>JAUJEN010000543.1:0-64739 GCA_030448925.1 Citrus cavaleriei
CGAAGCACGTATTGCTAAGGTTAATCCGACCTCATTTTTTCACTTCAGAAGAATTTATCGTGCCAAATAATAATAACCTTATACCAGAGCTTATAACCAAGGCGCAAAATGAAAGACAAGATCAAGATTATTTCCACGATAAGTCAAATCATCCACAAAACTAGAGGGGGAAAAGAAAATAAATCAGCTCAAATCAAGCCCATGACACATGTCGAGACTTCACCTTCAACCTAAGCTCGAAGGAAATTAGCTACTCCATAATCGAATCAGGGCAAAATGGAAATTTAGACAAAATTAAGAAAATACAAGATGGAAAGGGAATTATGGGTAAATGGATCCCAAAATGATTCAGAGATATCAAATTAGGGGGAGAGGCCCTTTATAGACATACTTGAGTAAATCACGCACATCTGGATTAAAATGGGCTTTGGACGCTGCGATCGCCATTAATGTCAACAATTCACTTCCGCTTGACCACGCCATTTAACAATAACACGGGTTTACACCCGATTTTGAACAAAGAACGCCGTTTGACCCGATGAACAGTAACGCGTTTATTGAAATAATCCTGCAGATGGCCACCGTGACGCTTTAGATTTTTCATCCACCCATACGCCGCCACGCCACCATCAATGCGACATAAGAATTTTATTTCAACAGGACGCGACACCTCATCAAATTAATGCCACATCATCGGTCAACGACGCCATCGATCCGCTTTACGCGAATAAATATTGCGAATAAAGAATTTAGCTTAGCAGACCAGACACGGAATAAGAAATTTATTATACGGTTAAAGCGTATTTTTCCTTTTATGCTCCTCCAAGGTTTTCGAATCATTCCGAGTTCAAAAGTTGATGTCCGCTGCTGCCCGACCCTCCTTTATCGCGAAACGACTATAACGCCTAAATATATAAATTA
Source organism: Citrus cavaleriei (assembly GCA_030448925.1). Taxonomy (NCBI): domain Eukaryota; kingdom Viridiplantae; phylum Streptophyta; class Magnoliopsida; order Sapindales; family Rutaceae; genus Citrus; species Citrus cavaleriei. Next base: position 922 of record JAUJEN010000543.1, read on the forward strand.
CTTAATTAAAAGGAAAACACATGAATTAAATCACGTTATTATTAAATAAGAAGCAATAAGACGAAGACTCAAAATGCAAAACGATTTGCCTTTATAAATACGAGATTTTCTAACACTCAACACAACTCTAATCAAATTTTATCAAGTTAGTCCCTAGCAAATAAATAAAAACAAAATTCAAATTGAAAACATTTTTTATTTTTAATTTTAAATAATTCCCGTGTTTATTCAATCAGATTAACGATAGCAATCAAATAAAAGATAAGATTTATTCCAAATAAAGTAACATCACAACCCACATCAACCATCCACACGAATTAAATTTCAAAGAGACTTATATACTTACTTTCACAATGACATGTCAAACCCCAAAACTTCACCCAAGTAAAGTGATACCTCACAAAGAAATTTAAAACCTAATAAAAGACAGTCACTCCAACGAATTTATGAATTTGAGAGAGAAAATGTAAAGGTTCATATCACACGCCTGTTTCAAGACGAAATAAATAGCGCCTCACCAGAATACGATCTCAAGTCAAATAAACAAGTACTAACCCACTTTATTTATCTTTTTTTTTTTTTTTATTATGCATCACTACATCTTTTTAAATTTACATAACTGGGGCCTCGCCCAAACTATGGGGCCCCTTAAAACTGGCATGACTCGACAGGATGTAACGAAAGGCAGGAGTACTGGGCTTAATAAAAGAAAGGAATAGCGAAATAGCTGCATGCTTCGAGAAAATGCAGATTTTTTTTTTTTTTGAAGTTGTATGTGGATTTCACCTATTATTGTTATTTTATTCTTTCAAACAAATAACTTTGTTTTGTTTTTTTTTTTCTTTTGCTTTATTTGGCATAACTTCACCCAATTAATATAATTATTACATTTTCTCAAGATAAACAGCATGAACTTAAAAAGACATTTGCAGAATACTCCAACTCCGGAGCGCAAGTCAAGATGATAATGATGTTAAATGTTTTGCTTTTTTTTTTTTTAAAGGCTCAAAAGGGTAACTATTGATATTTAATAAAGCTTACTTACTAGAAGCGCTTTAACGGATCAGTATTGCCTTCCATCGCCTTTAGGGCTCTAAATAATTATCCATATCTACTAGCTACATTTTGCCTCCCAATGCAAGAACACACATTTTTTTTTTTTTAATTTTACTCATTTTTTTTAAGGTTAACTTAAAGAAATCTAGAGACGCAGATAAAATAACAATAAAACCGCTGTCAGATAGAGAATGGGCAAAACGGTTACACTTCCAAGAAACGATACCAAATAAACTCACTTGGTACTTATTTATTACACGCTCATTCCTTCAAGAATCTATATTGGCTCCTATATCAATACTGTAGAGTAGCCAATATATCAAACATCACTTAAGACCAAAGATATTATAAATACCAAAATTAAATTAACTGCCGCCATCCAAACGTTAAACAAATCACACAATTTTTATTTTTGAGCCAACAACATTCTACCTCTAACCTATTCTAAAGCATGAGAAAGGAAAATGTTTACGCTAAACGCGAAACGATGAGATAAAAACTAATTAAAAAGTTACGAAATGATAGAAAAACGAAGATTTTTTTTTTTTTTTAAAGATGCTTTCTAGAGGAACTACACCTATTCAGCCATCTTCGACTCAAAAGTTTGGAAATGTATATTTATGTAGAGAAATTAAAAGAAGAAAATAAAATATAAATATTACAATAAAGAAAAGAAATGTCCTAATTCTTTTTTTTTTTTTTTATAGTTTAAACGATGAAGAGGCGTTTTGCAGCCATTACACTCATATTCAGCCCATCTTCAACACAAAAGTTAAATGGGCTACCATAACAAAAAAATTAAGAAACTTAACCAAAAATTCCACAATCATTTAATTCCCTCCCCCTCTAACTGTAACGTAAACATTGTCCTCAATGTCAAAGGAAAGTATAGAGTTTAAGACATCACCCGCGGTGCAACACGTATAAAATATTTACAGCTTATAGCTTAAATCCACCTTGTGACTTCATCAAGGCCATCGTTACTATCATTATTTGGTCAAGCCCAACACAAAGGTCTGTGGTCCTGCCCTATTATAAGCTTGTAACATATCAAGTAAATTTCATTGAAGAAAGGAGCACAAATAAAGAAGCCACATTGTATGAATGAAATAAATTTTTATCAGACATAAGAAACGCGATAAAGCCCATCATAAAAGTTATTGACATTTAACAAACCGATTGGTTTCGGTGAATGTGGTAGATGGGCCCAAGATGCGTCATAAAAGGCTCTAGTGTTAAAGATCTCCCTGGCGCTATAAATAAAGTATCGCGATGATTAAGCATTTTCGCTATTCGTTTCTGCATACCCGAGACGACTAACTTTTCTCCGCCGATTTAGTCGATTTAGCCGCCTAATGGTTTTGGTGATTTGGGACGATGCTCATCACTTGGTTTCCTCCGATAAAACCGCTTCGAGACCATTTTTGATAACCCCTGCCCTCCATGTCCGTAATGGGTCAGCTATTTTCTCGACTAAGATCTACGGGCTGCCTCAACTTAACTCTTTATGCTTACAGTAAATCCGTGAAATATCACCAAATAAATTTTTGAATTGTCTATCGAGTACCGAATATTTCTCAAAAATACCTGCGGAGGCTTGGACGATCAAGACGAAGAATCTGGTGAGCTGGGTCACGCCTGTGAACGAGTAAGTTGTCAACAACGCGCTATTAACATGGCTCATGAAGTCAAAAAGAAACAAGAAAAGGAAAAAAGCAACAAGAATAAAATTATTAAAGACAATAATGCAAACAATAAACAACGCGAAATGAAATAAAATAACAAGAAAGTAAAAGGATAACGTAATATGACCGCGTCACATCTTCCTCCGTTTTTACGCCTTAAACGCTTGAACGCCTCTCATGGGTCGCAGATAGCCCATCCGGCTTTTATAAACCGCAAATCAGGTCGCTTATAGTCGATTCTCGACTATATCGCATGCTCTTTTCTCGAATAATGGCCATAATTCGAGAATCGCTTCCTGCACATATCCACCGGGATGTCAAGACAAAGGATATCATCCAATGACTCCTTATTCAAGCCATCCTAACGAATCAATCTTTACCCTCTCGGCATCGCACATCATTCCTGCAGTTAAACATGTGCTTATCGCAACTACCGGCACACTTGTGACAACAACATACCTTCAGCTCGCCGCCAGATAATTTCTCACACAACCAGGCATGTACGCAATAACGGGAGGTAACTCACCGCCAATCGCATTTTTAACACCGACAACCAACGGATGTCGCCAGGTATGTTATTTTCATGGTAATCGCGATGCTCGACTGTAGCTTATATAGATCGTAAGAGGGTACTCTGGAGAGCTGGAGGAATCGCTGGTGGCTTTTTGCTAGAATCTTCGCTTTCTATCCATACTACCGTATCAAGCAGTTACGGAAATCAAGTAATCCCACCGGATGAAGCACGTTATCCCGCCACTTCACCGGGTAACAAACTAAAGCACACAAACGTAAAACAAATTAAAACACAATAAAGAAAATTAAAATCGCCCTCTTTATCAATTTACCTCAAGCTCCAACTGATGTCGTAAACACTTCTCTCAATGCTCGAAGGGCTTTCTAAACCTCAACATAGGCTACTAACTCGTGGTCAGAGTCCAAATGCGATGTGTTTACAAAATTGAATCGCTTGAGACGAAGTTACGTATTGCATTAATCGTTTGCTGCTTTGCTAATGTTTCTACCTGCAGACCTGAACGGTCTCGTTAAGTAAGGTACTTCATGATTAAAATGATAAGAGAAAACTTGTTTGAATAGTTAAACAAACACATTACGCAAAAATAATTTCAATTAGCAAAGAATAATAAAAGAAAGAAAGAAAATCAAATCAACTAAAAGAAAAATAAATCAATTCAAATCTCATGTAATACCTAAATTTATTTCTGTGTCTTCCACGTGCTGGTCGGAGATTCTGGATATGGCTTTAATTTTTCGACCATTAACTTTAAACGTGACACGCTCTTTCGGGTCCTTAATTTCAATCGCCCCACGCTGAAAAAAACAAGATGAACAATAAAGACTTGACCAGACCATCGAGATGATCGGTAGCCGCAACTTACCCTTCGGGAATAAAAGTGCCAAGAAACGAGAATTGAATAAAAGTTACTTTCCTCCGAATTCCGTGGAGGAATGACATTTTCTCATAACGTGTTTGTCTGCGAAGATTTTTCATTCGTTGTTTGGGCCTACCCTGGCATTTTCAGTATGCATCATTAATAATTCTTCAAGTTCTCGCCAACAGAATCTTCTTTCCGAGCCGGTTGTCGCATGTCAAAGTCAATTTCGATAGCCCAATATTACGCACGACAAAGTTCCACGTGTAGGTGGCAAAAGCTTTTCCATACACTCAGCCTATAGCGGTGACATCCCAATCCAGGGTCTTGAAATGCCGCTCTATACGCCCATAATGCATCATCAAGTCTTAATGACCAATCTTTTTCATTCTACTCACCGCTTTTTTTCTAATATTACGCGATTGATTGATCGGAGATCTCAACTCGCCAATCGGTTTCATGGACGACAATGGGTCGCCACTTTGCACGGTGCGATTGAATACTTTTGTCAAAAAGAGCTTTTGAATGCTTTTGTTACAAAAGCTGGCACCACCATCAATCGATTATCACCGCCGCGCCGAGGGAATCCAAAACATCGTCATTGCTTTTCAAAAAATCCTATATCACCACTTTGAGATCATCGTCCTACATAATTGCTTCACCATTTCGAGACGTAGTCAACACCAACCAATATGTGTATTGATGGCCAGCTACGTTAAAGGGAAAGGTCCCATGAAGTCGACACCCATACGTTAGGTAAAATCTCAACCACTAAATTGATTTAGCATCACGCTCCTCTCGTAATGCTCCCCATTCGCTGCAGACACTTCATCACACGTTAAGAACAAAAGTGTGCGGACATCTCAAATATACGCCAATAACCACACATTAAAACTTAGCTGCTTTTCTAGCATCAAATGGCTCCACAAGTTTGTTCAAGGCGGCGCACGAAAAGAATATTCTCGAATTTCATTTTCGTGGGACACATCGCTCTAACAATTTGTCTCGCATGATACTTGAACAAATATGGGTCATCCTAAAGAAATTCTTTATCTCTCGCAAAGAATTTAGCGTTTCTATTTCAATGGTCCAATGCTGCGGAAGTTTACGTAACAAGATAATTAACTATATCAAGATACCAAGGTAATACATCCACATTCATCAATTGTTCATCCTGAATGACTCATTTAATGGTAATGGCTCAGTAATTGTGTCAAAATGGAAAGACGAGATTTATAGACGTATTGGTCCTCGCCACAACATTTTACATGCCCTTTCTTATCTTTTGAATTCCAAGTCAAATTCTCTTTAGTAATACCCAACTAATTAGTCTAGCTTTTGTAACATCTTTTCGAGAAGATATTTAAGGCGGGAAGACGTTGACGATTCGTGAATATGGTATTTTACAACCAAATGAGATAAGATCGAAATTTTTCCAATGCAAACACCATGCTAGCATTTTTTTCAGCTTGAATAGTTCAACTGCATCATTCAATGTCATACTAGCGTAATAAATAACATGGAAATTGATCAACTCCTTAATATCGTCCCTATGTAATCGATGCATCACATGAGTTCAAATGGTAAAGCTCACGTTCAGGGGCTCTAATGGGAAGCTGATGTCAATAACCGCTTAATTTTCAAAAGTTCCACAGACATGAATCATTAAGATAAAAGGTACAGGCCAACCTAAGTAAATTGCAAGACAAGTATAAAGGGCTAGAAACTTGCTAAAATCTTTAATGAAACGCTCATAAAAACCACAGATGCCCGAGGAGCATCTTACTTCTCGACTGCTTTTGTGCTGAGGAAGATTAGAAATGAGATCCACCTTAGCTTTGTCAACCTCAATACCTTTGCTCGAAATGATGTGACCGAGAACAATACCTTGTTTTACCATAAAATGGTACTTCTCCCAATTCAAGAACAAGTTCTTCTTGGTACATCTCTGCAGAACTAGCGTTGGGGATGATGTAAACATTGATCAAACGAAGTCACCAAAAGAAACATGTAAAAGTCATCCATAAAAGACTTAAGGAATCGCTCAACCATATCGTAAAAAATGCTTTCAACATGCATCGATGAAATGTAGCAGGCATTACATAATCCAAACGGTATTCTCCTATATGCAGAACGTGCAAAAGTGGCAAGTGAAAGAAGTTTTCTCGATTTTTGTTAGCAAGGAATTCGATTATATCCTTGAGTAGCCATCTAGAAACAATAAAATTCATGGCCGCTAATCTATCAAGCATTTCGATCAATAAATGGTAAAGGAAAATGGTCTTTACGTGCAGGATGGCCAATTCAACTTTCTATAATCAACGATGCACGCCTACATACTCGTAGTTACTCTATATCAATTCATTATCGATTGGTAGACTCCTGGCTTTTTGGGGACAACTCAGACATGCGGGGTGACCCATCGAACTATCGTGAAATTGGGTAAATGATATTATTTAATAACTTAAGGACTTACAACAACTTTTTCATATTAGTGATTTAACCGACGCTAGCATTTCTGGGCAAGAGATTAGCATTTTCATCGCGTGAATGTAATGCATGCAATCTGCCAGGTTTATACCTTTTATGTCTGCTTTATGGTCCATCCTAATGCCCTTTGTGCTTTTTAAAACATCCAACAACTTACCTTTTTGTCATAATTTTTAATACGGATGATGACACATGATTACAGGTAAGTGTTTTCTTCTCCCAAAAATGCATATTCCAATGGCTTGGGTAAATGGGTTTTGGCCGAAGTTTCCGTGGTGATTCTCGATGACTGGGATGAGTTTTCTCGACGGTGCCCCAGTTATTATTTTCAACTTTGACGTATTTATTAAAGTGTCCGTGGATGTGGTCGTTAGCTGCTATAAGCCAACCTTCAATCGACCACAATATCAAAATTCAAACCAAAGCGGTTAAACATGTTTTTGTAAAGGATCATCACTAAGGTACTCAAACAAAAGTATCATCAACTAATGCTCACCAATTAAATCCACATCAACAATTTCATCATCAGACCGCGTAGGGTTGTTTGGCAATCGTTGAAATGTTTAGCTCCCATAACATATGCCAAAGACAACCGACATTTCAGCCTGCCAAGATTAATACGAGCATCCGTACCAAGAAAGCGGCCGGTAGAATAATGGGGATGTGCTTCCTTGAGTCTGATTGGCTGAAAGTGTCAATTAAATGAAATCAACAGAAAAATAAACTGTTCACACGATAAACGCGCCCTCCACGTTGTTGGGCAGCATACCACGAGGTATTTCGGACCGATCCGTGTTGTAACACCAGAAGAAATGGGGTGTAATTCTCTCCAGTTTCACTTAATACAGTAGAAGGCAAAAAAGATTTACACTTCAGTTCTCCCAAATCCAACAGCATTCTGATTGTGTGGTTCCTATACTACATACGGAGATAATGCCGTTTTTGCATTTTTAAAAGGAATTTTATGTTGGAGTATAGAACTAACGTTTTACATTAAAAATGCCTTCTTTTGAACATGCATATTTCTCTTTTAAGTACAAAAGGTCTTTAAGAAACTTGGTATAAGATGGAACTTTGTTTAATAGCATCAGTAAAGGGATGTTAACACACCGTTGAAGATTTCTCCACCGGATTTTCCTTCTTCCTTTCGGTAACCTCTCGGGAAATGGAGCTTTTGGAACATATTCTCGGTTGGTTTCTTCTTTTCCTCGGTGGTGAGTCCTCAACATTCACAGTATTTGATTTTCTTTTGTCACCCAAGATTCCACTTTTGTTGTCGACTTCTTTTTTTCTTTTCACAGCTGGACCTCTCCATACGTGAACTTGCTTCCATGTACCTTTTAGATTATAATCGCCGACTTGAAATTTACCTTCTCAATGTTAATTGCCAAGGTGCGGCGAAGAAGCAGTTGTCCCACCATCTTCTCGGGCTTGAACCCGATTATTGAGTTAAGCGCTCTCAACTCATTTCTAGTCCATCAATATGTTCATTCTTTCAATCGAGGTAGAAATATTCTGAGATTCTGAATGAATCCTCCTAGGTGCAGGTTGAGAGTAGTTCGGGTTACGATTGTAAACGGTCTAAATGAGGCTTCGAGAAATTTTCGAAATTTGCATTGGTGGAGGCCGGTCCCATTCTGTTGAATCCTTGAGACCATGAAAAAATTGCTCTCCATCCAGTGATTATATGTGTTGGAGTATAGGTTGTAATTTGATGGTTTTCTCATTGCACCATGGCATTGGCTTGATCACGTATGTCATGGTCGTTGATTTAGCACGATATGATGCTATTTGTCGAGAGACCTTCAATTATCGCTTTGACTTTTTAATTTCTGAACTTCACCAATTTGAACCTCATTTACTCCCAATTTTAGTATTCTTGATCGACTGCTTGTTGGAATCACTTGTCAAAAGAATTCAAATCTACGCTTTTTGACATTAGCTCTCCTCCACTTGTTGCCATTAGCCATTCTTGCACATTCGAATAATCCCTCCAAAAAGTATTTGCATTGGTTCCATTTTTCGTAGCCATGATGTGGACACTTCAAGAGTAGACCATTGAATCTATCCCAAGTTTCGAAATACTGCTCGTCCTCTCTTTGTATAAACTCTGAAATTTCCCAATAAATTGGTTTTATGCTAAATATTTATTTAGAAATTTTAACCATTTGTTCCTGATGCAATATTAGCGCGTTTAACCATGAGCGAATTCATCCTTTAAAGAAAATGGGAATAATCTAAGTTTAACATCATCGAAAAATTTTCATATTTAAAAGTTTGACAAATGGCATGAAAATCATCTGATTATATGGGTGCCTCATTTTCTAGGCCATAGAATGTGGGGAGACAATTTAACACAGGTTTTAATTCAAAACTCTGCTTTACATTTGGGTATCTTATGCATGATGTAAATTAGCTAAAGGATTAAATAGTCCAAATGGCCTCTCCCTGTACTTTGTAAATCCATTCCAAATTTATTTTTAACGTTTGGTGTTTTTCTAATTCTCTATAGGTTCAAGATTGTAAATTCTCCATACAAAAAAACAAATAAAATAAAAATAAAGATGCAAACAAAACAAAAAATAAAGATAACAAAACAAATAAAAAATAAAGATAGGAGAAATTATGATCTTAACCTTATCATTATTACAACCTTACTATACAATTACAAAAATAAATACGTGAAATAAATTAACTAAAATTAAATTAATAAGATAAACAAAAAATTACAAAGAAAATAAATTAAAATTAAATTACAGAATTTTAAAGAATACAAAACTAAAACAAATCATAACATTTAAATGTAGATTCAATTTTTTTTTCTTTTTATAAAAAATACAAGACAACAAATAAAAGACATTATTCACAAAAATTAATTCTATGAATTAAAATTACTTACCTTAAAAAACTTGTTGTGCAAATTTTAATGTACTCAATCTATCGTAGTATAACAATGGTGGCAGTGTCGATCCCACGAGGAGGTGGATTTAATTATATGTAGAATTAATTTTGTAAATGGGATCGGATTTAAATGATTTGGAATATGCTAAAACTTAAATTAAAATGGCGAGAATAAATTCTAAAATTGGAATTGAAATGGCGAGAATAAATTGAAGAAATTTATCAAATGACGTCTTGGGTATTCGGATCCGTATCAACATGCATCATGGGCTAAATAATCCGTATTAATTAAATCACGGAAATCCACAACCACGCCTAATCAATATGGTGCTTTATCGTGCCAAATAATAATAACCTTATACTGTAGAAATGCAACCAAGTATCTAGACAAGATCATTATTTGTCGACGATAAGTCAAATCATCCACAAAACTAGAGGGAAAAGAAAATAAATTTAAAATCAAGCCCACACATGTTGAGACTTCACCTTCAACCCAAGCTTGAAAGGAAATTAGCTACTCATAATTGAACTAGGGGCAAAATGGAAATTTATTAAAATACGAAGAAAATACAAGATGGAAAGGGAATTACAGAAAATGGATCCCAAAAATGGATTCAGAGATCTCAAATTAGGGAGAGGCCCCTTTTTATGACACGTAAATCATGGCGGATTAAAAACAGACGCCGCGATTCGCCACGTCATCAGTCAGGTTTGACCACGCGATGAACGATAACGGTTTGACCCGACTTTGAACGATGCGCTGTTTGACCGGATGAATGTTTGGTTGAAAATAATCTGCATCACGCGAGATTTTTCATCCACGATATCGTCACCATCAACGACATAAAATTTTAGCCCAACAGATCGTGACACCTCATCGCCATCGCCACATCATCGTCAATGCCACGTCATCGATCCGCCTATGTGAAAAGTGTTGTGAATAACGTAGTTAATGCACGTGAATAATATACGAATAGGCCATTTTCCTTTTATGCTCCTCCTAAGGTTTCAAAAAAGTGATGTCCTTTTGCCGATCTCTCCTTTATTGTGAAATGACTATAATGCCCCTAAAATACATAAATTACTTAATTAAAATAAAACACACGTAATTAAATCACAAGAATATTAAATACATAAAAGTAAGGGTTGTTAATAAGACTTGAAATGTAAAATGACGGTTTTCTCCTTTATAAATATGCATTTTCTAACACTCAACACTGTCCTCAGCATCAGATTTCTAATCAACTTCTTATTCAATATTTTTACGAAGGACTATTATTGATGGATAAGAGTATGATAGATCTTCTTGTGGAGTGTGTTTGAACAAGACCCTACTGAGCAAGGGTCGATATCAAATATGGCTGCCAACGCACAACAATTTGGCAGCAGGCAAGATCTCACTTCAAGGAAGGTAAATGAGGTAAATATTTCTTCTGTTGAACAACGTTTAGATAAACTTACTTCTCTTGTGGAAAAGTTTGTTGTAGGTAATGTGCAATAGGTGAAGACTTGTGGCATTTGTTACAATATGAGTCATTCAACTAATATGTGTCCTACACTTCAAGAAGAACCCGTTGAACAAGCCAATGCAGTTGGAGGATTTCCAAGCATGCCTTAGAGGAGGTATGATCCTTATGCACAAACATACAATCTGAGATGGAAGGATCATCCCACCTTTAGCTATGGAGTTAGGCCGTCAGGATTCCCACAACAGTATCCACCAAGACAACCAGCACCTCCACAGTCAAACTCCAAGTCAGGTATATCTCTTGAAGAAATTGTTAAATCACTTACGACTAACACTCAACAATTTCAGCAGGCAACTACAGCAAGCATTCAGAATTTGGAAAACCAAATGAGTCAATTGGCAACTACAGTGAGCCGTCTGGAGTCTCAAGTATTAGGGAGATTGCCTTCACAATCTGAGGTGAATCCAAAGGAAAACGTTAGTGCTGTCATCCTTAGAAGTGGGAAGGAGTTGCAAGAGCCTAGTAAGAAAGTGACAAAACATGTACAAAATGAGCTTGAGAAGAATGAATTGATGAGAAGAATGAATTGATGCCTAAATCTCATGATGCGAAACCCACAAGAGCAAAACCCTTACCTATTGTGATACCTCCTCCTTTTCCAAGCTGGTTTGCAAAATCCAAGAAGGAGGAACAAGAGAAAGACATCCTTGAGACATTTCGCAAGGTTGAGGTAAATATTCCTTTATTAGATGCTATAAAACAAATACCTCGATATGCTAAAGTCCTTAAGGAATTGTGCACCTCCAAGAGAAAATTAAGAGGAGATGAAAAAGTTTACATGGGGGAGAATGTTTCAACAGTTCTCCAAAAGAAACTACCTCCTAAGTGCAAGGATCCAGGTATGTTTACTATCCCTTGTAAAATTGGTAGTGTTAGAGTTGAAAAGGCTATGTTAGATCTAAGAGCTTCTATTAATGTCATGCCTCGTTCTATTTATTCATCTTTGAATGTTGGTCCATTAAAAGAAACTGGCGTGATAATTCAACTAGTTGATAGGTCTAATGCAGATCCTGATGGGGTATTAGAAGATGTCTTAGTACAAGTTAATGAGTTGGTTTTTCCTATTGATTTTTATGTACTTGATATGGAAGATGATAACTCCTCTAACTCTATCCCAATTTTGCTAGGAAGATATTTTCTTAAGACTACTAGGACTAAAATGGATGTACATAAAGGGACTCTCACTATGGAGTTTAATGGAGAGGTTATAGAATTCAATATGAATGATGCCATGAAATATCCTAGTGAGGAACATTCGGTATTTTCTGTGGATGTTATTAACCCTATAGTGCAGGAAGTTTTTTACAAGGAAAAAACGAAGACATTTCATGATAGAATGATTTTGAGAAAGGAGTTCTCTGTTGGTCAAAAAGTTCTTCTTTTTCATTCTAAGCTTAAACTTTTTCCAGGTAAATTACGTTCTTGCTGGGTTGGACCTTTTATTGTTACTAATGTTTTTCCTCATGGTGCAGTTGAGATTCGGAGTCCGACCTCTGACAAAGTTTTTAAGGTTAATGGTCATCGTTTAAAACCTTTTTATGAAGGTTTTTCGGTGAATATTGTGGAGGAAATGGCTCTCAAGAGTTCTATTTATGGAGATTGATGCATAAATGTGTCTAGCCAAAGACATAAAACAAAGACGCTTTTTGGGAGGCAACCCAAATGATTTGTTTATTTTGGTTTTTGTTTTATCTTCTTTTAGTTTTGATTCAGATTTTTTTTTAAAAAAATTTTTTTAATGTGTTTGCTTATTTTGGTCAGAAGAAAATTTTTGATAAGGCGTGCCCACATTTTAACTAATAAGTACTTCTGTAATTTTTAAAGTAAAATAGTTTTAAGGCGTGCCCACGTACTTATTAGAAAAGTATTTCTGAAATTTTTAGTGTCTCAAAGTGATTCATCACTAAAAAAAAAAATTATTTATTTATTTTTCGTTCTTTTCTTTCTTATATATATATATATATATATATATATATATATTATTTATTTATTTAAAAAAACAAAACAAAAATCTCAAATCACTGTTCACAAATCCCTAATTCAAAAAAAAAAAAGAAATTATCTTCACTGTTGATTTTCGTTTCACCGATCATCCCCTCAAAGCAAACAACCACGACCATTAGATTCCAGTGACCCAAGCCCCAACGATTCTCGACTCCGCGCAAAGACCCCCCAACGATGCAAATCAATCCGGCCGGCAGCATTAGTCCAGCAAACGTGGCGAACCGAGGCTGACCAGAAAACTCTGCGCCCAACACGCCACGCAGCGCCTTCGATACCGGCGTCCAGCGTCCGGCAGCTCACCAGCCGCGAATCATAGCGCACGCGCAACCGGCCCCAAGCTCCGACCAAGCGATCGCAGCCCATTGCCGTAAATCGAAATTCGTGAGTGCAATCATTGTAACAATGTCGAAGAGGAAAGCATCTACTTCCAAGTCATCTAAAAAGACACCCGTCGCAAAGAAATCTAAGATTGCCTCTCCCACTGCGGTTCCATGGAACACAATTTCAGATTCACGCCAAGCCGTGAGACAAAGATCGAAACATGGAAAATGCATGAGTGTTTTGCCACTTGCGGAATCCAATCTCGAAGGGTGCCTCGCATTCGCGACTCAACAAGAGAAAGAGAGGTACAAAGATATTTTCACGCGCAAAATACTTCCAGCTAAGTATATTCATTACCCGACTCTTGAAAAATGAAATGTTAAGGATAATTTTGATTCTTTGATAGATAAGATTGGGTTGTGTAAATTTATTGATGTTGATTGTTTGGGTTATGTTGAGTTGATTAGGGAGTTTTATGCTACTTTTCAATTTAATATGCTGGATGATTTTACTTTGCATACCCTGGATATCATCAAGTTTAGGTTAATGGGACAAAATTTTTCACACTCTATCACGGATTTTAACTTAGCTTTAGGATTCATTGATGATGATTATTCTTCTAGTGATGCATATTTAGGAACAACTTGTGACTTTAGCGAAAATTTTGAGCCTTGTGGTCTTTGGCGTAATTTATCTATTGATCACAATGCCTATGACCCGAGTAAATCAAAGAGTTCTTTCTTACGTGATCCTGTTTTGAAATGTGTGCATCGATTCTTAGCATATAATTTTTTAGGCAAGAAAGATCACTCAGGCGTTTTCTCTAAAACTGAATTTTGTTTTATCTGGTGCATGTTAAATGATGTGAGGCCTAATTTAGGTTTTTGGTTAGCGGATTAATTTCAAAGTGTGCTTAAACGGTATAGGATTTTATTTCTTGGTCCATACATTACTCTGTTAGCTATAAACCTATGTGTGCTTGATCCTGACAATAATGATTTGCATCCTGCTTGCAAAAAGAAATTTTTGGATATGTCTGTGTTTGAAAGAACAAGTGTGGTCGAATTCAAGGAGGGGAGATTTCAGTTTACTGAACCAGGACCCACTCAACCTCCGAAGAAGCTTTATGCTAGGAGTGGTGCTACCTCTGATGACGAGTTTGACGACGACACTGCTGCCCCACCAACTATTCCTTCTACATCCGCACCACCTTTGAGCATTCAGTTAGAGAAAATGGAGCACAAGCTGAACAAGATGGAGCAGAATTTGGCCGCATACTTCGAGAGTGTGGGATTTACCCCACCATTTCCGCCAAGCCCATAGACGTTATGTGGATCAAAGCTCATAATTCAGGGAAGTTTTTGCCTTTAATCTTTTATCCTTACGCTTTAATTTTTATGTGAGCTTTGATTATCTTACATTGGGGACAATGTAAGTTCTTGGTGTGGGGGAGGGATTTTTGCATTATTGATGTCTGGAAATATTATTTTCACTCTACTCATCCTTAAATGATTTTGGAGCTAATATGCTTCATATATTATTATTTTTCTTTTCTTTTCTTTCTCACTACTCTTTTCCCATCCATCTCAAATTATTTACATCTATTTTTATTCTATCATACTCTTTCATCATTCACATTTTATCTTTCATTTTTTTTTACTACATACATCTTTATCGCTTATTATCCTTTTTACCTTTCCTTTTATATATCACTCATACCTTCCTCTCATTCTACACCACTATTGATGGTTGATTCATTTGAAGAGTGTACATGATTTGATGGCAAATTTACCAACTTTGTGAGGATTTGAGCCTATGAGCAACCACTTTGCTCTAATTATTTTTGTTATGTGAATATCAATCTTAGTTTGTTTATTCTAGAACTTGCTTTGTTATGCATGTTGAAGCCGCATTACGGGATTTTATGCATTAAAATGATAAGGGCAAACCATTTTCCATTTTTCTATTCTCGCATTTTTTTTTTCTCTACCCGAAGACCTTTATTTGCTATATTTGTTTGAGCCTTAACCATTAACCATCTAATTCTCTCCGTCTACTTAACCATTTTTCTTCTTTTTAAGCCTCAATTTAAGGAGATTTTTGGACTCATTGTGTGGATATATTTTGTTGCTTTTTCTACCTTGTATTAAAGTTTCTCAATTAGATCAACAAGCATTATGTTTGAATTAAATTGTGCAAGATTCGTTTCTTTTGTTTGATTCATTAAAAAAAAAAATCGAAAAAAAAAGTTTACATTCTTGGTGACTTGAGTAGAAATAAGCATTTTGATATCATAAGTTCATTCAATGAGTTCTTTCTTCTCATTTTGATCTCTTTTTCTTTCATAAGCCCTTTCTTTTTCATTTAACCCATTTAACCCCATTACAACCCTTTTAAGACCCTTAGATTTTTGCATTTTATTAATGTTTTGTGGATTGCGATGTGATATATGAGCAAGCTTATAGTAATAGCATTCTTTGATTTGATTTGAGTGAATAAATGACACCCTAAACACTTTGAGAGCATGGAGTGAAGTTATTGAGAGGGCTATTAAATATTGTTGCACTTGAATTTTGAATGGATCTTCTTGGTGGTTGGATGTTTTTCTTTTATTCTATCTTATGAGATTCTATGCTTTAAAATCCTTGTCTCTCGAATGTTGATCGACTTAATTTCTTGAGGTACGCTTGCTTAAAATTGTTTTTGGATGAGTTGAGATGAGAATTGAGTGGAGATTTAGGATTAATCTTGAGTTATATGCTTGAGGACAAGCATCATCTTAGTGTGGAGGAATTTGTTAGAGTGCAATTTATGCACTAGTTTTGCATTGTTTACTTCCCTTAATATCGATGTTTTGCACTTAATAATAATGATTTACTTGTGTTTTACTTTTGTAGGTGCAATTCTATTGATTTGTGATAAAATTGAGCTATAAGATGATGTTTAAAGATGATTGTTCTCTTAGAGAAATTTAGAGAGTCAGAAGAATTTTGTTGATAAGGCGTGGGCGCTTGCTGTCAACTGCGAACCTGCAGTTTTTAGTTTAATGTGTTTTATATTTTTGGTTATTTTTGTAATTACGAATTTAATATTTCAGATATTAGTATTTTATTTTAAATAGAACTCTAAAAGAGAAGAGAGAGAGAGTATTTAAGGGAGGAATCTATTGTGAAAAATAGGGGATTTTGATTTTTGAAAAAGAAAGAAACCCTAGATCTAATTTTTCTCTTCTCTCTATGAAGAACTAAACTTATTTTTCTGGTTGAAGGTTAATGAAGCTTTGATTCATCACTACTGTGAGATCTTTCTTATGCTTTAATTGTTTTATTACTTTTTGGGTATTTGTTTATTCTCTGAATTAGTTTCATGATTATGTTTGTTAATTAGGTAATTGGCCACTATTTAATTATCAACTTAATCTATTGTCAATTAAAGGATTCATCGTATGAAGATTTTAATGTTTGTGACAAATAACATAGCAGTGAGTTGTGTTATGAGAATAAACAATCTAATTTAAATGAATCATCATATGTGTTGACTAGGATTTGCGTCTTTCTGGTTTTTCAGGTTGTCAATTGATTAAATCATATGATCGTATCTAGGGTTGTCTATTGATTAGGGAAATATCCAACGTCGCATTATCGGTAGTTAAGGAGAGATTGGCTATTAGAGGGTCTCAATAGCTATAACCGGTCTATTCATAAGTAATAATAATCTATATTTGAATCAATGATCAGTAGTCGAATCAAGATGAGTTAATTCCTTCAACCAGAGCTTTCTCCAATTTGAATTACAACTTTAATTTGCATTCTTGTTATTTTAATTTGATTTTTATTATTGTCAACAATTCCCCCATTTTATGTTTTGCGTTTTAAAAGGATTTAAATAATTACCGATCTCTGTGGACACGACCCTGCTCAATCACTACACACAATTTATTTAGAGTAGGAATTTATTTTTGTTGGATTCGACAACCATCAATTTTTATATCTGATAACCTTAATATTGAAGAGTAATACTATAATTAACAGTATTGTCTAGTTATTAATTCATTATTAGTTTTTCTAATGAAAAGATTAAATCCTTTATCTGTTTAAAAAAATTAACTTAATTATTTAGCATTATAATTTTTTTTTTTTGCAGCCTTCTTTATAAAGAAAACAATAATGATTGAACCACAAATAGTTTTGAACAAACTAATGTGTATAAGGTAATGTAGCATGAATAGGTTAGGTGAAACGTAATAACAATTATTCTTTTCAATTACATGGACTTATGATAATTTCATATAACTAACTTTTTCATGCCACATTAGTTTGTACACACTTATTTGTACAAGATGATTGTGACTTTATAATTACTCTAAAAAAAATTATTACATTTATTTACTCACTTTTGAAATAAAAATAATATTTTTTTAAAATAATAGTTCTAGAGCAAGTAAAAAAAATCTTCTTAATTATTTTTCTGTTTAAAATTTTTTAATAACTTTTTTATTTTTTATATTCAAGATAAAATAAAAGTTAATTAAATTTTGTGCTCTTTTTATATATTTTTCAGTATTGAAGCCATTGAATGAAAGAAAGTCTCACAAGCAGATTTTGCTTAGGCCCCTAGAGCTGGCCTTGCATAATTTCTTTGGAATTTGAATGAAATGGCTGCGGTCAGTGAGTAGTATTCATGATGATGTTCTGATTTTAAATCTATCGGTAGCAATATGATTACATTATGGTTTGAAAACTATATATAAAATATTACAAAAGCAAGTCAGAGAACAGTAATAGAAATCAACATATATTCCAACTCAAAACCTAAACCCTAATGATTCTTGAATGAATACCTTTCAATGCATATTTTTAATAGCATGTCTTCGTCACTTATGGCATCGATTGTTAACCATGTTATATGCTTCTCCAGATTTAGATTTTGCATATGAGTAACTATAGAGAATCAATTCTAATCCCACTTCAATCTCACATTAGAATAAATAAAAATGAAAATATTTTGAGTACTTTTATAGTGTATTTATTAATTAGTAATCGAAATAGGTTGGAATCATAATCGAGTAGAATTGGAATGTGTAATGAGAATCAGAATAAATTGTTTACTTTAATTGTGGAAATCGAAATCGAAATCGGAATGAATTTTATTGCCATTAATTTGTTTACTTTATCTTGGAATCGAAATGAATTTTTGCAAGTTACTAAACTAACCTTAATTGATCATAATAATAATAATAATAATAATAATAATAATAATAATAATAATAATAATAATAATAATAAAAGAATAAAATGAGAATTTTAAAATTTAAGCAGGGATAATATGGTCACTTTAGGGAATAAGATTCACATTCTCACTTTCCCACATAGGAATGAGAACTTTAGTAATCATTCCCAATTTTAGGGGGGTTCATATCCCATTCAATTTCTCATTTAAAGAAGTAAATACATTAATTACTCTCATTCATTGATTTTCATTCACATTTCCAATAAATATTATTAAGTGCATTTTTTATTGGAAGAAATAAGAGGAGAAGAGAGGAACGGAAATGAGAGAGTATGAGAGAAAATAAGTGAAAAAGATATCACCCTCAATTTTATTATTTAATTTAACATGATATTTTCTCATCTTCTCTTATTTCTTTTCCCTTCTTTATTTCCTTTGTCTTCCTTTTTTTTTTTCCATTTCTTCAAACCAAACATACCATTAAAATTTGAATAAATGAAAAAAATTACCTTAAAAATTTACTATATTAAAGTTGAAATCTATTTACTGTTTCTTAATTTAAATTCTGAAATTGAGACCAAAATTTTAGGCACCTTCACGGCCCAAGAGAATGAAGTCTCTTCGGCTTTGATTATGTAAATGTCACCATCATAATAAAGTATTATTCTTCAGTTTTCCAAAATAAAGTTATTAAAATTGTAAAAGATGGAAACAAAAAAGATTTTCTAATAAATAAAGAACGTAATTTTATTAACAACGCTGTCAGTAATGACTAGAAGACACTAAACAAATTGAGTTGTGAGCTCATACCAGAAGTCTTCTTACAATGATGTACTTTTCCTGTCTCATGACTGCCTGTATTAATTGTCTTCTAATTTTATAAGAAGTAATGATCTCTACTTATAAATAAAACACCACAACGATATTACTTCTAATTTGTTCCTTGTTGTTCTATGCTCTTCTAATCTTCTGCTACGATCTTCTACTTCTACAGTGTTTTATTATGTAATCACTAATAATTTATTTACTTAAAAAAAAATTTACCACTACATTTATGCAGATCAACAAAACATTGTAACCCCTCACAAACAATAAGATGCAAACCGTAAAGGAAACGTATGAGACAAAGTGCAGTAAAATATTCTACACACGTATAAATATTGGAGTTCTCCAATATCTTAATTATAACAGAATTGACTATTTGTGGTTTACAGATTCGAACATTGATGAAAATGGGTTGTTAATTAACTGGAAAAAGGCAACACAACCTCAAAGCAAGCAATTTAAATAAATGGCATGCAATACAAATTGTTGCCCAGGGAACACGACACTCTAATGCACTCCTATCTTATCGCTTTTGCCACTATAAGGAGAGGAATAATTAACTGGAAAATCACCGAGATCAAAAGATAGAATAAGATTTCATAAGTACATAAAAATGGTTATGCCTTTGTTGTTTATTTTGGTGAAACCATGCACTTCTTATGGATTCATAATATAAATGATCAGAACCCACAAGTGGCGTGAAGGCTGCATGAAATATTTTTGGGTCATTTGGTGCGAAGTTGAAGATTCCCAAAATTATTTCAACGTAATAAGAGGGCACTAATTTTAAAGTGTTACGTTTTTTTAATTAATTTATAAAAAAAAAGATTACCCTAAGACAAAATAATAATAATAATAATAAAAGTGAAAAAAAAATGCAAACCCTACCCCGGCACAAACGTAAGTTAAAAATTTCAAAATCAATATTGGAAGAAGTTGAGAAGAAAGAGATAAAAATGAATTTAATTTCCAAACTGCGAGATGTATAACAGTATCAAACCGAGATTGATTAAATGAGGCCACTAAAGAAAAATCTGATGTTGAGGTCACAACTAAATAGTACAAAGAAGGAGACAATTGCATTCCCGGAAAATGCAAAGTCAACAAAGTAATGTAATTAAGATCATGCACCACGAACAGCTCGTCACTGAGTGAGTTTCCAAATTTCCTTCTGATCTTATTTCATGTTCCTCAATATTATGCACGGGAAATGGCTAGCTCCAAAGCTTTCTAGACTCTAAAATGATGCACAGGATTTAATGCAATTTAGTTTGCGGGCTCATTGAGTTGGTGACTGAGATTATTGTACACAAGTTGTGGTGTTTTATCAGTGTGAATCAGCACTAACGGTGACAGGTGTTTTGTCTTCTTTCTATCTTCTTTATGTTCGTTCATCTTTTCCGTGGAGAAGTCTATGTTACGGCTTCGGTAGGTAACAGAAGCCAATGAGGAACTTCTACGGGTGCTAGAGGAGAGAGAAAGAGGTCCCAATGCAAGGTGATGGAAATGGGAAAGTTCGAAGCTGTTACTTGCAGCTTTTGCACCTTAGCCATGTCCCTCTTTCGCCATAAAAATGAAGAATCATTGACAAAAAGTGGAAAGAGTTATAAGTAAGAGAGATAATATAATGCACGTCTTCTCTCATTTTATGGTGCACGACTAGATTTGTGGCGTGACATCATTGGAAGAGTTGTGGGGCCCACAAGACAGCTCCCCAGTAATAAGTTGCCACGCATCTGGTCACGCACCAATCAAATTTCTTTACTTGAATAGGGACCACTGAAGAAATTAAGGTAAAATCAAGTCGAGTCCTTTGGCACTCCCATGCGCCCAGCAATCTTGGGCGCATGGGTTCGAGTCCCAGCGATAGCACGCTGGGACTCTACTACCCTGTGTAGTAAGGGTTTATTTGTCTCTCTACATTAGGGTGGAATCGATCTCCCTCTAATATTAATAGTGAAGGTAGATCTCTCTTGATCTTTAAATAAGGGTTGACATTCGAGCTGTGCTGTAATAAGATTATTCAGGAGAGTCCAGACTGATTTTTAATTGTAAATATCAATAGAGTTCTAATTGTAATATATCAATATAAAAAAAAAAAGACGAATTATTAATTCTGTCTGTGTTTCCTGGAAGATGCAGTATTATACTGCAGTCACATTCCCTGAAATTGCTAAGTTGACAATAATGTCAATGTAAGTATATTTTTAAGACCTTAGAATTCTACTAAGAAGACACAGAGTCGAATCCTAATCTCAATTCTCAATTCTTAGATTAATTTGTCCATCATTATTTTTTCCTTTCCTAACAAATACTTTTACTTTTCTTTCAGCACTTCCTGCTACTAAATGGCCAAAAGAATGGCTCGAAATCTTTCAGAGGCAATTGTAAGAAATGATAAACAAGCTTTAATCAACTTAGTTGGCTGCAGTAACAAGAGAATTCTTTCACAAAGAGACGCTTCACTGAACACGGCCTTACACTTGGCTGCGAGATTTGGGCATGTTGAGTTGGTGACTGAGATTATAAAATTTTGCCCGGAATTGGTAGCAGCTGAGAATGAGAAGCTAGAAACTCCATTGCATGAAGCTTGTTGTCAGGGGAATCATGAGGTTTCAGCTTTTCTAATGGAGGCAAATCCTACTGTGGCTACAAAGCTCAATCATGAAAGCCAGAGTGCATTTTCACTTGCCTGCAGACAAGGGCATCTCGATGTTGTCAAGTTGATGATCAATCAGTCATGGTTGATGGAATTTGAAGAAGATTCTGTTGAATCAACCCCATTATATTTGGCCATATCAAGAGGACATACAGGTAATTTAACTAATTTAAACTATATCTAGTCAGCTGCAGCATGCGTGGATTTTCCATATTTAAACTTTCAATGAATATTATACCCTGAAGCTCTTGTTGATCGCAAGAATGCTGGAACCTTATCTTGTTGACCTCTTTCTACTGTTTTCATTTTTACTTTGTGCATTATATATTAAAACTGTTCTGTTTTTGGCTAATTGTGAATGGTTTTTGCACGGAATATTTTTTATGGATGAGCCTTTTAACTAGTACGGGCATCTTGATCATGTCTCTAACTTGCTTTCTTAAGATATTTTGACACGTGTCATTTGTTAATATGGATGGTTGGTATTTATTTACTTGCTATAGACAAAAATAATAATAATCCTTGTGCATGCTTGTGCATATATATATGATGGTATGCAGATATTGCAAGAGAGATACTGGAAGTACGGCCAAGATTTGCTGGAAAAACAGACAAGAGTGGATTTTCTCCATTGCATTATGCATCTAGCATAGGGAACGTGGAGATAACAAAATTGCTATTGAATCATAACAAGGACATGGCTTTGCAATATAATAAAGATGGCTACACACCACTGCACCTGGTTGCAATAAATGGCCGGGTGAAAATATTAGTAGCATTCTTATCCAGCTCTCCCACTTCTTTCGATCATCTCACAACTTATGGAGAAACAGTCTTTCATCTTGCCGTGAGATTTGACAAGTATAATGCATTCAAATTCCTAGCACAATCTTTTAATACCTCCCTATTTCACCGGCAAGACCAGTTTGGTAACACAGTGCTGCATCTTGCAGTTTTAAGAAAAAACTACCAAGTAAGGCTTTCATTCAATCTTGTAATTGTGGACTGAAAGAATTACAACTCTATGATGTTGCATTGCCTGTTTATCTCTGATTCAGGTTCCTATTTCAATTTGATTTCCAGTTTGTAGAGTACATAATCAAGGAAACAACACTGGACATTTATTGTCGGAACCATAAAAACCAAACAGCACTTGACATCCTTGAACAGGCAGGAACTAATGATGATGCAACGAGTCTGAAGAAATTATTTAAGACTGCTGGGAATATTGGAAGCCCTGAGTTGTCACCACCCGCTGCAGAGGTTAAGCTGACACTTGAAAGTCCCATAAATTTGGTCAAGGTAACAAACTCAAGTACAAGCATGGATCCTTCAATGAATATGCATCTCAGTAGATCATGCGGTTCCTTGCCTGTTCAAAACATAGAACCAATGTTAACGAAGGAATTACTTGGGAATCATACTAAGCAGAAACCTAAAGGTGAAGAAGCAAATTCATCTGAACCAGAGTCTGTGGAGGAAGCAAATGAGTCACCAAAAAGTCTTGAGCGATACAAGGATCTGAGCAGCAGACACATGAAAGAATTGAACCAGCGATACAAAAGTCGCCAAGAGAAGAAAAATGAGATACACAGAGAGGCACTACAAAATGCAAGAAACACTATCATACTGGTTGCAATTTTGATAGCTACAGTTACATATACGGGTGGTATTAGTCCTCCAGGAGGTGTTTACCAAGAAGGGCCAAAAGCTTTCAAGATTTTTGAAATAAGCAACAACATTGCCTTGTTCACATCTTTAAGCATTGTTATTATTCTAGTCAGTATCATCCCCTTTGAAAGGAAAAAATTGATGAGGCTATTGGTGATCACACACAAGGTATTGTGGGTGTCCATTTCATTCATGGCTACGGCTTACATTGCAGCCACAAGAATTACGGTGCGAGATGATCGAGGCACAGGATGGGTGACTAACTCTTTATTGGCTACAGGTGCCGGAACTCTAGGATTTCTATTTGTGTATCTTGGAGTTGAATTGATAAGACACTGGTTGAGAAAATTGGAGTGGAGAGCAAAGAAACTTGGAAAGCAGAGCAAAGTTGGTGTCATCAGAGGAAGAATCCAGTCGCGTTACACCAAATTTAAACCGAGAAATAAACCTCAATCAGATTCCACAAACTCTGACGTCGATAGTTCAACATCTGTTGGGTATCATGCATACTGAAAGTTTAGTCAGAAAAAGTAAATAATATTGTGTTTGATTTCAGAAAAAGTAAATAATGTTGTAAGCAACACAGAGGCATCAATGTTTCCTCAATTAGTTTCTACTCAGCATTGTTTGTACCAAACACGAAGTGAAAAATGAAATCCAATCACAGACAAACTCTGATCTTTGACAGTTGTAAATCTGCAGGATATTGTTCGTAATAAGGACCTGTCTACGTTACAGATTCTGTAACAAACATCTCCCGTCATCCCACCATCCGATTTTCTTTTGTTTAGTTTCTCACTCCACATCCAACCACATCCAACGGCTGATGCTGCAGTCTGTACCTTACAGATTCTGTAACGTAGTTTTGTCCTCGTAATAATGGTTTATCAGAGAAAAGAAATAATATCATTGTAAGCAGCTGCAACTGCAAGAAGACGCTACTGGCTCAGTTACTATATACTCAGCTGATTTCCCAAGAACATTGTGGAGTTAAAAAATTCTGACACAAGTCGACAGGGGCTCAGACAAACTGTTTCTAGTTTTTCAGTTGGCCAGGTGAATTTTTTTTTTTTTTTTTGAGAAGAAAGGGATTCATTCATTAACTGATTTAAATAAGTACATAATTTCTGAAGGGTATGACCCTATACAAACAGCAGTTTCACCACTTTCTAAAGCTCTCTTGGCTAAAGAATGAGCAATGGTATTACAGGATCTTGCGATGTGCTGGACTTTGACAGCATTAAACTCCTTCATCTTGCTTTGCACCTCTGAAATTTCCCATTGGATCTCTGAAATTTCACACTAGGGGATTTGGGAATTCTTCTCGAGCCCTAAATGCATTTAATATAGTGAAGAAATGTCAATGAGATTCCTTAACATATAGTAGTATGCTCAATATTTCATCATCTTCAGGCATACAACATTCAACCGAAAAGCAGAACTATTATGATTGGCAAATAACCAAAACTAAAGTGAATCGAGTAATTAAATCTGCCAAATGATACCCCTCAATAAAACATGAAAACTCAAAAGATCCAGATGATAATTATCCCTTATAATTTGACGATTTTAGCATGCTGGGTTTGGAGTGGCTGTTCTCACTTCTAAGCTTCAACTACCATTTTCGTTACCTACTATTTCAGTGCAATTAAATATGAAATGCCATATGGGATAATGCAGAGAACATGAAAATTACATTTTGTCTTCAAAATGTTAACCAGATCATTTTCATTTGAAAAAAAAGGGTGAATTAATAAACTTCCACAATCCACAAAACAAATACCAATCCTCACACGGCAGGTGACAATGGCAGCAGCAGCAGATGACAGCGGCAGCAGCAGCAGATGACAGCGGCTGCAGCAGGTGGTAGCGGCAGCGGAGACTCGGCGACGAGCAGCAGCGGCAAATCAGATTCGTGAAGGACGAGCAGGCGCAGTCGTCCAGGTGGTAGCGGCAGCGGAGACTCGGCGACGAGCAGCAGCGGCAAATCAGATTCGTGAAGGACGAGCAGGCGCAGCGGTGACGACTGACGAGCAGTGGCGACGACGAGATGGCAGCGGCGGCGACGAGCAGTGGGGATGAGATTACAGCGGCTGACGGTGCTGCGGCTGAAGCCTGAAGGTCACGACTCACGGTCACGAGTTCGAACGGTTTTTGGCTGAAGAAGAGAAGAAGTTTTGTAGATTTAGATTTTAGGGTTTGTTTATTAGAATTTAGAAATTCGGTTTATTTGATATCCGGTTCGGTTTTTTGGTTTTTTTTTAAAATTAAAAACCGAATCGATTGGTTTTATTACTTTTACTATATTATTTATTTGGTTTTTTGAAGGTAAAAAAACTGCACAAAAATCGAACCGAACCGAACCAAACAATTTGGTTCGGTTTTTTATTAATCAGCTTTTTTTGCCCACCCTTACATATATGTTTCCATAATTTTGATTTTGATGATAACAAACAAGATTAAGAATGATTAATGTTTTAAGCTCAAATTATTTTTTATATATTTTAAATGAATTATTATTTTCACATTATAAAGGTTTTATATTTAATGAAAAAATAATTTTATGAAATTAGTTGGTTTTTAAGTTTGTGGTTTAATTGAAAGAGTTTTGATAGTTTGCGGGCACATTGAGTTGTGACTCAGATTATTGTACACAAGTTGTGGTGTTTTATCAGTGTGAATCAGCACTAACGGCGACAGCCAGCCGTTTATAAAAAGAGTAATGCTAGAAGGAGAGAATCTTGACATAATGATGACAAATTTTATGTTTCTTTAATTCTTTTGGCTACCCAAAATTTTTTAGATTTATCTTAATGCCCTTATCTTAATGATTTTCAATAGTTGGATGGTTCCTTCTTCCATCTCTTTCACAGCTATCTTTTTAAGTTTTCACTATAATTTTATAAATCTCTAAATGATTATCATATTTATATAAATCTATAAATTTTAAACTAGATCCTGCATTTATGATTATCTATCTCTCTTGATCGCAAACTAAACTTTTTCTTCTAACATGTTGATATATGCATCTAATCTATTTTTCCAACTCAGGATCATATCATAAAGGCTTTCACGTAGAAACTGTAATTAATCTAGATTCAGCCACCTGAATCAACAAATTCATATTATCATTGTTTTTATTCATCATTTAAGGACGATCTTAAATCCTATTATTAGCTTTGCATCTGTCCTGAATTATTTCAAGACTATATAAAATAGATTCCATTAATACTATCCTATTCTCCTCTTCAAAGGAATCAAATAATTTATGATCATTATTAAAGTTAGTCGTTTTCATTTCTTCGTACAGGCGTTTGCTTGTAATTAATCAAGTTTTAACAATAGAAATAGTATAAATAACTTGAAATTCCTGACTAAAGTCTAAATTATCAATTGCATCTAAAAATTTGTTAACTAACCTTTTTCATTTTTATAAATTTGAGTTACTTTTATCACTTCTTATCTTATAAAATCTTAGAAGATAAACAAGACCCAACATGCCTCCATTGCTAAAATATCAGAAGATAGTTTGAAATTACTAACCAGTGTACTATCTGAAATGCAAGTTACGCAACCCAAGAAGGGGGGTGAATTATGATTTTAAATTTTATGCTAACCAATTCATGCAACAATTTAATCTAATGCCTTAATGGAATTGAAAAAAAATAAATTCAATATAGCACAATAATAAAAGAGTAAGGGAAGAGAAAACAAACACAAAGATTTTATGTGGTTTAGCAATCCCCGTTCCATTTCGAGAATTTATTATCTAAGTCCCATAAAAATGTTTACAATTGACTTCTAAGGTGTCAATGGACCTTTACAATCAAGAGATTATCTCTCCAATCTCTTCACCCCAAGTGTTTCTCACACTTGTACACTCACAAATTTATGAGAAATGAAAATAACAATAATAAAACTCTTTAAGAGTGGATAAACAAATTTATAGCTCAATGATGATTCAATAAATGATGATTTGCGAAATGGAAGCTCAATATATGTTATATGGTATTGTTTATGCTTGCATTGATTCTTAAAATGAAGTTAGAGTTGAGTTTTTAT
The DNA here is from genome assembly GCA_030448925.1 of Citrus cavaleriei. Classification (NCBI taxonomy): domain Eukaryota; kingdom Viridiplantae; phylum Streptophyta; class Magnoliopsida; order Sapindales; family Rutaceae; genus Citrus; species Citrus cavaleriei. Next base: position 28,745 of record JAUJEN010000543.1, read on the forward strand.
AGTTAAAGTCCGAAAACTAGCCGTTATAGCCAAATTCCAGCAACCAAGTGGTTAGCCACTTGATTTATCTGGCTAGCTGCTTGTAACAATGATATTCCCGTTAAATTTGAATTTTACTACAGTACTACTGTTAACAAAAATTATAATTTGGCCCAAAATTTTTTATAATTATACTATGGCATAAAATGTCATAAAACTTTTCAAATAGGTCCAATTTCAGAATTTCTAAATAATGGTTGTCATTCCAAAACTTTTTGAAATTATGATATGGCCACAAATATATTAGTACTTTTCAAAATTTAACATAATACCCATATTATTTAAAGTTCTCAAAACTTTTCATTTTAGTCCAAAATGTTCATAAATTATAGTATGGCTCAAAACATTTCAAATGTTTGCAAAAAGGTCTAACTTCCGAAATTCAAAATAATCTTATTAAATTCAAAGATTGCAAAACTTTTTATTTAAGTCCAAAATTTTCAAATCCACAAAATACTCTATCTTATAAAAATAAAACCTTTTAGTTTATGAAAAATAATTATTTAAATTAATCTCTTGAGCTTCTCAAATGCTAGACCATTCATATATTAAATCTTATCGGCTTTACAAGAAATATCGCAATAATGAGTCCGTTGAGCTCTAAACTTTATTCTTGATTTCGTTGTTGTCCGTTGAGTGTCTTGAACTTGATTTCACTTACATAAATATTATCCTTCAAAAACTAGTGAAAATGTGAAATACAATATTTATTAAATTTACTTAAGACACATGTTTGTTATTATCAAAATTACAATATGTGTAGCCCTTTAGGCTAACACTATCCCTCGGAATTCTAGTTTAACTGATTATTTCCCCATATATCTGAATCATTTATGAAATCAAATGGTTGAAATCTTCCATAGGCAAATCTTCTATGTCTGTAACTAGAAGATAAAAATCTACTAGTTTCTATATTTTGTGAGATTACTAATTGAAATACTAACTAGGCAACCCAAGAGGGGGGTGAATTGGGATTTTAAAAATTATTCTAGGCAAACCACACAACAATTTAATCTAATGCCTTAATAAATTCGAAAACAATAAATTCAATAAAAGCACAATAATAAATGAGTAAGGGAAGAGAAAGCAAACTCAAGGATTTTTACGTGGTTCGGCAATCACGCCTCCAAGCACCGGGCTTGAGGATTTCACTTAGCCTCCCAAAAGCTTACAATTGACTTTGTCAATGGACTTTACAACAAGAGATTATCCCAATCTCTTAACCCAAGTGTATCCCAACACTTACAATCTTTTAACTTGATTTTACAAAAAGATTACAAATGAATCTCTCTCACACAATGTGTTTGATCACAAGTGAAAACGATGTATGAATGAATGAGATGAATACAAAATTTAAAGCTCAATGAAAGTTGTATTCTCAATATTTTGCTCAATGATGATCGTTGGAATATTTTCTTGTTTGAATTGGATTGATCTAATTTATAGTTGAAAAAAGCCGTTATAGGTATCGCTCAAAATTCATTGTTAACCATTAATTAACTTTAGGGTCAAAGTTACCAATTTTCAAATAAGCGGTTAGCTTTTCGCCGTTAATTTCCGAGACCAAAAACAAATTTGGTTTAACTGTTCTTACTAAATTGGTTAGCAATCTGAAATAATCGATTAATTTTCGATAAGCGGTTAGTTAATTCAGAATCATCATTTTAACAATACTTTGCAGAACATGCTTTCTGGAAATTATCGGTTAGCCGTTTGCTACAGTGATTGCTACAGTGAAAGTATTTTCTAAATTTATAGTTTGACCCCAAAACTTTATAAAACTATATTACGGCCCAAAACGTTATGAAACTTTGCACATAGGTCCAATTTCAGAATTTCTAAGTAATGCTTTGTTAATCCCAAAACTTTTTGAAATTATGGTATAGCCTGAAATGCTATGACACTTTTCAAATAAGTCATTCTCCAAAATTTCAAGCAATACTTGTTTATTTCAAAGTTTTCAAAATTCTTTCAATTAAACCATAAACTTTGAAAAACAACCAATTTCATAAAATCATTTTTCCATTAAATATGAAACATTTATAATGTGAAAATAATGATTAGAATAAAAACAATCAATTTCATAAAAAGAATATTAACTAATTTGAGCTTAAAAAATTAATCATTCTTAATCTTGTTTGTTATCATCAAAATCAACATTATGGAAACATATATGTTAACAATCTCCCCCTTTTTTATGATGACAAACATTTCATGTATTTAAAGAATGATTCCACAAATTGCTCCTAAATATAATCTTCTTTTACAATTTACCAATTAGCTAAATTAACATATTTAAATACATGGATTTTCTCCCCCTCATCAACAAAAAGAAAAACTTAATTGACAAAGAAAAAAATAGCAAATTTTTATAAATTTAAAAACATGTATTCTTCTCCCCCTTCATCATAAAAAAGAAAACGTAAAGGAAAAGAATAAATAAAAAAAATAGCAAATTTGTTACCCATGTTGTCCGAATAGAAATTTCGACAAAATCTCCCCCTAACAACAAGCATCACCTCAAATACAAGATTAGTAAAGATTATGATAAAAGCCAACTCCATACACAAATCATCACACTAAAATATCATGAACCATTATTCCATCAATTACCAAGTCAACAACTCATAGCATAAATTTATCATATAAAACACCCATGTAATCAAATCACCATTATATCTCAAAACCATCAAAATCATCACCATAATCAAATATCATCAAAATCATCAAAAGAATACTCAAAGTGCAGATTATTCTCCTCCTTTTAACAATATTGAAAGGATATATTACTTTGTCTCCCCCTTTGGACAATAAAAAAAAATTCAAAATGCATATTTTCCAAAATCATATTATATGCTCCCCCTAAATATATGGCCAATTTAAAAATTTAATCAAGATGATTTTATCCAAAAACATATCATATTTATCTCCCCCTTCATCGTAAAAAGGAAAGATTGATAGATGCAATCGAAACAAGATCATCAAAAATAATTCGATGAAGATATTACCTATTTTGTACGAGCAAAAATTTCGGCAAAGTCTCCCCTTAAAAATAAACAAATTCTCAAATACACAACATGGTTAAAAAGATATAAACTTCAACAATTATAACAAACCAACAACTCCTTCAATTCATCAAGCAACGCACATATAATCATCAATTACCAAAATCATCGAGAAATCAAATCATCCCAAGTTTATGCCGAATTTTTGAAAATTCTTCTTTGCAAAGAGGTTTTGATTTCTTTACCAAATTGGCATGCATATTATCAAATATTCAAGCTCCATAATTACCAATCACATTTTATAAATAAAAACAACTAAACTTATCAAATATCTAATGTGACATTTCAATATAACAAAAAAAATCTCATATGCTTAAAATTCTCGAAGTATATGTATTTCTCCCCTTTTCGATATTATTTAAAGCAAGTAATGCATATTTGACAATACATCAATAAAGTACAAAAAATGCATCCATTCACCAATCATAGATTGCATAAAATCAAACTTCATCAAATACAATGGAATCATCAAAGCACAAACTTTATCATCAAAACTTAAGCAAAGCATAAGAACATAATAACAATATATAAATCATCAAAATCAACATATGCCATTATAGATCATCAAAATCAACATAGCTATTAAGAAAAGCCATAATGATGAGTTAAAGAACAAGTGATCAAATCCACTATTACAAATGCTCATATATATTTTTAAGTGATGATATAGTAGTTACACCTTGTGATGGATCTTTCAAAATTAAGTTCTTAAGGTGAGAAGAAACATACCTCCACTCCTTGGGGAGTATTTGAGAAGTACCTTCATTTTACTTCGCATTTGTTTCTTCATGTTGCTCCTCTTGATTGTCAAGTGGTGCATTCTTTTGGCTATCATTTGATAATCTTCTTGTAGCTATTCATCTACATTATCATCAAAAACAACTTTCTCCATAGAGGAAGAATTAGACTCATCAAATATAACAAGTATAAATTTTTCCACAATCAAAGTTCTTTTGTTATACATTCAATAAGTTTTGCTTGTGTTTGAATAGCCAAGAAAAATACCAACATCAAATTTTGGATCAAATTTGCCAAGATTATCTTTTGTGTTCAAAATATAACATTTGCATCCAAAAACTTTGCAATAATTAATGTTGGGTTTTCTATATTTCCAAAGCTCATAGAGAGTATTATTGAGATGATGTCTAATCAATGTGGTCTTAACCATTTTTTTTTTTTAATAGACCTATCATTTCTCTCTACAACTCCATTTTGTTGTGGAGTTATAGGTGATGAAAATTTATATTCAATGGCAAAACCATTACAAAAAAAAAAAAACTCAAATGCATGATTTTTGAATTATCCACCATGATCACTTCTAATGCAAGAAATAACATATAACTCATCTATCATGCATATACATCACACAATCATGAAATATGTAAATATTCAAAGATTTAGAATTAAAGCATATCACTTATTTATCATGCTTAGGCATTACATAATCATTAAAAATCAAACAAATCTATCATGATAAGTTGACAAGCTATCATCATAAATATATAACCATGCATCATGATAAAGCACTAAATGTTAAACACAATGATAATTCCATCATGTAAACATACAAGCATACTTTCGTAAATTCATTTGTGATGATTCATTCAACAAAATTAATATGGCAAGAATTGTTACGAAAACAATTAAATCATCTTGCCTCATCTTTTTCTCCTACACCATACTCAAGTGATTATCCTCACAAGATTTCATCAAGGATCTTCTCCACCATTCCTTGATTGTGGTACCTACAAAGAAAACATTCACGTTGTGCCCTTTGGTACCCAAATACTCTTGGGTCCTTGAATGTTAGATTTAGTTCCTTTTGGAACCCAAATACAGTTGACTCCATAATATACATTTCTCTTAATAGGACAACCAAGCTTCATGTGACCGTTTTGATTACAATAATGACATACAACTTGATTGTTAATTGAGGTACTCTTCACAAAGTAATTCTTATAATACTTTTGTTTCAAATTTGGCTTATAGCCAATACCTCCTTTGTCAAATACACATTTTTGTGAATTAAGCATGTTATCCAACATCTTTTGCCCATTTGTAAATTTCAAAACAATCTCATTTAACTCATTGTTCTTCTTCTTAAGCATTTCATTTTCCTTTTTCAAGTCATCTATGTGATATTTTAGATGCTCATGTGAAGTGCTAGATTTCTCATTTGATAATGCAACTCTATCATGCAATGTTTTATTCTCTAATTCTAGGCATGTAATCTTTGCACATAGAGATTCATTTTCATTTTTGAGCTCTACCATTTTCTTTTTAAGATATGCATTCTTTTTACCAATTTTTATCCAATTATCATGCAATTCTTTAAAAGCATCATATAATTCATCATAAGTAAAAAAATCATTTACCTCATCAAGTTCATCATCTGATTCATCTCCAATTGCCATGAGAGCTAGATTTGTCATTTCTTGATGCTCTTCATCATCACTTGTTTCCTCATCGCTATCATCCCATGTGGCTGCCATTGCTTTCTTCTTGAGCTTGTTGAGAAGAGGACATTCCGTTCTTATATGGCCAAGCTTCTTGCACTCATAACATTTGATTAATTTCTTCTTCTCCTTTCGGTTCTTGAGGTCTCTAAATTTTCTTCGCTCACCGGATTTGGTAAAAAGTTTTCTGAACCTCCTAGCTAGCATATCCATCTCCTCCTCATCCAGCTCGCTTTCCTCATCACTCTCATGTTTCGAGGCTTTGAGAGCAATGTTTTTCTTCTTCTCCTCATTGCCTCTTTCGGCTGCCAAGTCTTCCTCATAAGAAATAAGAGAACCAATTAAATCATCAATGGGTAAGATATTTAAATCCTTGGCTTCCTCAATGGCAGTCCTTTTTGGTCTCCATTCCTTAGGTAGAGACCTAATAATTTTCTTAACCTTCTCGCTATTTGAAAAAGTCTTTCCTAGGGCTCCTAGAGTGTTCACTATGTCCGTAAATCTAGTATACATAGAATACACACTCTCATTTTGTTCCATTTGGAACAATTCATATTGCCGAGTGTACCTACTAATTTTAGACTCTTTCACTTGATTTGTGCCTTCATAAACAACTTCAAGTTTGTGCCAAATTTCATTAGCACTCTCACAACTAGATACTCTTTCTTATCAAGTGCACAAAACAAGGCATTCATGGCTTTGGAATTTAGAGAAGCTTTTCTCTTTTCCAATTCATTCCATTCCCGTGAAGGTTTTGGAATATCTTCCCCAACTTCGTTTTTAGTCAAAGGCATAAATGGACCATCACAAACAATTTCCCAAATTTCATAATCTAAAGCTTGTAAATAAATTCTCATCCTAGTTTTCCAATATGAGTAGTCATTACCGTCAAAGAACGGTGGTCTAATTGTGGATTGCCCTTCCCTAAAGGTTGAGTCACTATAGGTTGCCATGGATCTTTTACTCTAGACGGTTAAGTCTAAATAAGAGCACCTCGCTCTGATACCAAATGAAATACTAACTAGGCAACCCAAGAGGGGGGGTGAATTGGGTTTTTAAAAATTAAGCTAAGCAAACCACACAACAATTTAATCTAATGCCTTAACAAATTCGAAAACAATAAATTCAATAAAAGCACAATAATAAATGAGTAAGGGAAGAGAAAGCAAACTCAAGGATTTTTACGTGGTTCGGCAATCCCCGCCTACGTCCACGCCTCCAAGCACACCGGGCTTGAGGATTTCACTTTAGCCTCCCAAGGCTTCGACTTCCAAGGTGTCATGGACCTTTACAACAAGAGATTATCCCTCTCTTAACCAAAGTGTATCCCAACACTTACAATCTTTTAACTTGATTTTACAAAAAGATTACAAATGAATCTCTCTCACAATGTGTTTGATCACAAGTGAGCTCGGTGTATGAATGAATGAGATGAATACAAAATTTAAAATTTCGATGAAAGTTGTATTCTCAATATTTTGCTCGATGATGATCGTTGGAATTCTTCTTGTTTGAATTGGATTGAGCTTATTTATAGTTGGAGCTGAAAAAAGCTTATAGATCGCTCAAAATTCAGTTAACCATTAATTAAACCGAAAGTTAAATTTTCAAATAAATGCGGTTAGGCTTACCTTTCGCCGTTAATTTCAGAGACCTGCAAAATAAATTTGGTTTTAAATTCTTGCTAAGGTTAAAAAATAATCGGTTAGCTTTTCGATAAGCAGTTCAATCATCATTTTAACAATACTTTGCAGAACATGCTTTCTGGAAATTATCGGTTAGCCGTTTTAAATAAACGGTTAGCCGTTTGCTACAGTGATTGCTACAGTGAAAGTATTTTCTAAATTTATAGTTTGACCCCAAAACTTTATAAAACTGTATTACGGCCCAAAACGTTATGAAACTTTGCACATAGGTCCAATTTCAGAATTTCTAAGTAATGCTTTGTTAATCCCAAAACTTTCTGAAATTATGGTATAGCCCAAAATGCTATGACACTTTTCAAATAAGTCATTCTCCAAAATTTCAAGCAATACTTGTTTATTTCAAAGTTTTCAAAATTCTTTCAATTAAACCATAAACTTTGAAAAACAACCAATTTCATAAAATCATTTTTCCATTAAATATGAAAAATTTATAATGTGAAAATAATGATTAGAATAAAAACAATCAATTTCATAAAAAGAATATTAACTAATTTGAGCTTAAAAAATTAATCATTCTTAATCTTGTTTGTTATCATCAAAATCAATATTATGGAAACATATATGTTAACACTAATTGCTCAGGTAATTTATTCATAATATCATCTGCATAGTGTCTCATTACAGTCTTTCATATATTTGTGACATATAGTATTTCTTATATCCTTAGAATATTGTTTTCCTCCATACCTTTATGTATAAGCCTGATTTTTCTTATGATTAAATTTTTCATGTCCTATCAACATGATTTTGGTAGGATAGTATTTACTTCTAATCCTTTTGTTATTCGAATTATATTAATCTCTTTGATCAACAAATACAGATCCATTATAATCTATTATGATATCATTAATATAATTATCAACAAAATTGATATTCCATTGTTTCCATGAGAAATTATTTCGAGAAACCTCACTTCGTATTCTACTTAGTAGAATATGATTTATATTTAAATTTCTACTTTTTGTTTTTATGAGTTCTTCAACTCTAAATTCACGAGCTTTTAATAAATACAGCTCAATCAACTATTTAATATCTAAATTAGGTTGTTCAAATGAATAATATTATCAATGTCTTGTTATATTTTTCATTATTATATCATAATCTAGAAATAAATTATATCCTGCATCAAATATCAAATTAGTGAACATTTGATCCATTTTTATCTTTGATTTTGAAATAATTAGATACATGGCTTGTTACATCAAATATCAAATTAGTGAACATTTGATCCATTTTTGTCTTTGATTTTGAAATAATTAGATACGGGGCTTGTTACATCAACAGTGCAAACTGACATTTCAAAATCTTTTGAACCAAAACTTGGTTCTAATACCATTTTGCTGAACTTAGCATAGCTTTTATCAAATTTTTAGAAAAACTACTTATTTTCTAAATTGATATTTTTCTAGGTGACCTGAATGAAATTTTCTTTTGTCTTGTTTCTATCTTCTTTATGTTCCTTTATCTTTTTCGTGGAGAAGTCTATGTTACGGCTTCCGTAAGTAACAGCAGCCAAGGGGGAACTTCCACGGGTACTAGAGGAGGAAGAAAGAGGTCCCATTGCAAGGTAATGGAAATGGGAAAGTTCGGGGCTGTTACTTGCAGCTTCTGCACCTTAGCCATGTCCCTTTTTGGTTATAAAAATGAAGAATCATTGACAAAAAGTAAAAAGAGTTATAAGTAAGAGAGATAATATAATGCACGTCTTCTCTCATTTTATGGTGCACGACTGGATGTGTGGCGTGCCATCATTGGAAGAGTTGTGGGGCCCAGAAGACAGTTCCGCCAATAAGAAGTTGCCACGCATCTGGTCTCGCACCAATCACATTTCTTTACTTGAATTGGGACCACTGAATAAATTAAGGTAAGATCAAGTCGAGTCATTAATTCTGTGTGCTATGTATAGGAATACTATTCTCCGCCCTGTTTTTTCCTGGTATTTACTAGGCTCCATTGTATCGGGTCCGCTTATAATACAGCCACTGCATGCCATACAGCCGTTTTTATTTTTTATTTTGAAACCTATTCCCCGTTGGATTGCTTTTATAACCAATCCAACGGCTTTTATTTTTTACGCATGAAACCTGCTACCGAACGAAAGAATTGGAAGTGGGAACTGGCAAATATCAGTAGCAATTATCGTTTAGCTACACCAATTTTATCTAAATATCAAAATTATCAATTTAAATTAGGAAAATTTCAAAGACACCCTCCTCAGCATGAAAAATTTGCATTTTCTTATGGCTGAAAAAATTACTTTGAAACATGTAATGTCTATATTAGTGAGAATAATATTTATATTAGTGTAAACTAAGTATATTTTTTTCTTATTTTCCATTTAACTATTGGATAGTTTTCAAATAATTATAATTATTCATAGTACCTAATATCCTAATTAATCATCAAACATTGTTATTCTCAATATTAGTTGAAATAGTGACTAATATTAATGGTATAAATTTTTACTGTATACAAGGCATATATAATGTACCATATATTTGATATTTGGATTATTCTCACAAAGTTTCTCTTACACAAATTACTTCATACAAATTTACCACAAATTAATTAAATTATTGCATACTTTGTTTAATTTTTTATTTTGCTACATTATTAAATTATCGCATGTAACATATTTGATCTTGAGTTATTACTAGTACTATAATTAATGATAGTTAAGAGAAAAATGAGAATTACCTTCTCTAAAGTTATAATAACGTTAGCTTTATATATCATTTTACTATTCTACCTCTAATCTTATTGTTAGCTATAAAATTTAAATATTTTGAAAATACAAATTAAGTAAAATAACTTATATATCCTTAATGATCAAATTTTATTTTATAATAAATTGTAAATTATAGAGAAAAATTACAAGTGGAGAAAATGTCGTAAATATCCCTAATAGTTGTAAATTATCCATTTAAATTGGAATAACATTTGGTTATATATATCCACAATATGTGTGTGTGTGTGTGTGAAGTAATTTTTCTTGATAATTATTATTAAATTTATTTAATCATTAGGGTTATATAAGTCATTTCACTTTATTTATACTCTAAAAATATTTAAATTTGATGGCTAACATCAAAACTATGTGTCAAATAGTACAATGATATATAAAGCTAATACAGTTAGAGTTGCAGGAGAATTTGAACTTATTTTAAAACATGAGAGGGTTTTTCATTTTTCTAAACAATAAAGGATAATCTTTGTTTTCTGTTTTTATATTGTTAATAACTGTCATTATAGTAATTATTATTATGATTAAACTAAATTCAGCTTATGATATTTTTTACGATATTATATATTTTTAATGAAATGTCTTGTATAGTCTATATGATTTTATTTTCTATAATAATAAAAGTTTTAATAATGTATTGAATGTGTTTTTCTAAAGTGAGTATAATTTGATTTTATTTTTTAACCCCGCTTGAAAACCACTCAATCAAGTCAACAAGGTACAATTTGTTAAAAATTAAATTTTTAATAATATCAAGCATAGTTTTTTAGGTATTATTACAATAATTGTTATTGACATTGTATTGTACCCTTAACTAAATTAACAATGTAACTAGAAAACTATAATTTTAGTGCAACACCGAGAATTAAATAATTTAGGGAAAAAGATACCTACACCCCCGAGATTTGGAAAAATGATCATATAAAACCCTATGTTTTCACCCACGACCCCTTTGACTATAATACAATTTGGATTTCTTGATTAAAAAAAATTGACTATTAGATTTTTAATAAGTACAAATATAATTTAAATAGTTTAATTTGTCTAATAAATTAATAATATTAAAATATTTTTTAATATATAAAATATTTTTAAAATGTAAATTATGATATTTATTTTAATTATATATTTGTATTTGTTATAAAAATTTTAAATAAATCTTTAGGTTAAATAGATTTTATAATTAATAAAATATATCTCATGTATTAATAGTATTCAAATTTTGTATACAATATTGAAAATAATTTAAATTTTTAAATATTTATTTTAATATTATGTTTCTATTTGTTAAAAAAATTTAGTTTAATATAATATAAGATTGTAAAGTACTAAAATATTTTTTATATATTAATTATTTTAAAATGTATATATTGTTACATTTATTTTAATATTATATTTCTACTTATTATAAAACTTTAGAGTCAATTTTTTTGAATTAATAAAGTCAAAAAGCATTATAGTTAAGAGGGGTTTTAGTGTTTCTTAGTGAAAACTTAGGGATTTACATGATCATTTTCCCAAGCCTTGGGAAGTGACCTTTTCATTATTTACTCTTAATTGCATATGTGATTATATGATTTAAGTATAATAATTAAAATTTTACAAGTATAATATATTAATATGAGTAATACTCACTTATAAAATAGATATTATATAATTCGAGTAGTAATCAATGAAAAATATGATGTATAATCAATTATTACAAATTTATTACACTATTAGTATACAATGAAATAAACTGTCACGAAAATATAATAATTGAAAATAAGGTAACATTAATTAAGGTATAAATTACGTATCCAACTATATAAGTATAATGTTAAATAAATTTAATTTTTATGACTCATAAACAACTATTGCAATTTGGAGCAATAAATAAATAGTTTTAAAATTGTAGTCAACATTATTGTTAAATTATAATGTTGAATTTATCTGTAAGAGAAAATTTTCCTTTTAATACTTAATTGAGGAAGCAAAATTAATGTTTTAATATATTTTTCTTTTTTCTTGATTGCATTAATTTCCTAATGTGTTTTTTTATACAAAATATTGTTTAATTTGAAATGCATTTACTATGCTTAAAGCATTAATTAAAGATAAATAAATGGTGACTTAGTTGAATTGGATTCAAAGTAAATGCTAATTTGCAAATCTTAAAATTTCAATTTAAAAACTAATTTTCACTATTCCTGTGATAATCATATAATAAATAAATAATTTATTTTATCTTAAACATTTGAAAAATAAAAATTTGAGCTGTACAAATTGCATATGCAATTGTTAAAAATGAAATTTTGGTTGAAGTGATGAGATATCAAAGAATTTATTTTGGAAAGAAAATGAGTACAATTAATTTGAATTAATAAAATAGGCATATCTATAATGATCAAAATCTCAAGTATAAATAAGTTAAGTTTAAGAAATCTCATGAAGTCAAGAAGATTAAAAAGAAAAACAAAATGTTCCAACATAATTAGATTAGGTAAGTTCCTAATATTTTAACTTACAATGTTGATTGTAGTTTATAGAAAATTGAATAGGGGTTACAATAGTGAAATTTTAATATATTGTTGTAAGTTGATATTTACTGAAACAAGAGGAGTAAAATGAGATTCACCTTAATAATATTATTTGTTTTTCGTAATAAAGGTACATTTGAATTTTATAATATCAACTTAGAATTTAACCAATAATGTTGAAACATAACGTAGACACTGAGAATTTGAAACACAAAAGTAGTGAACTAATTAATTGAAGTAATTGAATCCATAAGTGAGAAAGTTTAACCAAAATATGGAACTTATCTAACCATATATAAAATCTAAAATGTAAATTTGGTATCTAACCTAATTTATTAAAATCTTACATAAATAATCGAAATATTCAACACAATACTAGTGAAATTATTAGTTGAAACTCATGTACCAATAAAGGAGAAAGTTTAACCAAAAGTAGGGATTAGTCCAATGAGAAATGAAATTTACTTATAATTTAACCCAAAATATTGTTACTTAACGAATTTAATAGAAATATTAAACACAAAACTCTTGGATTGAAAAGTTGAAATATATTAACCTATAATTGAGAAAGATTAACCAAAATTAGGGATTAGTCCAACCAAAAATAAAATCTTACAAAGTATATTTAGATTTAACCCAAATTATTGGAATCTTAACTAGATAATAGGAACACTCAACATAAAACTAGTGGAATTATTAGTTGAAATAAATGAACCTATATGAGAGACAATTTAACCAATGAGAAATAATATATACTTGAAATTTAACCCAAAATATTGGTATTTAACGATTTTAGTAGGAATACTAAACACAAAACTAGTGGATTGAAAAGTTGAAACATATAAAGCTATAGTTGAGAAAGATTAACCAAATCAGAAACCAATAGAACCAAAAATAAAATTTTACAAAGTAAAATCGGCATCTAACCCAAATTATTGAAATCTTACCTCGATAATAGGAAGATTCAACACAAAATCACTAGAATTATTAGTTGAAATATATGAACCCATAATGGAGAAAGTTTAACCAAAATAAGAAACTATTCCGACGAGAAATGAAATTTTATAAGAAATAATGATCTCTACTTATAAATAAAACACCACAACGATATTACTTCTAATTTGTTCCTTGTTGTTCTATGCTCTTCTAATCTTCTGCTACGATCTTCTACTTCTACAGTGTTTTATTATGTAATCACTAATAATTTATTTACTTAAAAAAAAATTTACCACTACATTTATGCAGATCAACAAAACATTGTAACCCCTCACAAACAATAAGATGCAAACCGTAAAGGAAACGTATGAGACAAAGTGCAGTAAAATATTCTACACACGTATAAATATTGGAGTTCTCCAATATCTTAATTATAACAGAATTGACTATTTGTGGTTTACAGATTCGAACATTGATGAAAATGGGTTGTTAATTAACTGGTAAAGGCAACACAACCTCAAAGCAAGCAATTTAAATAAATGGCATGCAATACAAATTGTTGCCCAGAACACGACACTCTAATGCACTCCTATCTTATCGCTTTTGCCACTATAAGGAGAGGAATAATTAACTGGAAAATCACCGAGATCAAAAGATAGAATAAGATTTCATAAGTACATAAAAATGGTTATGCCTTTGTTGTTTATTTTGGTGAAACCATGCACTTCTTATGGATTCATAATATAAATGATCAGAACCCACAAGTGGCGTGAAGGCTGCATGAAATATTTTTGGGTCATTTGGTGCGAAGTTGAAGATTCCCAAAATTATTTCAACGTAATAAGAGGGCACTAATTTTAAAGTGTTACGTTTTTTTAATTAATTTATAAAAAAAAAGATTACCCTAAGACAAAATAATAATAATAATAATAAAAGTGAAAAAATGCAAACCCTACCCCGGCACAAACGTAAGTTAAAATTTCAAAATCAATATTGGAAGAAGTTGAGAAGAAAGAGATAAAATGAATTTAATTTCCAAACTGCGAGATGTATAACAGTATCAAACCGAGATTGATTAAATGAGGCCACTAAAGAAAAATCTGATGTTGAGGTCACAACTAAATAGTACAAAGAAGGAGACAATTGCATTCCCGGAAAATGCAAAGTCAACAAAGTAATGTAATTAAGATCATGCACCACGAACAGCTCGTCACTGAGTGAGTTTCCAAATTTCCTTCTGATCTTATTTCATGTTCCTCAATATTATGCACGGGAAATGGCTAGCTCCAAAGCTTTCTAGACTCTAAAATGATGCACAGGATTTAATGCAATTTAGTTTGCGGGCTCATTGAGTTGGTGACTGAGATTATTGTACACAAGTTGTGGTGTTTTATCAGTGTGAATCAGCACTAACGGTGACAGGTGTTTTGTCTTCTTTCTATCTTCTTTATGTTCGTTTATCTTTTTCGTGGAGAAGTCTATGTTACGGCTTCGGTAGGTAACAGAAGCCAATGAGGAACTTCTACGGGTGCTAGAGGAGAGAGAAAGAGGTCCCAATGCAAGGTGATGGAAATGGGAAAGTTCGAAGCTGTTACTTGCAGCTTTTGCACCTTAGCCATGTCCCTCTTTCGCCATAAAAATGAAGAATCATTGACAAAAAGTGGAAAGAGTTATAAGTAAGAGAGATAATATAATGCACGTCTTCTCTCATTTTATGGTGCACGACTAGATTTGTGGCGCGACATCATTGGAAGAGTTGTGGGGCCCACAAGACAGCTCCCCAGTAATAAGTTGCCACGCATCTGGTCACGCACCAATCAAATTTCTTTACTTGAATAGGGACCACTGAAGAAATTAAGGTAAAATCAAGTCAGAGTCCTGCGCCCAGCAATCTTGGGCTACTCTACTACCTGTGTTTATTTATCTCTACATTGGCTAATCGATCTCCCTCTAATATTAATAGTGAAGGTAGATCTCTCTTGATCTTTAAATAAGGGTTGACATTCTAAGATTATTCAGAGAATTTTTTAATCAAATATCAATAGAGTTCTAATTGTAATATATCAATATAAAAAAAAAAAGACGAATTATTAATTCTGTCTGTGTTTCCTGGAAGATGCAGTATTATACTGCAGTCACATTCCCTGAAATTGCTAAGTTGACAATAATGTCAATGTAAGTATATTTTTAAGACCTTAGAATTCTACTAAGAAGACACAGAGTCGAATCCTAATCTCAATTCTCAATTCTTAGATTAATTTGTCCATCATTATTTTTTCCTTTCCTAACAAATACTTTTACTTTTCTTTCAGCACTTCCTGCTACTAAATGGCCAAAAGAATGGCTCGAAATCTTTCAGAGGCAATTGTAAGAAATGATAAACAAGCTTTAATCAACTTAGTTGGCTGCAGTAACAAGAGAATTCTTTTACAAAGAGACGCTTCACTGAACACGGCCTTACACTTGGCTGCGAGATTTGGGCATGTTGAGTTGGTGACTGAGATTATAAAATTGTGCCCGGAATTGGTAGCAGCTGAGAATGAGAAGCTAGAAACTCCATTGCATGAAGCTTGTTGTCAAGGGAATCATGAGGTTTCAGCTTTTCTAATGGAGGCAAATCCTACTGTGGCTACAAAGCTCAATCATGAAAGCCAGAGTGCATTTTCACTTGCCTGCAGACAAGGGCATCTCGATGTTGTCAAGTTGTTGATCAATCAGTCATGGTTGATGGAATTTGAAGAAGATTCTGTTGAATCAACCCCAATATATTTGGCCATATCAAGAGGACATACAGGTAATTTAATTAATTTAAACTATTTCTAGTCAGCATGCGTGGATTTTCCATATTTAAACTATCAATGAATATTACACCCTGAAGCTCTTGTTGATCGCAAGAATGCTGGAACCTTATCTTGTTGACCTCTTTCTACTGTTTTCATTTTTACTTTGTGCATTATATATTAAAACTGTTCTGTTTTTGGCTAATTGTGTATGGTTTTAGCACGGAATATTTTTTATGAATGAGCCTTTTTAACTAGTACGGGCATCTTGATCATGTCTCTAACATGCTTTCTTAAGATATTTTGACGTGTGTCATTTGTTAATGTGGATGGTTGGTCTTTATTTACTTGCTATAGACAAAAATAATAATAAGAAGAATAATCCTTGTACATGCTTGTCCATCTATATATGATTGTATGCAGATATTGCAAGAGAGATACTGGAAGTACGGCCAAGATTTGCTGGAAAAACAGACAAGAATGGATTTTCTCCATTGCATTATGCATCTAGCATAGGGAACGTGAATATGACAAAATTGCTATTGAATCATAACAAGGACCTGGCTTTGCAATATAATAAAGATGGCTACACACCATTGCACCTGGCTGCAATAAATGGCCGGGTGAAAATATTAGTAGCATTCTTATCCAGCTCTCCCGCTTCCTTCGATCGTCTCACAACTTATGGAGAAACAGTCTTTCATCTTGCCGTGAGTTTTGACAAGTATAATGTATTCAAATTCTTAGCAGAATCTTTTAATACCTGCCTATTTCACCGGCAAGACCAGTTTGGTAACACAGTGCTGCATCTTGCAGTTTTAAGAAAAAACTACCAAGTAAGGCTTTCATTCAATCTTGTAATTGTGGACTGAAAGAATTACAACTCTATGATGGTGCATTGCCTGTTTATCTCTGATTCAGGTTTCTATTTCAATTTGATTCCCAGTTCGTAGAGTACATAATCAAGGAAACAGTACTGGACATTTATTGTCGGAACCATAAAAACCAAACAGCACTTGACATCCTTGAACAGGCAGGAACTAATGATGATGCAACGAGTCTGAAGAAATTATTTAAGACTGCTGGGAATATTGGAAGCCCTGAATTGTCACCACCCGCTGCAGAGGTTAAGCTGACACTTGAAAGTCCCATAAATTTGGTCAAGGTAACAAGCTCAAGTACAAGCATGGATCCTTCAATGAATATGCATCTCAGTAGATCATGGTGTTCCTCGCCTGTTCGAAACATAGAACCAATGTTAACGAAGGAATTACTTGGGAATCATACTAAGCAGAAACCTAAAGGTGAAGAAGCAAATTCATCAGAACCAGAGTCTGTGGAGGAAGCAAATGAGTCACCAAAAATTCTTGAGCGATACAAGGATCTGAGCAGCAGACACATGAAAGAATTGAGGCGGCGATACAAAAGTCGCCAAGAGAAGAAAAATGAGGTACACAGAGAGGCACTACAAAATGCAAGAAACACAATCATACTGGTTGCAATTTTGATAGCTACAGTTACATATACGGGTGGTATTAGTCCTCCAGGAGGTGTTTATCAGGAAGGGCCTCTGAAAGGAAAATCATTAGTTGGGAGAACAAGAGCTTTTAAGATTTTTGAAATAAGCAACAACATTGCTTTGTTTACATCTTTAAGCATTGTTATTATTCTAGTCAGTATCATCCCCTTTGAAAGGAAAAAATTGATGAGGCTAGTGGTGATCACACACAAGGTCATGTGGGTGTCCATTTCATTCATGGCTACGGCTTACATTGCAGCCACAAGAATTACGGTACCAGATGATCGAGGTACAGGATGGGTGACTGACTCTTTATTGGCTACAGGTGCCGGAACTCTAGGATTTCTGTTTCTGTATCTTGGAGTTGAATTGATAAGACACAGGTTGAGAAAATTGGAGTGGAGGGCAAAGAAACTTGGAAAGCAGAGCAAAGTTGGTGTCATCAGAGGAATAATCCAGTCGCATTACACCACATTTAAACCCAAAAATAAACCTCACACCACATTTAAACCGAAAAATAAACCTCAATCAGATTCCACAAACTCTGACGTCGATAGTTCAAGATCTGTTGGTTATCATGCATACTGAAAGTTTAGTCAGAAAAAGTAAATAATATTGTATTTGCTTTCAGAAAAAGCAAATAATGTTGTTGTAAGCAACACAGAGGCATCAATGTTTCCTCAATTAGTTTCTACTCAGCATTTTTTGCAGCAAACACGAAGTGAAAATGAACTCCAATCACAGATTAACCCACAAACTCTGATCTTTGACAGTTGTAAATCTGCAGGATATTGTTCGTAATAAATGGTTTATCAGGGAAAAGAAATAATATCACTGTGAGCAGCTGCAACTGCAAGAAGACGCTGCTGGCTCAGTTACTATATGCTCAACTGTTTTCCTAAGAACATTGTGGAGTTAAAAAATTCTGACACAAGTCGACGGGCTCGGACAAACTGTTTCTATTTTTTCAGTTAGCAAGTGAATTTGAATCTTCAGAAAGTACGAACTAAAAAATAAATTTAAGTTTTACCCAACTTTATTTAAAAAAAAAATTGTAACACAAATTTATATGTATCGGTCTCATCAAATTCAATGATGAAGAGTATGGAAGAGTTGAAAACTTGTTGATTTTGAATCTCGACTACCAGGTTTGATGAGATAAATTAAATTTGTTTACACAAATTTAAGCAAAACTTTAAGTTAAACAACCTAACCATTAGTTGATCTTTTGTTGTTATTTCATTTGCACCCACTATCCTGAGAAATAATGTATTTATATAAAAGAAATTACTTGTAATAAATTAAAGGTGTTGTAATCATTTTGTCTCAAAAATATTCTTAAATAAATATCTTTTGGGTGATTAGGTTTTTTTTTTTTTTTTAAGCATAATCAAATAGAAATTCAATTTTTTCTCCATTAATATGAGAGGAAATCCAACCACACAAACTTCTTATTTTCACATATCAATAGATGAATTTATGTTTTAAAAGATTCCAAAACATTTCGATGATGTATTAATTTATTATTTGTTTGCATTTCTTTTTGGTCTTTTTCATTATCTTTTTTCATAGTGAAAAATTCTTGATGTTTAATAACGCTTTAGTCAACCTTTGACTACTAAAATAATGTTATGTTTACTTATACTATAAGTGGCAAATCTAAAAAAATAATTTACTGAGAGCTAAATTAAATAACAATAAAATGTAAAAACTAAAACTTGAATATATAAAATTTTTGATAATACATTTGATTGTTACTGCGATTTATATACGAAAAGCGTTGTCGATAAACTTTATCAATATTAAATACATCTTTTCAGCGTAAGCAATTAAATTATTATTAAATTCATACATCCGATTAAAGTTAAATTCTTCAATTTCGTTATTGAAAATATTACTCTACTGTGGTTGTAAAAACTGGAAGAACGAGACTATTTGATAATTTGACAAGGATTATTTAAAAATTTATTAATTTTTCTTTTAAACAAAAAGGGGTAATTTTTTTTTTCAGTGGGGGCTTAAGCCCCTGTTGGTCCTACTCTACATCTGCTTTTGTATACTATTGTATACTATGTTTATTTGTTAGAGTGAGAATGATGAGTTTAGATTCCTCATACTCCATTGTTTATTTACATAATAAGGGAGGAGTATGAATTCCACTCCGTTTGCCTCATTTATTTTTGAAGTGGGGAATGAGATTCCCACTCCCATGAGGGGAAGTGAGAGTAAGAATCCACCATCACTTCTTCCTTTTATACTCTTATTTAATTAAATTTAATAAAGTAAAATAAATAATATCATATTATATTTAAATAAGTTTAATATTATTTTATTTTATAAATTACATTTATTAAAAATAATAATATTAAACTTATTTAAATATAATATTATTATATTTAGTTAAAAATAATAATTTATATTGATTCTAATTTAAATTTACTTAAAAATAACATTTTATATTTATAGAAATTATTAATATTATTATATACTATCTTTATTTGAAAATATAATAATATTATTTTTTAAATAATAGTATTATATTTATTTAATAGTAATAATCAATAATAATTAAATAGTTTATTTTAAAAAAATATTAATTTTATGCTATATTATTAATGATAATATTTTATTTGTGTTGCTATTATCAATAATTTTTAATTTACATAATTAAAATTAATAAAAAAATATGATTTACATAATTGAGAATATTAATAATTATTATTAATTTACAAATGTAATAAAATAAATATTTTATTTTTAAATATATTTTTTATTAATTTTGTAATTAAAAACTAAAAACTATATATTTTTTAATGATGGAGCTTGTACTATCACTTCACGAAGCACTACCAAACTTATTATTCATTGCCAGAAAAAAAGGGCCACTTGATAAGGCAGGATACTTTAAAACTAGAAAGTAGCGTGACTATTCAATTTTTGTTTTTTTAAAAGGTGACTATTCAATATTTAGTTATTCTCCAGAAAGTCAGGGACTGTTTTGTAGGAATAGACAAACCGTTTCCTTTTCTGATAAAACATCAAAAACTATGGATCTACTAGATAATTTACCCTAATTAAATACCATATCCATTTCCATTTCAATGCAGTGTGCAAGGGCTAGAAATGACAAGTGCCCTTCATCATAAGAAAGAAAAAGAAAAAAAGAGCCTGAAACAGTTACCGCACAAATGCGTTGAAACCCTCAAATCTTAGATCGGTACGTTCACTCTTTAATTCATTTTGATAAACTCTATCATCTTCATAATGATATCCACTCGTTTCAATATTATTGATGACGCTGCTGGTGTTGTTGGATTAAGATCTCCTCTTAATTTGAGTATTCTTAATTTTTTATATATATTATGGTATTTGTGTTTTAGTGTTAGTGTATAATTAAGATTTAACTGTTTTTTCTTTTTAATTTATTAACCACCAATCATATTAATAGAATTTATTCATAATAAAATTAGATCAGTAGAAAATTATGATTCGATACTGTTAGGATCTATGTGCTTTGTTAAACAAAATAAAGCATCATCATCCCCACTTTCTGTGGTTTCTTCTTTTGGCATTTGCTTTGCAATTCTGCAGTCGGGTATCTCATACTTTACTTGAAAACAAAGGGTTCCTCTATGATGCTGTAATTTTTTCTGGCGTCGATAATAACCACAATTGTAAATTGGATTTAATCAATGGTGCACAATATTATAATAAAAAAATAATAATGGTAAACGGTTAACAAATGTGTAAGGGGTGGAGAATTTTATAAAATAACTATGATCATTCTTAAAGTTTGAAACAATTTCACTTAAATAGCATATTTTATTTAAAATTATTTTTCAATCCTCCTTTAAATTTTAAATGTGATAATATTTTTTAAATAAATATTCAAAAATCTATTACCATGAAGTATAAAATATAATGGTAGGTTATTTAACACAAATCAAATAAATAAATTGCAATTGCAAAATTTATATATGATATAATAGTAATAAATAACACAACTAAATATATACTTAAGTAAATGTCATAATTACATTGAATAAACTCATTATCGAGTTGCTTGTAACATAAAATTACTTGATCATGTTTTAATAAAATTTAATATCGTATATTAAAATACTCATTATTTTATATAATATTAAGGGTCATTGTATAATTGATCATGAAGTGTGTATTATTTTTAACACTATTTAACATACTTATTCTCTGAACTTTATATTTATCTTACAATTAATATCCTTTCATGATAGGAATTTTAAGTTTTATAAGCCTATATATTTTCATTTTATTTTCAAATATCACTTTGTTAATTTCATAAAGTTAAATCAATATATATTTATAATGAAACTTTAGTTTATGAATCGTGAAAGATTATTTTATTGATATCCCTTGATTGTAATTATAAAATTTTATGTTATTATGAGTCATTACTTTTGTTATGATAATTGATAGTAACAATAAATAAAATATTACCTCCAATAATATTTACGTGGGAAAAAAAGTGAAAGAAAATTATTTATATTTTTAGATTTTTATTGACATGGTAGGAAATTATCTCAGCCTTATAAAATTTAACTTTCACAAGTTTGTTTTCATTTTATTTTCAAATGTCACTTTGTTAATTTCATAAAAGTAAATCTAACATATATTCCTAATTAACTTTAGTTTATGAATCATGAAAGATTATTTTATTGTTATTCTTTGATAGTAATTATAAAATTTTTATCTTCGAAGAGTCATTACTTTTATTATGATAATTAATAGTGACAATAAATAAAATATTACATCAAATAATATTTAATGGACAAAATGAGGAAAAAAATCATTGTATATTTTTATATTTCCATTATAAAGATATGGTTTGGGATACTTTAACTTAAAATTTTGGCAATATTTGAGCCACTAATATCTTATAATCTAATGGTTGATATTGAAAGTCAAAGCATCATTTCATAATGTTATATCCTCCACCATTGAATTGTATGAAATAAATAGTTTAATTTTTTGATAAAAAATTAAATTAAAATATTTCTCACTCTATAGTTATATAGACATATATATTTTTCAATAATAATTGGTGAATAAAATATTTCTTATTTGTTGTGACTCATATAGTATTATTAATAAAACACATATAAAATAATTTATTGCAATGCTTTCTATTATCATTATTGTTTAGGTATTAATGGTTTGTAATTAAATTCATACAATACAAATTATCCCAAGATTTTGTGTTAAATAACCTACTTGATATTATATTTTATACTTAATGGTAACTGATTTTGGAAGATTTATTTAAAAGAAATTATCATATTACAAATTTAAAGGAGGGCTGAAAAGTAATTTTAAATAAAATATACTATTTAAGTGAAATTGTTTCAAACTCTAAGGGTGGTCTAATTATTTTACAAAATTATCTATGCGAACAGTTTACCATTATTTTAAATTATTTTTAGAAACAAATATTGTATCTGGTGATTAAATCCCAATGGTTCATAATTATCATTATTGATCTTTGTAAAAAATTTGACGTCATGAAGAAAAAGAAATTAATAAATAAGTAACAAAGAAAATGACAAAAAAAATTTTTTTTTTTGAAAAAAGAATTACCCGGTGGCTTTTTGTGGAGGTGATTGAATATGGATCGATAGGAGGAAGATTTTTCAGGTTGAGCTTGAATTTATTATTCTTATTATGCGGGTATGAGCTTTGGTTTCTCTTCTCCATATTTATGAATGTGATGCATTTGATTATGGTGCAGTTATATATATATATCTGGGAGCTTTTAAGATTCTGATGATTGTAACTTTCTCATGTGAAATAAAATTAGGCTACATTTATATGGTTCACATGAGAGATGTAAATTACAATAATTGTAACTTAACATTTGCCTATATATATATATATATATATATATTTGGTTCAACTTTGATCAGCATATCTGTATGCGAATATGACACGTGTTACCATAAATTAACTGGCGGAGGAGATGTGCCAAAGTGCCAACAACCTAATGCCATTTTTGTTTGTGTTTTGGAAAATGATATTGTTACTTTTGGAGGCATGGGTTTCCTTTCCTACCAGGACAGCCGGTTAGGGATTTAAATATTGGCTTTTCATTTTTTTAAAATGAGAATTGATCTAGGGTGCCCCATCATGCACATGGTATATTTTCATCGGTGGGCGCTAGGTCTCATAGATTAGTTCTCTCTAATCAGAACCCGTCGTGTGTTGTCACGCACTGGATCAAATGCGTTTTCAAATTTGGCAAATTACATTTTGAGCATGTCATAGTGGACGTTATTACAAAGTCGTCAATCTCAATACAATAATTATGACAACACTTAAAACCGAACATTCAGTTAACATAATGTCTAGCTATGTGTAGTGGCGGACCCCGGAAATAAATTTAGAAGGGGCTTAATATAAATTGATGAAAAAAAAATCGACAAGATAATAAAAACCAACTGAAAAAATAATAAGTAAAATATTCAATTTTATTGACATAATCAATTTTAAAACTTCTTCAAGCTGTTGGCGTGTTTTCGTATTTTGAAAGCGATGAATAATATCTTCATTGTTAATACAAGCAAATACATATTTTTATGTATACAACTAAGTTATCATTCGAATTTGATCACCCATCAGATTTGAAGATTCTTCACAAAATTCATGGTGAAAATACTCTTTCTACGGTGGCGATAGCTTCGGTAGAATTAAAGCCAATGTAACCAATTAGTAAACTAACGAATTTTACCTTGTCCTTTTTAGTCTTAACCATTGTCCTTGCAAGTTCACCAATCCTTTCAATTCTGAAAATTCTGCACTAGATCGTAAATCCGTAATGTATACATCAAGTTGCATCTCAAGTGCTATAAGATCTATTGCAGAAAATCTTTAGGATAAAATTCAACAAGTCGCGATAATTTTCCTTGTCAAAAGCTGCAAACAAATCATTTGGACATAGACAAGCCAAACAAATAAGTAACTCAGTATTTGACTCATTGAAACGATTATTTAGCTCTTGAAGTTGCATGTCTAAGACAACATAAAATAACTCAACTCAATACCGATGTAAATTTGTGATCTCTCGATCTTTGCGGTGATAAGCCCTAAATTAAAAACAAATCATCCATATCTAAAACATTGATATCATGCTTCTCTGAGAAAGTAGAAACTTGACCAAATAAAGAATCTCATCCACTATCTCTCAACTTACGAAGGTTATGCTTATAAACTTCAACTAATTTCTGACATTCAAAATATCTTGATCTTTCCTTTGTAGTGCTTGTGACAACTCATTTACATAGCCAAGAATATTTTTCATTAAGAATAAACAAAATACGAAATCAAATGATTGCATCAACTTCAATAGCGTTTTAGCTTGAAATCTTTGTTCAGAATTTCCTTCAACTTCAATTATCTCAAGCACATCAACCACAGATGGAAACATGGAAATTATGCTCATTAATGTACCATAATGAGAAGACCGATTATTGTGTCGGCGGGACTTTAAAGTAATCTCTTTATTCAAACCTTGTCCACTTGAAAGCTTGCTTTACCTAATGCTTCAATAAGAGCATATTTCTCATGTAGAATGTCCGACATTTAGTGACACTCCAACAACATTAACTAGCATTGAAACTAAATTGAATAAAATTAACTTCCTCATGCTTTTTGCCACGAAAATAAGAATGGCCAAGTTGATGAGCAAAAGCAGTGAACATAATAAGCAGATTCATTCTCCTCAAAATGAGCATTTTCAAACCATTAAACTCACCGCATATTACTTCATAACCTTACGTAACATTGACAAACTCAATCCAAACCTTGAAAACATATTATCAAGAGATTCTTTAAGTGAAGGCATAGAAACATGTTCAATGCCTACAAAGTTCAACAACATATCCATTCTTATCCATAGCGTAATACAACATCCATTTGCTCTTTGTAGATATATCACGAGACTCGTCCATTAGAACAGAAAATAATGCACCATCCATCTCTCTAATAATAGCATTAGTAGTTTAGGTTACAACTTACAATGTCTTTTTGGATCTTTGGAGATGTCATTTAACTTTAGAGGAATATTTGTTAAAATGTGATATTAATATCTTCATTATGATCGGCAAGGAAGTGTAAAAGCTCACGAAAATTCCCTACATTGCTTGAACCATCCGACTCATCATGCCCGACGAATGCTAGCCATTGATTTAAAGAAATCGAATACAATCAACAACAACATTCAGCGAGTTTCATATTCACTTTGAGTTTTCTCGGATTGTCTTTCAAAAATGTTGCAATATGTTGTTTCTTATTCATCAACCTTTTCACATTTACGCTAGCTTCGGTTATGGGCACTATTATTCCTCGTGAATCTTTAATTTTCTTTTCTTTCCAATTTTAAATCCTTTCCTAGTAAGAGTATCCTTGCACCTTGATCACCATTATCTTCTTTGAAAAGATAACAAAAAAAGACAATATCTGAGACTCTTCTTTTATACTATATTCCCCGAAGAATTCTTTGAACCAATCAAAACAAATGCGTTGTTGATTTTCAAATTTCTCAAATTTAAAATTGTGTCCCTTAGGTTGAAAAGGACTCCTTTGTAAGTATGTTCTTGAACTTGATCTCAAATATTACAATTATAACTATCAATATAAGATTAAGGTAAGCCGGAATTGATGAAATTTTGTAAATATACTTCATATGAACCATCACTAGTTCCTCTAAAGGAGATGAAAATTTGTGGTTTCTTTTAAAAAATTTTCCATATCATTTCAAATCAAATAAAACTGTCAATTATTAGATTAAATTTCACAATAAGGCTAAATCCTAACAAAATAACGAACAAGAATAATTAATTTAATACAAATTTGATATTATAAAAATATTATTTGACAACACACTCAATGGGGCTCACGGGAAAGATATATGATTGCAAATTTTACTTTTTTAATTGCTCATTTATTTGCATTAACAAAGTGATTGCTTTTATAATTTATATAATAAATTATACACCACTTTCATCATTTCACAGAGCACCCACTATCCCACCACTTTCCCTTTCAATTTTAATATTAAAGAATTGCTTCACAAATGAACTTTTACCTTTGGAATTTTGTAAATAGCTATCAGAATAAGAATTGATGAACGAAGTTAGAGAGATGCAGCACATTCATTCGGCCAAAATCATTAGTCAAACTTCAAAACAACATTCAAGCACAATACATGTTTCAATCTATGGGCTATGGCTGATCTAGCAAGGGACGAAATCATGAAAGGCTCAGCGATCGCGGCGACAGATAACAACGAGTTGGTGGCAGACTAGCAGTAGGAATGGAAACGTTCGTCGGTGGCGGTGGCCAGTCTTTGTGATTTGGTGATTCACAGTTTCATGATTTTGGGGTTTGTTTTTTTATTCCTTTAATTTTTTTATTATTAATATAAAACGATGAGTTTTGTAAGTTAGTTTTAAATTAGAATTTGATTAAATTAAAAAGTTTTTATTATTTAAATGGATTTAATTTAAAAGCCCAAAATACTTTGTTTTTGTTGAGAAAAGTCCAAATTATTTAATATATTAGTATTGGACTTAATAATTAGAGGGCTTTTCTGGACTATATTTAAAAAAATTTAAAAGGCTCAAGGGGCTTAAACCCTCCTACATAATTAGATTGGCCCATGGCGATGTGAATACAAATTTATACTCTATCGATTATTGACCTTTTGTAAAATTGATTTTGAAATAATTTAATGAGGCAGGTAATGTCATATTATGCAAAAAACAAAATAATAATAATAATAATAATCATAAGATTTGTTATATAATTGCAAAGAACAATTTTAAGCTTAGAGTAAATTAGATGGTGATTAGGGTTAGTAACATATACTAAGAAGACTTCATTTTGATTCCCATATAGTAAGTAGATATCTTTTCTCCTTTTGTTATTTCTTTAATATGCTCAAATTAATTGATTTTTTAAGTTACTTATAATACCTATTTGTTAACTCTCTTTTTAATTAATGACTACACTACAATTAAAAACTTTTATAGAAATTTTATATATGATATCCTTAATATTAAAGTAATATTATAATTAATAGTATTGTCTAGCTATTAATTCATTATTATTTTTCTAATGAAAGATTAAATCCTTTATACATTTAAAAAATTAACAATTATTTAACATTATAAATTTTTTACAACATTCTCTATAAAAAAACAATAATGATTGAACCACAAATAGTTTTGAACAAACTAATGCGTATAAACTAATGTAGCATGAATAGGTTAGGTGAAAGCGTAATAACAATTATTCTTTTCAATTATGTGGACTTATGACAATTTTATACAACTAACATTCTCATGTCACATTAGTTTGTACACTTGTTTGTACAAGGTGATTGTGACTTTATAATTACTAATTTAAAGAAAATTGTACATTTATTTGCTCAGGTTTTGAAGTAAAAAATAAAAGTAATTTTTGAAATAATAGTTCTAACACAATTAAAAGGATATATTCTTAATTTTTTCTTTTTGAAATTTTAATAATTTTATTATTATTTATATTCAAGATATAGTAAAAGCTAATTAAATTTTGTGCTCTTTTTATATTTTTTTTAGTATTGAAACCTTAAATGTAAGGAAGTCTCTAAGCAAATTTTACCTAGGCCAGGAATGCGGTCTTAGCGTAATTTCTTTGGGATTTGAATGAAATGGCTGCGGGCAATGAGTAATATTCATGATGATTTTCTGATTTTAAATCTATCGATCAATTTTTTCTTCATTTAAGTCTTTTTCAAGAGTCTCTTTCTAGAAAGAGACTTAGAATGAAACAGGTAATGGGGTCATTAGAATTGGGTGGCTCGAATCCTATCACCCCTAGCCAAGTGAGTGGGTGTTTTTTTAGGTCTCTTGGAAATTCTAAAGTAGAAGGTGCTCTTTAAAGTTTCTTGTTGATTAGTTAAAGCTAACCAGAGGGTGTAAGAAGTTAAAAAAACATTAAAGGGGTTGGTGAGAGATTTTATTCCTTGGGGAACCATAATGAAGCGAGAACTCATAAAAAGAAGTAGTGCCATTTCTTTAAAAGGAGAAGAAGACAAATTGTCTTTTATCGGCAAGATGAAGACAAAAAGGTGTAGAAATTATTGCAGGGATGTTTAGTTGGAAAATTCTAACCACAAGGGAGTGAATATTGAAGGGGCTCGAGATAAGTGATTCACCAGTGTGGAGAGCGATGCACGAGGGTGAGAGTTGTGAGTTTAAGAGAAAATGTATTCATGTTCAAATTTGCCTTAAAAGCTAATAAAAGAAGGGTGCTAGCTGGCGGGCCCTGTCATTTTAATAAAGCTTTGATAGTCCTTATTAGAGCCAGTTAGAATAGGAAATATTACAAAGCAAGGCTTCACCCACGCTTCCTTTTGGGTTCAGATTATTAATATACCAATTATGGCCATGAATACAGACGCAATTTCAAGATTGGAAGCCATCATTGGTAGTGCAAAAGAAGTAGAGACAAACGAAGATGGGGAATTAATTGGGGAGATTGCTAGAGTCTGAATTAGAGTGGATGTTACAAAGCCATTAAAGAATATTATTTTTTTTGGAATCCGAGGGGGAAGAAAAAGTTCCAATGCCAGTTACGTATGAGAGATTACCAGACTTTTGCTTTTGTTGTGAAATCATCGACCATCAGTTCACAGAATGTGTTAAATACAAAAATCATAAACATGAAAGTTTTGCTTTTGGTCCAAGGATGAAGTTGTTACAATGTTTGAATGTCTCAACAATAACAAGCCCAATGATAGGTGGAACAGAAGCAATACTACAAGAGATGGAGGGGCGGGCAACAAGAAGACCAAGAAAACCAGAACCAAAGCCAGATGCAACCCAACTCAACTCCAGAAACCGGGTAAAAAACAATCCAGATTGAAGCGGGTGAGTTTACAATACCAGTAAGCAAAAGTCACGTGGCGGTGAGGTTAGATAAACAATTAACATTAAAAGGGGAAACATCGATGCATCAGCCATTTGGGTGTAAAGATCAAATCACAACAGCTGGCAAGAAATAGATGTTGGAAAATATGGACAAAGAAGTGGGAGGAAAATGGCGGGAAGTTGAAAATGAAGAAGACATCCAAAAGTTGGGATTAGCGGGCTTAGTAAACAAAGCCCAAGCAATTTCAAAGAAGGAATGGGTAGAAGAGGAAATGGGAACAATTATAGAGAGGCCCAAAACAAGGAGATTGAAACATTTGGCAAGGGATAATTGTACTAAAGATGAAAATAAAATGGGTCAAATTGCCAAAGAAAAGGCCCGTGAAAGCGGAAAGTTAAGCCTAAAAGCCAAAAATAAAAAATATGACGGATGAGGATGGTAGCCGAGTGAAAATTACTCCCAATGAGCTCGGCTCGATATAGAAACATAAGACATGGAAGAAATAGACGTGACAGAGACAACTATCAATGAATTAACGGTGAAGGCGGTGCTTGACCCGTAAGCGACCATGAAAATCCTCCGGTTAGAACGTCAGGAGATTGGGGAATACGACGTCATCAAATATATTCTCGAAACCATAGCCCTGAAATTTGTCTTCTTATGTGAGGCCCCAAGATGTGGCCTCTATAGATGAATATTGTTAAATCTTGAGCTGAATTTTGAGAATTGTTTTGGTAGAAATGGATTAAGATGGAAGATGCTATGGAGTTAATATAGCGATAAATATAGCCTCATCTGATACATCGTCATAAATGTATTGCATAAATTTTAAAATCTCAATTCACCCCCTCTTGGGTTGCATAACACATTTCATTTGGTGTCGAAGCAATGTGCTTGTGTAGACTTAACAAATGCAAAGGTTAAAGATCCATGACAACCATAATGTTCGACCTTTAGAAGGACAATCCTGATTAGAACCATTCTTTTGATGGTAATGACTACGTATTGGAAAACAGGATGAGAATTTATTTACAAACTTTAGATTATGAAATTTGAGAAATTGTTTGTGATGGTCATTTATGCCTTTGACTAAAAAGCGAAGTCGGGAAGATATTAAAACCTTAAAGGGAATGGAATGAATTGGAAAGAAGAGCTATACAAATTCCAAAGCTATGAATCCTTGTTTTGTCACCTTGATAAAGAAGAGTTTCGTAGAGTGTCTAGTTGTGAAAGTGCTAATGAAATTTGGCCTGAAAGCTTGAAGTTGTTTATAAAGGCACGAATCAGAGTGAAAGAGTATAAAATTAGTAAATACACTCGACAATATGAATTGTTAAATGGAACAAAATGAGAATTATTACATCATATCTAGATTCACGAGACATAGTGAACACTCTGAGGCTCTAGGAAAGACCTTTTCGAATAGGCGAGAAAGTTAAAAGAAAATCATTAGGTCATTACTACACAGGAATGGAGACAAAAAAGGGCCCGTTGAGAGCCAAAAGATTTAAATGTCTTACTGATGATGATTTAATTGGTTCTCTTATTTTTTATGAGGAAGACTTGGCAGGAGAAAAGGCAATGAGAAGAAGAAGAAAAGCATTGCTCTCAAAGCCTCGAAACATGAGAGTGATGAAAAGCGTGGTGGATGAGGAGGAGATGGATATCTTTGGGGAGGTTTAGAAAATTATTTAAGCAATCCGATTGATAAAGAAAATTTAGAGACCTCCCGAAGGGCAAAGGAAAGAAGGAATAATCAAATATTATAGTCAAGCCTGGCCATATAAGAGTTGCTTACCAGACAAGTTGAAAGAGAGCAATGGTAACGTGAGATGATATTATGAGGAAGCAAGTGATGATGAAGAGCGTCGAAATGACAAAATCTAGCTCTCATGGCGATTGAGATGAATGGGATGATGAACTTGATGAGGTAAATGATCTTTACTTATGATGAATTATGTGATCTTTAAGAATTGCATGATAATTGGATAAAATTGGTAAAAAGAAATGTCTTAAAAAGAAAATGGTAAAGCTCACAAATGAGAATGAATCTCTAAGTGCAAGATTACATACTTACAAATTAGATAATAAAAACGTTGCGTGATAGAGTTGCGTTATCGAATGAAATCAGCAACTTAAAATCGTATGTAGATAATTATAGAAAGTTTTGGGCAAAGTGTAATTTTATTGAGGCCCACGCTTCATTTGCATATAGGTCCAATTTCAGAATTTTTAAAGAATAAATGTCTTTCCCAAACTTTTTGAAATTATGATATGGCCCCAAAGATGTTATTATTTTGCAATAAGGTCCTTTTAAACAAAATACTCATATTTTTCAAAGTTCTCAAATCCTTTCACTTTAGTCCAAAATATTCATAAATTATAGTATGGCCCAAAACATTTCAAATGTTTGTAAAAACATCCAACTCCGAAATTAAATACTTATTAAAATCAAAGATTTCAAAACTTAGCATTTAAGTCCAAATTACTCAAAATCATGAAAATACTTTGCTTTATAAAATAAAACCTTTTAGTTTATGAAAAGTATTTAATTAAATTAATCTCTTGAAACATAGCTTAAACCTCTTATCTCTCTGCTGAATGAAGTTACATGGCGAGATGAATGGGTGGTAATGGCGATAAACTGGTTTATGGGTTCTTTATCCTTAGATTGGTAGGGCGATAATGGAGCTAAGCGGATCTTGTCTTGTGAAACTTTTGATATTTCTTATCGGTTTGGTACCATGTTTTAGACTAAGGAAAATCATTTTGGGTTTATATAACTTTGAGAAAAAATGTTTAAAGGTTTTTTATTCTGAAGTATATCATTTGGAAACGAAACTTAGGACTCTTGGTCGAAGAACGGTTTTAAGTGTTGTGGATTACGGTATAACAGCATACGTAATGTGAACCATGGACCATTTGAGCGATTTTGATGGATCGAGGTTAAACACGTGAGAATAGATTTTGGGTGGAAGGAGGAAAATGGAAGGTTACGTGACAAAGTAGGCTTTCGTGAAATGAAAGCGAAGAGAGCTTTTCTTGCAAACTCTTGGATGGCAAAAGCGAGGAAAAAAGTTTTATTAAAGGAAAAGTTTTCTTGGTGAGAGCTTGGGGTAGTGAGTGTAGCCATGGAGATGATCGGAGAGAGTGGTATGTAGTGGAAAAGCGGGGTGAGAGGTTTTTGGTTTTGAGAGTCTGGATAAGCATACTCGGCTCAGGATGAGATTGGGGACCCGCTATATGCTTGGTGAAAGTCATGTTGGAAAAAGCAATCTTTAATGTATTAACATTTTTGAGAACAGGTTTTACGCTTTGAAATGAAAATATTAGGGGAAAATTTGAGTTGTCCATTCGGATGAGAAAATGGTGTCAATCGAATGATACTGAAACTTTTTGATGCCATTCTTTTGGCTAGATTTCTTTTAAACCTGTTATGGTAGTGCTTACGTGTGTCAGGAAAAATGTCCACTAGCGTGGCTGAATAAAATGTTCCTTATCGTTGAGTTCTTCGAGGAGGATGGCACCGATTCATCACTTGCATCATGTAATATCTGGCGTTCGTCGATGTCGGCTTTAAAGGAAGTGGATTTTGCAGCGATCTGCTTTAAGGTAGTGATTAATTGACATTCCATTACAGGGCTCTTTTTAATAAAATTTGAAAGGTGGTGTATGGCGATCCATGTGGGATAAGTCTACGATGTAATTAATACTTGTAGATTGAATTTGCCTTTTGGAAAGTTCGATCTGGAAAGTGAAGCAATTCTTAGGTGACAATGTGTTTTCTGGTGGTAGTGTCCATCTTTTATGATCATACCAAGAATTCAATATTATACATGTGATGGTGATTTTCTTGGCCGATAATATGATTCCGTGATTTTGGATAAGATTAGAAATTGGAGTTAACTTGATGGCGATGTTAAATCGTGAGCACTGAAAAAAGCAGATATAAATCAATGTAAATCGATGCATGATCAAAATGGGTTGGAAAGATTTGGACCGTTGATTTTTGGAAAATGGATGGGGCGGTTTGAGTCCGGGTAGAGACGGTCCATGCGTGGAAATGAGCATTAGGAATCTGGCGGTTTTGTAACGTTCGGAGGAGGTTGAATACTTTGATTGCCAAAACGGATTTTACCAATCAATTTTGAAAAGATTCGGGCATTTTTGAGAAAAGTGAACATGCTTTGTCGGTAAAAAGAATTTGTCATCTTGTAAAACATGTTTAATGGCTGGTAGTCGATGGTAGGCGTTTAACTCTCGGATAATTTCAGAATGCTTTTGCGTAAAACTGGCCAAGCCCATTGAGGAGAACTTAATGGGCTCGATTAAACTAACAATTGTGAACGATTAACATTGAAATTTCAAGATGGTAAGTTAGAAGGACTTCGTTCTGGATGGGTAAACTTTAGTTGGGTTAATGTCTTAATATTGTGAGTTTGAAGGTAACAATGAAGAAAGACTTATTTTCATGAGGATTTGGATGGGTGAAAAGACTCGGAATGGAACTTGGGCGAAACTTCAAAGTTTGGTTGAAATATCGCAGTAGAGGAGTTTCGGACCAATTGTAGAGTTTAAAATGTCGCTGAATGGTTTGAACATGGACTTGACTGGGATTAGGAATGATTTTGGAGGTGTTTGATTTGGTGAAGGATGTCGGCAAAACCTAACAGATATCGTACCAATAGGAAGAGTTGAGCAAATAACGCTTGATCGAGCCAATGACCTGATTTGAGAAAATTTGAATCTCGATGGGTTTTTGGTAATCAAAAGAAGGTGGTGAAGAGTTTTGCCATTGTGACTTTGAAATGTTCTTCAAAGCTGGTCAATAATACGATGGAAGAATATGGGGGTTTAGCGTCTTTAATTGGTGCAAGGTGTCCATAAGACAATTCTTTGGAATGGGCTTTGGAATTTTGAGGGCAAGATCTGGAGTTTGATGGATGGGATAAGGCTGTAGTATCCGGGGAAATGCTTCATTGGTGGAAAATCATGAGAGTCTTTGTCAGAAGGAATTACATGTAATCTGACCTTTGTTTAAACCATTGCAGGATTCGTCTTATTGGAGAAATAAGTCGATTCATCTTTGGCGGAGAGTAATGCATGGTTGCTTGAAGATGCTTGTGCTTAGGATGGATTTTCTCTCTTTTGTTGGGACAATCTTTGCTTGCATAGTGGCCTTTTCTCTTGCAGATGAAACATCACCAGCGATTCTTTCGTTTGAATTCTACGGAGGAGGAAGATTTAACTTTCTGAAGAAGCCGTGGGAGCTTCGGGATCTGAGGGTTGGATGAAAGAGATGCAGGTGTTGAATTTACGAAAATGCGTTTTCTTTGAGTACCAATCTGATCACCCTTTTTCTTGTAGCATTTGATCACAAATAGGCTTTTGCATGGCCGGAAAGGTTCTTTGTCTTTCAGTTCTTTGAAAACTGTTTTTACTTTCCAAAAGTTTAATAAGACAAGTTTTAGCAGGTGAAAAGATTTTATAAGAGAGATATTTATCTGAGGAAAGATTGGATGCTGTGAGTTATCTAGATGTCGGGTTGAGTTCTTGAGGAGAAGCCAAGAAAGACATGCTTTAATGTATTGAATCCATTAGCTTATAGAGCCAGCGGGGACATTATTTGTCGTAAAATCGAAGATCCTTGGCGATGAGGGAAGCGGCGTTCTGTTGAGATAATCTCGTCTGGCATTGAAAGTGGAAGGTCCTTGAGGTGTCATGGTGTAAAACTTACTTGAAACCTGGAAGGTCCATATTTGTAATTGGTATTAATACTAATGAATCAAACCGATCTCTTAGAAACTTAGTAAAAGCAGTATAAATTCTCAAAATTGATTGGGTGTTGCTCTGGTAAACGACCAGAGGTCAATCAGGCGGAACATTCATTGGTCAGTCCGCCATTTATGAGATGGAAGATCGTAGATGAACCATGGACCGTTCTGTGATTTTTGGCCCCGGAGTGGATTAATTTTGATTGGAAGGTTGGTTTATTGAAGATTGAAGACAGTTCTTGACTTCGGAGGAATATTAATATATGGTTGTATGAGAGGTTTATACGTGATCAGGATTTGGGCATTGATTTAGTAATATCGGTACAGAACTTTTAGTCGTGGTGGATCTTTGAAGATTAACCTTCGGTTTGATGCGAGAAATTTTATCTGAAGCATTCTAGATTTAGATAGAAGTTTGAGTGGATACATGGCGGATGAATGGGTGTTGTGTGACAGGTGCTGCAGGTAGAAAGGAAGCAGAATCGGATTAACCGCCAGCAATACGTAACTAC
>JAUJEN010000544.1:0-87299 GCA_030448925.1 Citrus cavaleriei
GGTAGTTACGTATTGCTAAGGTTAATCCGATTCCGCTTCTTCTACCTGCAATTCTTCTCTAAGTAGTATTGATTAAGTTCAAAATGTCATGATAACTCCTCATTTTATAGAGTTATTGTCAGTCACAACAACCACTACAACAAAAAATACAGTAGTAATCGCCTAGATAGTATCAACAAGACCAAATAATAGTTGCAAAGTAATCCAGAGCAAAATTTATGCTTATAAATATCTAAAGTAGAAAAGGGTACAGATCAAACGATTGTCGGTAGATTTGAATTAAAGTGGAATGTCGTAATGAGGCGTATGTTCATCAATCGTGGATGGAGATGACTAAGGCATTGGAATCAGCGCGAGGGGAGAGATATTGAGAATCAGACAGTGAAAAAGAATTTACGGTCCCAGCTAAGAGGATAACCAATGCCATAAGATTTCGTGGATACGGGCACTATTAATGACAAAATGCAACATAACAATTGACATTGTGTAACAGAGCATAGTTCAAAGGCAATCGTTAACATGATAGATTTCAACCAAAAAAAATCAGCACTTATCGGATGTAGCAGATAAAGAAAGGCAAAATGCGACCAAGAGAGGTTTCACGTACTTTTCTATTGAAAAAATTATAAAAGTGATATAGTGGATATAAATGTTTTGTCATTCAAAGGATCTAGTAAATTTAATATTAATAAAATTCATAGAAGAAAGGCTATACAAATTTCGCTCTAATAATAAAAAGTTTATTTAATGCCTTTAACAAACTAAAAGAATAATTTTAAAAAAACATGAAATAATATTTTGACTATTGTCAAGAGTCATTTAGAGGAAGATTGATGATACTTGTAAGAAGTCGAAAAAAAGGAATTAGAGGTAAAGACTATTCCCCGAGAAAGTTGTAGCAACCATTAGTCGAAGTTTATCGACATTACAATTTCTACATGCTGCTAAATTGCTTACCACTATAAGGACATATATACATTATATAGACCTAGTTCAAAAGTGCTCTAAATTTCCCATGAGTCCTCAAAAGTGTAATTTTATAAAACAATTCACAATAAGTATGGAAAGGATTTATTCATGAATATATGAGCTCACAAAGTATTCTCAAATTTTGCTGCGCCTAAAAGACAAGAGCTAATGTGTTGGTATCAATAACAAGCAGATTAATCAAAATAACCAAAAAGTACATTTCTAATTTTAAAGTTTTAGATTTTTAGATTAATTAGACGAGTCTTATTTTCTCAAGACAGGACATTCAAGGCATCATTAGATTAATTGCTTATAGGATGGGTATATGATTCGTGACAATATAATAATGAATGGTCCATGCTACATTCATGTTACCAAACGCGCTTAAATAGCATTATGGGTTTGATAAATCACATTTAATCTTTCTTGCATATTCATTGTAGTGTAGTATTTTAAGATATTTACGGATTCGTAAATAATATAAGGACTTATCAAGGTATTTAAGGATAATTATGTAGATTATGAAAAACAACTTTACATCAATCTGAAAAGTATAGAATTCCGTAAAGTAATGAGATATCATTTCATTTGAGCAATGGAGTCCTGTTTTATAAATTAGTTGTACAAGAACCTTGAGCCTAAAACATGCTTCATTAGAATCACTTACCAGAAGTCAATGGGTAAAGCAAGAGTTTTACGAACGTTGATATTTTATATGAGATTTTAGCCAGAGTTTTAGCATTGTAGCTGCACCAATTACTAAATGCTTAAAGAAAAGTTAAGAGGAAGAAAGTAGTTTTCTTTATTAAAAGAAAAGTTGTCTACTACTTATGTTAGCCTTTAACAAATTTTGATAAGTTGCTCAAGGTCATGCCATGCTCTAAGAAGCGTATAAGGGTTGTTCGCCACAGGCTAACCAATTGCTACAATGAAGAGAAATCGAACGAAGAATTTAAAAAGAAAGAATTTATGACCAATAATTTATAACACATCCTTAGAGTATCAAGTCATGGAGCATTAATACTTGCAAAGGATCTGGCAAGCATGCAAAGGACTATCAATTATCTATACTTTCATCAACAGAAAATCCTCGAGTAAAACATGGAGGACGAAATATATACAGAAATTTCATTTTTTTCCCAAACACAAGTCAGTAGTAATTGCCACAAGATGCACCTATAGGAGCAACATCGAGGTGACTTAGTGAACGGTTGGTTTTGAAAGATCTTACGACATTCGAATCATGATCAATCAACAAAACATGGAAGACTTTCTTTATTTAAGATGACATCTATTTAACGTCAACTGTGCATGTGTACTATAGTTCTTTTGGAAGAGCAGATCACTCCGCAATCAGCTTGATTTGACTTAAATGTGGTTTATAGCTTGGGATGAAAAACCAAAATACTTGTCAGAGGTGCTGGTATATTGGGCCACAACCAACAGAATGTGTATGGCATTATCTAGAAATAATTTGTTACAAGATAAGGAAAATCGTAGTATCACAAGATTACATACATCAATAGCAATGTTTCATTTGTATAAATTCGTTTATTGTACAATGCGTATGTACACAAGCAATAAAGTGATAAGTATTCAAGATCGTTCTGTTGTGAATTGATATTATCAGACGCATATAAATTCTGTCAGTAGATTTCTGGTTTTAAATTAAAATAAACAATTGAATTTAAAACTAATATACTAAATAAAACGAATAAATAAAATGCAACAAAGTAAATTATCGCCTAACGCAGATAAAACCAACGGGAATATAGAGTTGATTAATAAACTCTCAATTGGCCTTTATTATTTTCAACGGTTATTTAATAAAAAGATCTCACATACAAAGATCAAGTAATCCTACGTGATCCTTTACCATTGCATGTTGCATATCTTATATTCATATGTAACCCATTGTCGATCAGTCACAGCTACATAAGATATACATTACATACGCTTAGTTCTATTTACTCCTATGTGAACTTATGTCTAACATCACTAATTTGTATTAAGTAACACTTTCGGGGATAAGTTAAACCCAATCCAGGAAATCCAACTAAAACCAAGTATTGCTCTGATATGTTTCTTACCAGTAGCTACTACTTGTGGTTTTCTCTTTAACTTGTATCATTAAAATGGTGATCAATCAAATAATGAATAAAATAAATGCTATCAAACAAAACGCCATGCTGAGTTGACGAAGAACTCATATTTTCAAATAATAAACCATCAAGATTGTTTATCACTCAAATCACAACAACTGGCTCATGATTTGCAAAAGAAAAAAAGGAAGAACAAAGTTTCATGAAACACATCCTCATGAATAAATAGAAAATAAGAAAACAAAGAGAAGAACAAGTGATGATCTGAGTCTCAATTGATTCTCGCAATTTTTCTCTCAGAAAATGCATTAACTTCTCTCTAATTTGTTTTCTTTTGCTTTATGTTTTTCCTTCGCCACATTTACCCTCTATTCCTTTATGATGTGTTATAGCTAAAATTAGGGTAACGGTTTAGGTCATGCATAAGCTTACTAGAAAACCCAGATTTAATTCGCAATTATCCCGCATGTATCATTATCGATCCAGGATTGCCATGAACCCACTGTTCGCATTTGTTTCACCCTTTTGTAGCCAAGTTCTTTTCTATCTTGCAACTTATTGCATCGTGACTTTCCTTAAAATTTGGGCCTGTACACTCTACAATTATGCATATGACTTAAGTACACTATTCTAAATCAAAACAAAATTAATAAGACTAAACTAAATGAATGTTTATGCAAAATACAACAAAAATGCAATGAAAAAATAATATTATTTATCAAGTATTATTATTTGAATTAGGTGCTATGATAATTTATTTCAGTGAGTTATCAATGTTTCCGTAGTACATCTTGTTGACGGTCCATGAATTTCAGGTTAGATTACCTCAAAGCCAGATCGTTTAGGACTGGTTATCAACAGATTTTCAGATA
Source organism: Citrus cavaleriei (assembly GCA_030448925.1). NCBI lineage: Eukaryota > Viridiplantae > Streptophyta > Magnoliopsida > Sapindales > Rutaceae > Citrus > Citrus cavaleriei. The sequence continues at coordinate 3,944 of JAUJEN010000544.1, forward strand.
ATGCATTTTATTTCAAGAAGACTAAAGATGCTTCATCATTACGGATTTGTTATTTTGAGAAGGTATCGGTATGGTGTTCTAAAGACTATTACTCTTATAGAGATGCTAAGCTCATTACAAATTTTCGTCATTCACGGATACTCGATACATAATTGCAGCTAGACTGTGCTTTTAATCTTCAAATGGATACAAATGGAAGTGGTCGATTGAACTCAGCAGATAAGGTTAGCCAGGTTTATAAAGGATAAGCAACAAACTTGGAAATCGCTGCTCAGGCCAAGATTGGTTACAATAGTACCAGAATTCCATCTACAAAAGGATCATTTTAAGATTATTTATACTGTTTCACACTACGTCTATGATCCAGCTACTGGCACCAGTAACTAGGAGAAATAAAAGGAAGAATAATGTATGTATTGTGCTTTATGTAGATTCATGTGAGGTGCAAGCTTATATGTATATTAATGCTAAGTATAAAACTGATACTTAACAAAGCATCACATAAGTGGTGTTGTTTTTGGTGAGGCACCAATTGGGACGATATATTCATAAAGACAATTGTTTCTGCTGATTCACACTTGGTTGGAGAAGGCAATATGGTCTAATATTCTGCGTATACAAAGGAATAATTCACCCATAATGCCCGCAGTATGCTACTACCATCGGACAACTGTATCTCCCACAATTGTGCTATTAACTGCTTTAGCATCATCCCGACGATTTAGTAGGAGTTATATCAGCCCAACTTGAGGGTGATTTTCTCATGGCACCACTAAAAACAGAACACCGAGCACTTAGTCGACATTAAAATAAAAAAAGTATCGATTTGATGACCTAAGTTGATTTGTAGCGCTTTTACATATAAGTTGTTTATGATCAATGATACTTAGTATCGTAACCAAGCAATCGATGCTAATCAATGAGAAGTAATTTTAATTTATTTTAATTTTTTTCAATTTTCCTCAAATCTAAACGCATCGTCTAATTGTTAAAAGCTATCATATAAATTGAATAAATAAGTGTTTTGCCTCGCTTCTCCCTCCAAAAATTGATTTCCTCCCTGCTTACTATAGAACCCTAAAACAAAAATCCCGCTAAAACTTCAGGACTTGAATTTTATTTTAACTCAAATTTCGAGGCTCTTTGTTTGTTCCACTCAAATCGAACCTTTCAATTTCAAACCCTCTTTGCTAGATTTTCACTTCAATCACTCTTCGCCGTATTCATACTAATTAATAAGTACTTTTTCTTCTCAATACACGAAGTAAATTGATAAGCCACAACACCCAGTGATTTGAAGAAGAAGATTAAAAGTGGATTCCAACAAGTCTGCCGAACCGGCTATTAAACAGCAAGTATGTCCATTATAGTTTTTTCATTTTGATTATAATTAGTAGTAATAGAAATCCATATTTTTATAAAACAATTAGGCTAATTTCATTTAATTTCTAAAATGTCATATTATCGTTACATTTATTCTTCAATCTTCGTCAAATAACCACGCCTAATAATGGAAAACATCAATTGAAACACTCGGAGCTAGTTCCATTTTTATTTTATCCTATTTCAATGGGTATTGTTTTTACATTTGCATGTTTTTCGTTGTCATTGTATTGTATTTTTATGGTATAATTTAAAACAAGATTTGTCAAAAGAAGCATATACAAAATTATGCCTATAAAGTATTTGACAAATGTATGAAAGTTATTGATTATTGTAAAGAAGGATGTATTTGCTTTATTTTATTTTTATTTCAAATTATACATTAATTAAGCTTTCAACCTGTATTATATTTATAGCATTTTGAATTCGTAAAGATTTTCTAAAATTACTTATAAGAGGTAGAAATTTAATCCAATCTTTCTCACCATGTTGATAAGTTTATAAATTGTATCTATCGACCCATGGATTTTTCATACTTTATTTCAAATCACATTATATACTTATCAGCATACTTTGTTTCCAAATCACATTATATACTTACTACCTTTCATATGTAATTGGAATCATATGAATAGCTTGGCATTGAATTTTTAAAGATTTTGTGAATTTGATTGTAAGTAAATTTAGTTCATCTTCCTCCATAGCATCTTTGATAAACTATGAAAATTGTATCTATTGGTTGAGGTGTTATCACTGTTTCTTCCCAATTTATGTTATATACTTACTCAATGTTTGAAATCGTATTATATTAATACGATCTACATTGATTTTTTAAAGATGTTTTTAATATTGGTTCTAAGATATGTAAGTTTAATTTACCTTTCTAACCATCATAATATATTTACCGATAAAAGTACATCATTATTATAGTTTTCTATGGTTATGTATTGTTTCTTTCGACTAATTCAATTTTATATATTGTTGTTCGTCATTGTTAAAATCTTCTCACAAAATTACTAGAAGGTGTTTCATTAAGGTATGAATACATACGTTTAATATAAATACATTTTCACCTGATACATCGGGTGACGATAACGGGTTTACTTTAGCTTTACTTGTCAGAGAGCGATGTATGGTCGCTTAATTTAATAATTGGTGTATGTCGGGAATGATGCATGGCAAATTAATTTCACCATTTGTTTCATTTAAATAAAATTTTACATTAACAGTGCATCATTGAAATGGATAAATTTGGATATGGTCAGCAAGAGGTCCAAAGAATATGTTAAGGGGCATGGAGGGGTTTGTGAATTTTACACGCTTAATCTCTGAAAATCAGACATAGATGTTCTTGTAATGAGTGTTGAAACCTGGAGTTCCATACTCAACGATAATAAAGCGGCTATTTATTTAAAATGGTTTGCCAATATACATAGTTTGGGATAAACATGGAGAGGTCGATTCAAATGCACCGTTGCCAGAGACGTTAGCCCAGTATTCAAAATCACTAATTTAGTTCCAAGATCACAAGAATGTTTGAGGACATTATCCATGATGCATATGAACAATGTGATCAAAATCCTAAGTTTTTTAGGATATACCAAGATGCTTGAGAAGTTTTTGTATTTAGTTCAAAGTATTCAAAGTTGTCGTGGTTAATGAAATTGTATAAACGCGGAAAGTAAGGTAGTCCTAAGGGTTTAGTGCTTTGTTGTATGACATGTTTCCGTAAAAGAATAACGCTAAAGTTTATGTATGAGGGCAAAACAATGAGAGTGTTAGGATTATGAAAATACATGCATGCAAGAATGATTGCACTGTAGTGAAGAGTATGATTTGAATAAGTTGTCCTACTTGTGGAGAGTTTAGGAAAAATTAAAAAAATGTCAAACAAGTAGTAAACTGGTGTGTCGCAAGGTATTGTGGTATTTTTCTCTTATTCCTAGGTTCATGTTTAATCATTTCTAAATCGCCGAGAACTTGACTTGGTATGCTATTCAATCGAACTAGAGACGGTAAACTCATTATCCAACAGATTCACTCGCAAGATGGCATTTATTGACTCTAAGTGGCCTGATTTTTGGCCAAAACCTAGAAATCTAGCTCTCTTAATCGACGGGGTTAATCCATTACGTTAAATCTTAGTTCTTTGTCAAGGCCAATTACGTCGTATTATTTACAATCTTCCTTCATGTGAAGAGAAAATCCATGTTGTCTTTATTGATAGCGCCTAAACAACTGTTATAAACGATCTAGATGTTCACTTTAATCGATACGATTTGAAACCCTTTGAATGGTGTAGAACCTATGATGCTTTTAAAAGCAAACTTTCAGCATTTCATGTGGACTACTAGTGACTTTTCCAGATTAGAATCTTTCAGGTTGTATTAGAAGTTACTATGTTGTCCAAATTGTATAAAAAGTCATGCAATATATAGTAAAATTGTGTATTTTTTAGGGCAATCACGATTTTTGCCACATGACCACTCATTTAGATCATCGCTAAGGTTTTCAATAATAAAGGAATGGATTTAACCTCCAAAACTTTGTCCTCAATAAATATTGAAATCGTAGATAGATAACTATAAGAGTGGTAAGGAGTGTAAGTTAAAGCGTTGATGATTGTGGATAATGATATTGACAAATTTTCAGAAGAAAATCTTTTTTTTATTTAGAGTATTGGGTAACATTTATTAGTTCGGTGTATAATCGGCACCGACCGAGAAAAAGATTTTAAAGAGCATCTAAAATTACTTCATCAACCCGGAAAACGGGCCGGGTCAAATACGGGTTGGCTGTGAGATCTAATTGAATTATAGATTAGAAAATTAATTCCCAAGTGAAAATGATAAAATTTCACACCGCACCTTTACACCTTGGTAAAAAAAAGAGAAAAATGTTATGTCAAACTTTGTTCGAAAACCAAAGTCCATGTTATTCTTCCAACTTCGTGAGTCTTGTAAACTTGGATGATTTTGTGCTCAAGGTCTTAAATCTCATGATTGCTACACTTTGATGCAACAATTGCTTTCGCCTTAGCAATCCGTGGTTACTTGCCGAAAATGTTAAAACATTAGATGTGCTTTACTTCAACGATTGCGTAGTGCAGAAATAATCTCCTCGACAAACCTGAAAACAACATTACACTACGTGCTTTGTTCGGCAATTCTTCCAACCTTTTGTTTTTGACATAATGGGTCACTAATGACGGTGCATCTTGTTGACTAAGTCCGATTACGTGGATCGTTCTACCTTTGCTGATGTATCCGTCGAGATAAACATGAAATTGCTAAAGAGAACGGCTATGTTCGTTTCAACTACCTTGAGGGACGATTGCCCGGTTGCGTGGCGAGGAAGCACTTGAATTTTAGCCGAATTATCGTCCAATCATGATTTCATTAGACCGCTAACGGCTGTTTGGTAGATTATACAATCAAAAGTTCTTATGAAAGGCGGAGAGGCTATAGTGTATGCCATCGTCATAAAGAAGCATTATCTTTGTGTTGGAAAACATCACTGAAAGTGTGAAACTTATATCAAGTTTATTATAATTCGGATCTGTTTTTTGTTGAAATTAATTTAACTTATAGTAAATTTAAAATAAATCGACATTTCATAATCATATTGTAGGGTATAAATTGTACTTGCAATAAAATACCCAAAGCAATCAAAATGTGGCCACTTGTTAGAAATTTAGCATGCTCATACCTTTACTGATTGGTTACAGCATAAGGTTTGAATATATAACTAGTTTGAACTAACATTGTTTCATTTATTTTTAAAATTTATAAGTGTTTATTTAATTATAACAACAAATGATATTACAGCTTGGTATATATGTACTGTAACATAAAGAAAGTGGTCGGCCAACAAACCTAGCTTCACTGTTATATAGCATATCTGTGGTATTTTATCAATGGTTTCAAATTTACAACTAAGGACCGTGATAATAACCGTGTTACACAAAATAAGGAGTCAACGCTTTCAGCAACAACATTACAAGTTTCAAGTTCAAAGGATAAAAAATCCAATACCGTAAATTGGAGTACATGTCCTCATGTTAAGACTTGAGTCAATATCTCATGAAGAGAGTTGTTTTAAGTGTGACCGGTAGATGAGGGGTTAAGATTGATGATTTAGTGGGTTCACTATTGTTGATCATAATCGTGTTGGTCTGATTATTTCATTTTAGCTTCAAATGCAAAGCAAGTATTTTACGTGAAAGATCAAGTAGATCCAAAAATCAATTGTTTCAAAGGTCAAAGAGTCAATAAATCAGTAGGATATGATGGGAATGTTGACATGGTCACATGAACCTTTATCTAAAGAATATCCATCTCCTAACATGGATATAGATCAAGATGATGTTGAATTTATGATAAACCCATTGGATGATGTCCTATTAATAATGACTTAGCAGGAATGAAAGGTAGTTTATTCGCAAGTTTTTAACTTTGTTCTTCTTTTTACATATATGTTTCGTTGACTACTTGTGTTTTCAGTAATCTATTTTTGATTAATAATTTGTGCATTGGTTTTAAATTTTAGTGAGATGTCCGATAAAGAAGAAAATGTTAGGGAGTGTGCCCGAATGTGATGAGAGACCGAAGGAGGAAAAAACAAAAGAAGAAGCATTTGACGAAATTAACACTAACAACAAAATCATAGTCGATATAATGACTATGGAATTCGCATTGGAGAAAATGGCACTAAATTAAGATCATACATTGGTGTTGTGGTCAGAGATAATGTTTCAATCTTGTACGATGATTGGCGACGTGTTCCCCTAGAGATTAAAGAAAAACTTTGGGACCATGTGCTGGTAATATATGATTTCTTATTTATTTCAGTAATTCTATAGTTTAGTTTCTGGAAATAAATTTATTTTATTTCTTACACATATGTTGGAACAGAGTAAGTTTGTATTGGACATGAGGAGCAAAAAGTATGTGTTGCGGACAATGGGAACTTCTTTAAGGAATCAACCAATTTATCCAACCAAACAAGGATCACCGGAATAAGTTAAAGTTGTCACCTAGAGAGTATCCTAGAATTACAAGGTCAGAGGAAAGAGTTTGTTGATAGGATGCTTGGTACTGAATTTCAAGTAAGTTATATTACAGTAGTGATTAATTCTTTTGCTACTCTTACTTTGTGAATGGAAATGATTAATGAATTTCAAATGTTTTCTCTAAGGAAAAAGCCAAAAGGGCTAAGCAACGATTAAATACAACCATCGCCAGTAGGTGATTGGTGACCTCACTATATCGAAGGTATCTTATCACAACCTCTTCCACTGAATTCCATACATGAGGATGTGTGAAACTTCCGTTGACTTTGTAAATTTAAGGAAAATTTAGTTATATTTTTTAACATAAAATAGAAGCTCGAGTGTCTATTAAAGAGATCGAAGAATAATCAGGGTCATGGCTCAAAAGAACAAGTGGTTATGAAGATGATGTACAAAGAAGTGGTAGAAGATTGTAAGTGTTACTTTTTTGTTACTTGGTTTGGAATGATTTCTGTTTAATTTTTTTAATTCAATGTCTTGTAAGTTATTGAGGTTATATTTTATACCAACGGTATTATAGAGGATTTAAAGAGTCGGGTAGCAAGGCTCCTTCATCACGTGGGTCAATGACATTCTAACTACAACTCTTGAAAAGCGCCAAATGGTAGTAGAGTCCAAGGTGTCAATAACCCCAAATATGTATTTTCATGTGTCAAATCAAACTCATATATGGAACGAAATGGAAAGAAAGGTTTTGAGGAAAGGTATCATATGATGACTTCGCCAGATATGATGGATGTAAACCGAATGCTTATAGTCGAATGAGGTTAGGTAAAGTTGCAATCATTACAAATTGCCCATTAGTTATGCGATCTTTGAAAGCTTAATCAAAGCTAAAGACAAATGTTATTATCTTTGTAATTTTTTTCATTTGATATTTAATATTTACTTATCAATAGGTTCGGATTTTGAATCGTCTCCAAAATTGACATCATTGAACAAGGTGAACATGGATAATGATAATTTTCCAAGACACTTAACTCCTCCAATTCCAATTGAAATTGAGGCATCAAGCCAAAAGACTCCAAAAAGGACTCAAGAAGACTTCAATAAAGACCAAGAAAGTCTCCTAGACTGAAAGAGATTACAGCATGACAAAGCAAAGTAGCAGACCCTTGTGTTATCGAAGTTTGAGTTAAGCCTCCTCCTCCAATGAAGGCAAAGGTGATGAAACCAAATGCCAATAGGAAGCTAGTTTTGAGGAAGAACACTAGTCAAAGCATTAATATGTTTTCCCAATTAGCTGAGTTTTCTGACGAAGAGTTATTGATCGAAATGATGAGTCTTTTGGTTACGACCAAAACACCGTTGAATAAGGTTTGTCAAGTGATCATTGATTTTAGTTGCGAAATGAGGTGATCGAGCTATGGGCAAAAGTAAGTCATTATTTTAAATTATTAATGTTTTATTTAATTTTTTAAGTAAGCCATTACACCAAGAACACTAATAATAATTTTATTGATCTTGGATGTATTGTCACATAGGCATTTACATGAGAAAAATGATGAGTCGTTTCCTGGGATTTAGCCAAGTTATGATCAGTTCACTCAATCCAACAGAGGAAGCTATAACAACAAAGTCTGTTGTATTTGAAAGTTGAAATAATTGACATGATGGTATTAATCCCATACAACCCGGTAAGGACTTTATCTTCATATGTTCAATATATTAACATCCATGATTCAAAAATTATAGAATATAGTTATTTCATATGTCGATATATATAATGGTTTTGTTCTTGTTGTTGTAGCAATCATCGGTTAAATCATATGTTGGCTCCATGTATTATTTGGATTCAGATTTTACCTAAAAGTGAATCGCCATTTAAGGCGAAATAATAAGCGATTATGTTTCCATACTTATATTTTAATGTTTTATATGGTTAAAATTTAGTATATTGAGTGTTATATTCACTTGTAGCTTTCATATTAGAGGAGTTAGGATGAATCATGCAACCTTAAAGCAAAAAACAAAGCTGAATTTGAAATGGATGTTAGTCCAAGTAAGGATATAAGGATATGTTCATTTTGACTAAAGTAGCTTTTGGTATAATATAATTGATACTAAAACTAATTTCATAAATTTATAGTGCCCTCAACAATTAAGCGATTTTGAATGGGTATTTTGTTATGGAAGTACATGCAAGACATTGTGCAAAATCCGAACATATTGAAGCAAAATGTAAGTTTCAAACCTCTGCTTTGTTAGTTATTTTAATTATGAACATTTTGTTTATAAAATAATTTTCTTTCTCATTTTCCTGTAATTGAAGTTCAAGGGGATAACGGAGTATACAGATGAGGATATTTTAAAGGTTTGTGATGAGTGGGCTGCATATGTGGCTAACTTAATCACTAGTTTAAGAAAATAGATAAATATCACTTGTTTGTTTGTGTTTTATAATTAAAGGTTCATGATTAATGTTTAAATGTGTGTTGGTTTGATTTTGTTGGGATTAATCATAAGTTTGATTGCCTTATTGCCATACTCGCAGGCAATTGAAGATAGCAATGTTGCTGCTGCCTTTTCTTTTGCTGCATTTGCCTCCAATGTTTTGCTGCTACTCAGGCCGAGGGATAGACCAATGTTGTTGCTGCTGCTTCTTATTCTAGTCTATTTGCCTTATTAACTGCTACTAAAGTTGTTGCCAAAACAAGATGTTTTCTTTGTTTCGAAATTAACTGTGGTTTTTGTTAATATTATGCCAATCAAGCTATATTTCATTAATGCGGTTGTTGAACCAATTTTGTGAATTGTATGTTAATTGTTAAATGTAGAATGGAGCTTGATGGCATTTGTTAAATGAAGATTATTGGGTTTTGAATTCAATATTTGTTCCATAACTATTGTTGAAAATTGTTATTTAATGGCTTTAATTTTAGGCTATTGGTAATTGTAATAATGAAAATTTTATTATTTTTTTTAAATTTTCAAAATCTATTGACACCAATTTAGCATCTACAAATATTAATATTTATAAATCACAACACAAATGATACTAGTGTATCAAAACATGCTTCATACCATAGAATCACTATCTGCGTGACCGTATAGAATCACAATTATTTTGAGATTATCGAATCACAAATTGTTTGACACTGTAACATCAAAGTGTAGGTGATGCTTTAACTGTAAGCATTTCTTTGATACTAAGGTGTCATGGAATTGTTGATACAAAAAATATGTGTCAGAAAATTTCTTGTACCGTGATCAGTGACACTAAACTTGTCACTAAAACCGATACTAAAATAGTATAGAAGGCCATTTATCTACTAGTGGGGAGGACTGTAGGATGGTTGCACATGATGAGCGGTGTAATTTATCGAGGTCATAACATGGGCTATATATATTCGTTTTGGCATATAATATTGCAAGTGCAAGTGCACTTTACATTTATATATATATGAGTACTAATTTTAGAATCCTAAACTTTATTAAAATCTAGAAAAGCTATTAAACCATATGACTTAATAGCTTTCTCAAACTCAAACCAATTCCCATATATATATATATGCACGATTAAAGCGCAAGAGCTATCTGATAAACATAAATATGTTTATAAACCATCATTTTGGGAGGCACTTAATGCTTGCACGTATTGAAGTCGAACTAAAATTTGTGCCCTGTACATGCGAACAAAAACTGATCCCACAGAATGCAAGATAATTGCTTCTTCCACAATAGATTCATAAATCTTCAGTGTTTAATTTGATCATAAGCAGTTTACTTGAATTAATTTTTAAAATAAAATACATGGATGAGATTGCAGACAAGGTCTCAATTTTAAGTTGGTTGAAGCAAACTTTGCTTTCTTGGGAGTAAAAATTACGCAAGGTATCAATATTAATCCTCTAATATTAGTGTATGAAGAATGATGCTCTAGTTATTCTGAGGGAGGGTGAAACAATGCAACAGTTCAATGAATATGGTATTGGGGAATTTTGTTTAAAGACTTTTTGAAATTAAATTATAAGATTTTATATTTGTGGTTATGTATGAGTAGTCTTTATTACTAAAGAAGAGAAATATAATGAAAGCAATTTGGCTTTCAGGGCATGAAATCAATTTGAAACAAATATTGTAGTAGTCAAAGAGTTTTGGGATTCTAAATTTGTTTTATTGATCAATCCTATCCTGTTTCAGATTCACAGTGAGATACTGATCGATGAATAAGTTGCTTTCGGTGCTGAGATCTTGGAAATTATACAATTAAGCAGCAAATTTATTCCGCGTTGGGAAAATCTTTAAATCTTTAACTACAGGTTTCACACTGAGCACCATCATCTTGATTGATTCAAACACTTCTGCTGGAATTTGAATCTTGTGATAGAATTTGATAAAATTTTGTCACGTGTACATTTAATAACAATCATCAGCAAAAAGTTTAGATGACACGGCATACACATGCTAATATATATGTAGCTTATTGCAGGATTAGTGCCGCATATAGTGGCATGTTTTACTTTTGACTATTCAAATGTATTTTAACAAAGTTGACTTATAGCTCCGCCAATGAACACCAACCACACGTGCAATTGCACACTAAATTGGAACTATATATAACAATATACTTATATTGCAGCTCATAATAAAATATGAAATACTGTAGTACTGTTTAATGCACTAAAAAGTTCCTTTATTCTTTTTTTCCCCTTAAATGGTGGGCTTAAAAGTGGGGACGACTAATTAGGTAATGGCGGTGCATGTTAACCTCTCGAGGCCTTGATGAACCACATTTTAATTTATGTGTGCATGTAAATTGCTAATTTGTATTCTTTTTAATGGATTTCAAAGAACATCTACCAAGAAGATTACTCCTTTTCTTACACAAGCAAAAGCGAATGGGAGTATAATGCTTGTATGTTAAAGTGCTGTCTTTTCTGGAATAATAGAAATGAACTCGTGCACCATGATACGGCATTGCAATATGAATATACCATCTTGGTAGTCTCTGGTTGACATAAACGGCACCAATTTAAATGCTTTTAATGCAAAATTACAGCCATTTTACCCTAAAACGACAAATTTAGTGGCATATGAACTGTTATTGGCGCTTCTTACGTGTTCTGCACTTATCTGCATAAATTATTAAGGTCTTATTTAATATTGAGTTTATGTTGTAACTTTTAAGAATTCAATAAAAAAAATGTAACTAAGTTGATAATTTGTAGTAAATATAAAATTTCAATTATACTTTTGAAAAAAAAAACTGAGAAAATATTATAGCTTTTCATTATATAAGTAGATTCTAAGTCAAAGCAGTAAATCTTTACTAAAAACTTTAGTAATTTAGCATATAGCATGCTACAACTATCCAACATTAATACCAAATATGACCTTACGTCCTAAATTTTTTTAAAAATTATTTTGTAATTTTAAGTAAAAATTTTATTTTCCCTAATAAAAATTTTAATTTCCCCCATTGGCTTTAAACAATGTACAAAAAATAGGTTTGAAATTATAATTTTATCACCAAATTCACTTTAAATGAGCATATTAAATTGAAAACTAAATAATAACACTTAAAGAAAATTTAATTCTTTATATAAATTAAATTTGCCCCGCTGGATTTAATTTCTGTCTTCGTAAATGAATACATATACTCGTAATGTGCAATTAAAGCCAAGAACAAAGCACAAAATGAAAAGGCAAAGTGATTGGTTTTGGGTAAAAGCAATTTTGCTAATTGCATATTTGAGACGAAAAATGCTAAAGAAACGGATGACAGAAAGATGACAAAACACAATGTTATAATATTAATTGATTACTTTATCTTTTTCCTCTTACACCATTAATTCTATCTTCCTTCTATTTAACTTTCCGATTTAAATAATATCTCTCATATGAGGCTGACATTGGATACGAAGAGTAATGTACATTATAGAAAGACTACATATCCCTTGTCTTTAATAATTTCGACAAATGATAGATAAAGCACGCACACTCATTTCCTTAATCTAATTAGTGGATTAAAAGAGCTGTCACTTTTTAATTGGATTGAATCTGACTCATAATTCAACTTGCTAAAACACCTAGTATTTTCTGTAAGTTATGATTATCGCATAGCCTAATCATGGAAAGCAACAATAGCCACCATTGGGTGTGACAAATGGATTTGCACATCAAATACATTAGATACCTAACTTAGCGATCAATATAATATGAAACATGTTAATCGAGGATATGTTAATTGGAAATTATAATGATATATTGATCGAGAATATCTTAATTCGAAATTATAATGATAAAAATCTGGTCTACCAATATTGTACCATATGAAATGGCATGCATCAAGTGGGTTGACAACAATGACAAATTTTTAAAAAATAATTTACTGGAGACTAAATTATATATCAATAAGATACAAAAATTGAAATTTTATGGATTTATGAGTTTATGAATATTATTTTAGTACATTGAATGGGCTATATTAAATAATTGTAGAATCACAATACTATGGATTTTATGTTTTCAATTAAAGCATACCATTTTATAATTCTTAAAATTAAAGTTTCTATTTAATAATTTATAAGTTTAAGGGGAGATTTAAGGGGGCTAATTAGAAACTCAGGTAATTTTTTCTTTGATTTTTAGAATTTGTTTTCTCCACCGAGGTCTTTAGTTCCCATTGGTCATGTGCTGGGTCTGCGCCTGCGGTTGACACTCATCTTGAGATGCCACACTAAAAGTGACCTGTACCCTAATGGCTAAGGCAGCGGGAGCTCCATCCACCATCGCTGCAGCTGCTAATCGTCGAGTCTCAGGACAACATACCCCACGGATCAATGAGACTATCTTACTCACAAACTTGATGAACAGCTCCATCTAAGAAACTATTTTGAATTAATCGGAAGAAAGCTAAGGAGACTTTCCATAAGATTTATGAGATAACTAAGAAGTTGAGTTGCTGTTTTTGTTGGAGCAGGGGAACCTAGTGGGCTGTAGTATTAAAGCAGAAAGTATTTTGGTTGAAACTATTTGATTAAAGTTGAAGTAATTGGTACAAGAGAGAGGACACTTTGGTTTTTATTGTACACGGCTCTTCTCCTAATGTTTTTCTCTTCTAATCTCTTCTAGTGAAAGTAGTTAAGATTGAATTTAGATTTTAATATTGACAATTAAGTCATTTTTTTTCATCTTATTTATAATTAAGCCAATTTCTTTTGTTGGTGAATTATAAGAATATTTCAAAATATTAATATCCCACATTGGAGGAAAGTTAGAGTAGTTATTTTATGTTTAATTTAAAATTAGTCATATGTTTGATTTAATTATGAATTAGAGTTGAATAAGTCAAATCTGATATTTTATTTGGATTATTGAAGTTGAATTAAATTATAAGGCACATGAATGAATAATTCAAATTAAATAAGGAAAGTAAATAATTGATTCAAATTGAACTAGAAAGAGGCATATAAGGAGATTTTTACATAAGGAAGATATACAAAATCTTTAATGGACCCAAAAAAAAAAAGAACAATTCAATTATTCTAATTAATTCTCTCTACTTCTATCTCATATTTTTCTTCATTGATTTTTTTTTTATTCAGAATATTGTGTTTGGAGTGCACCTCTCGCAGTAATCATCATTGAATCATAGAGATCAAACTACCTTACTAGTCCTTTTTTTATTAAAAAAACTTTGATTGACATATAAAAATTGGTTGTAAAGACAGTGCTTCGTATATGCCTTTATGAATTTATGGTTACTCTTGGGGGGGGGGTTGAAAAGTGCCGTGAATACTAATGAATGAACAGTGTTAATGAACAATAAGGTAAGGTAAATAGTACTACCAACTACTATTCATAGAGTTTTAATCTTCATATTTTATATTCCTCTCAATTTATTATTAAGCAACATTTATTTGTTGATGTTACTTTTCACTTTTTTACAATTGAGCAAATGCTTAGAATTACAAAGCATGCCACCGGCAATGCAATGCATGCAAGCCAAATATTATATCTAACCACCTTTTTAACCACTCAATTAAACTTACTTTTCACCACACATTCTAACTAACACTTAGGTTTTTCAATATTGCTAATGTTTAACCACAACTAAGATATTTAACACTTAAAGTCCATTTGGTAATGTTATAACTTTTAAAATAATTATTAGTAGTTGTGCTGAAAAAATGACCTGCGGTCAAGAAAATCAGTTAAATATTTAATAAAATATATTTTTAAAAGTACTGTGAGTTTTAAAAACAGTCGGGGGGGTTGAAAAGTGCCGTGAATACTAATGAATGAACAGTGTTAATGAACAGTAAGGTAAGGTAAATAGTACTACCAACTACTATTCATAGAGTTTTAATCTTCATATTTTATATTCCTCTCAATTTATTATTAAGCAACATTTATTTGTTGATGTTACTTTTCACTTTTTTACAATTGAGCAAATGCTTAGAATTACAAAGCATGCCACCGGCAATGCAATGCATGCAAGCCAAATATTATATCTAACCACCTTTTTAACCACTCAATTAAACTTACTTTTCACCACACATTCTAACTAACACTTAGGTTTTTCAATATTGCTAATGTTTAACCACAACTAAGATATTTAACACTTAAAGTCCATTTGGTAATGTTATAACTTTTAAAATAATTATTAGTAGTTGTGCTGAAAAAATGACCTGCGGTCAAGAAAATCAGTTAAATATTTAATAAAATATATTTTTAAAAGTACTGTGAGTTTTAAAAACAGTCGTGTGTGTTTAGTAAATCTTACTATTTAAACTACTGTAGGAATATAAATAACTAAATTAGACATAATGTCGAATAAAATTTATTTACACATTTATAAATATATATATATATATATATTGTGTGTGTGTGTATGTACATATATATAAAATAATTGATAACTAAATTAAATGATTTTATATTCTTAATTTTATTTTTTATTTTATTATCTCAATATAATTAGTAATAATAATAATCTCTTTATATTTAATGATTTTATTTCCTAACTAATAAGTATGATTTTAGATCTTTATAATATATGTGATGAAATATTTAGAATTATTTTAAGTATAAAATTAATTTTCAAAATCAAATTTTGAAAAATGACTCCTTCTTTACTTTTTGAAATCTACTGTAGAATATGTTTAATTTTACCAAAATGATTTTTTTAAAATTTATCAAACATGAAAATTATCTTTTATCTTTTCAAAATCACATTTGAATCTTTAAAAAACAATCTCAAATGTGCCCTTAGTTAGAGATGTTATCGAACACATTTTCTAAATACTTAATTTTCTAGCATCCATAGGTTCACAAATGGACATTTTAGAAACGAATAATTGAATATTTAAAAATTAATATTTAAAAATTAATATTTCAACAGTTTTAAGACACTTGTTGCTTTTCAATATGCATTCATTGTCACGGTAAAATGCTTGTTGTCGCTCTCATCAATGATTTGGACTTGGAATAAATGCTTCTTGCATTTTTATCAAGCATGTGTTAGTAAGAACGGGATAGAATCTATCCAATTTTTTAGAGTAGGATTTGGTGTTACCGTAGAATATTGTCGCACATGTGAGTTTAAGATGATGATCCTTTGCATTATTAAAGTTGATTATCAAAGAAGCATTTACAAGCCTGAAAACAACATCTCCTGCTGAGAAGTTGTGAACAATTTGTATTGAAGAAGTGTGGAACCGATGCCCGGTGCAAATGCTTTAGTATTCTTCCCCCGCTAACATTATAATTGGAAGGCGAAACTGCTCTAACGCAGTTAGAATTCACATAATAAGACTTAATGTTACTGATAATCCATCTTTTATGCTGTTGAGGAGTAAATTACAAGTTATCTTTGTAAGTAGAAGAAAAATAAAGTTTACCCAAAAGACGTACACAATAAGCAATTGAGCGTCCAAAGTGTCCCTCAAGGAAGAAAAGCCTAAGGGCAAAGCATGCAAAAGTCAGTATCAAATTGATAAGCAGAGCGTACGTATAAAAAGCAAAAATATTAATTAATAGAGGCTGTCACTACTTTTAATTATTAATTATTAGGACCATTAATTAGTGCCTTATCTACCATTTTACTCCTTCATTGGCCATTTTAATAGCATCAAACCTTTATTAATCCATCCTCCAATCACTCATGCATAACCTGGAGGACAAAATTACTGTGAAAAGTTAAAAATTTTACGAAGGCCTTGGTCCCACTGATTCCTCACAACTCCGCCTGACTCTGTATATAATTCACCACAAACTTGGACGAACATTTTCATTCGTATGCAATTCTTAATTTTTTTAAGACTATATTTGGAAGTTAGAACTAAGGATTTGATTAATTTTGAGAATAATACACACATATATATGTGTGTGTGTGTGTGTACATGTATGTATGTGTACGTGTATGTGTGTATTCTTACATGCGTTTCCCACGTATTCTTACATGCATTACTGTTTATTATTGCAGTAAAAAAAGAAAAATTTGAACTCCATTTTTCTCTTTTTCTTTCTCTTTCCCTCTCCTCTCTCTTTCCCTCCTTTCTTACTACCCAACACAGCCTTAGCACTTGGAGTTTTGATGAATACTAAGGGCTTGGTGGTGCTCATTGTTCCTGATATTTGTAGGGGGAAGAAGGTGAGTTTCTGTTCTGACCTTCTATTAGTTTTATTACTTATCTTTCTTTTGAGAGTATTGACGGTAAATTTCTTGGCATCTTTTCTTTTCTTTTCTTTTTTTCAACCCACTCATCAGTTAGCCTGTCTGCCTGCAAGACCCAATCGAAGCATATTGTCTTTTTGTGATAGGTACTAAATCATTTATAAGAGCTCATTATTCCTTTTTTTTTTTTAGAAGAAAGAGCTCATTATTCTTACTTTCCTTTGAAACTGCTTGTTTGGGTGGGGAAGAATTTAGATTGCTGTTTGGCTAGATAAATAAATAAATAATGATTTATTGGATCAGCTCATAAAGATGCTAAGGTATTTTACGACTGAACCTGACCAAACTGTAATTTATTTTTTTATTTTTCATTTATTTTACTTTTTTTTTTGGCCTTCCTGGCATTTAAGCAGGGCTCATTTTCAGGGTATATATCCAGTGTTATAAAGTTACGGCATAAAATCTGTATCATAAATGATGTGGCACTCAATGTGTTCGATGTTATAACTATAATATCACATTAATAAGAAAATAAAAGGTTAATTAATAAATATGGAGAAAGCCTTGAGTGCTCTTAGAATAATGCTTCTTATCCATTCACTATTTAGCACATGAATTATGATCATACATATTATCATGATTAGTTGAAGTGTATAGATGACAAGAAGTGAATAATAGAAGCAATGCTCCAAGTACCCAAGAACTTCTCAATAGTGAGCAGTTGTCATTATTTAATAACTCATCATTTGAGATACAAACTTAGTATATTCCTGTATATTTTATTTATTAAAAAAAGTCAATGGCCAAAACGCAAATTAAATTTTTTAGCTCCTCCCTCAAGATCCAGACAAGGGTAAACAACCAAAGAAAAAACTAATTGAAAATTATTTAATCAAGCTCTTAGTAACAGATACAAACTTTACATCTCAATTTAGCATTAATATTTTGATAATTAACAATAATAGCAACTTCCGAAGTCTTAGATAGATATGATTATGGCATAACTATCTTTTGAGAGTTTGAATTCATACAAGAAAATCAGTGCTGGAGCCTAAACAGGAACAATAATAATAGCATTGCCGAGGGACTATATTTTAAGTCAACCAGTGGTCAATCAAAAAAATTATTTCTAGACAACTAAGATGATGGATGAAGTTGCTCTTACAAATCTATCCATACACAGATTCAGAGTCGAATATGATTAAATGCGCATGTTTATTATGATTGTTGCTTTTTATAGTGGCCCATTATATTATTGTTCGTGGGTGTCCTGTTAGTTTCAATGTTTCATCATTGCTATTAAGCTATAAATTCAATAATCAACCAGATAATGATTGAAGTTTCCATAGTTTTATAGTAGTGAAAGTCCAGGTCAATAGCTATTAAATTTTTGTTTTTTTTCAGAGAAGCTATTACATTGATCCAAGAAAAAATGTTTTATCTTCATCCCTCTTTAATAAGATACAAGGAAAAAAAATACTTACACTCCAAAGTTTAAAAAAATAATTAAATGAATCTCGAAGTTTATAATAAAGGAAATCAAAATTCTTTTTTAACTATAACACCCTTTTGTAGATAGTAACTAAAAATTTTGACTTTAAACTATTTTAATAAATAAAAATATAATTTTAATAGTTTAATTTTAATTTAATAAAGTCTTTATGGAATTTCAAATTTCTTGTTGCTACAAAATGATATTGTTTTGTTGCAAAACTAAGATGATGATCAGACTAACTAATAGTGATCCATATGATAATATGGTGATGTTGTTGTTGTGATAATTGGTCATAGATGATACTTTGATAATATTATAGTTATTTCATATGATGTTTTGATAATATTGTTGTTTAAGATGTGTTGATTTGATACATATTTTAACTTTCAAATTTCAATGGAACTTATAAAATATTAAAATAATTTCTAATTTAAAAATTATATATATATATATATATAATTTTAATATTTTGTAAATGGGTCTCAATTCTTTTTAAATTCAAATCCTTTTGTAAAAACATTAAATCATTTTGTCTTGATCTAATAAGATTATTAATTTGATTCTGATAAACAGAACAAGCTTTAACAATATTTAAATTCCTTGTTTTTGGCTTTTCAATAAACGGGAAAACAAATTTTTCATTTTTTGCTTTGAAAGATATACTATCATAGTTGACAGTATATGGGGTTACAAGATTTATAAAAGGGGTTCCCAAAATGATAGCATGATGAATATCATTTGTAAAACAAAAAAGTTCTAAATTGAATCCATTATTATGAGCAGAAGCTTGACTTTAGAAGTGACATTGAAACTTTGAATTATTGGCGTGAAGAAAGTCTTTCTTTTGTTCTCTCATGAAATCGTTTGAGACGATATCTTCTTATCAATTTAAATCGAAAAAAGGGCAATGGCATCCATTGCAAAATCGTCTGAAAAAACCAGAGTGATTTTAATTAAATATTTTCTCATGGTGATTTGTTTTAGAACAAATAGAAAATCATTAGGTACAGACTCAATGTTTTCTAAATTTTGATCAATATTATCACCATCATGAGTTTGACTCATTATCTGAATTATCGCGTAATTCTTTTGTAAAAGGAGTTGGATAGTTTGAATCACTTTTTGTTTTTCTTTTAAATCCTTAATCTCAAGTTTAATATCTTTGATTTCCTTTTGAAGATCTTGGATACTAGGGGTAGACTTCTTTGTTTTGTTTTTGTCCAAAATTTGAGTAAGATCATAAGAACTCTTTTTAACAATTGGAACTTTAGAAGTCTCAACTTTATTGAAATCTAGAGTTTTCAAAGTTTATCGAAGATATTCTTTTTGAAAGATTTGTATCGAAATATGCTTTACAAGTTCGAAAAGTTTCTTGATCTTTAGTCAAAACATTGATTTTCTTTAAAAGCGAATCGATTCGATTCACTTTCTTGCTAGATCTTGAGTCATCTGGTCGATTAGCTTCATCGATTTGATAGGGATTCTTATCTCCGACTCAGATTCAGAAGATTCGATGAGAATAGAGGCCAATTTTGATAGGATCTCTTCTTCGAGGTCAAGCTCATGAAGCTTTTTGTTCATTCTACAATATTTTGCAGTATGACCTTTTATGCCACACTTGTGACATATAAACCTTTGTAATTGAAAGGAGTCTTTGGTTTGGTTCTAACTTTCTTTTTAGAAATTGGGCTTCTTATAAGGCCTCGAGGGTTTCTTATAAGGAAGTTCTCTAAAATCACGAAAAGGTTTCCTATAGCTTTTAGATTTGTAATGTTTCCTGCGAGGTTTAGAAGAACACTCACCATTACAATCTTTAGAGGTAGAAGTTTTAAAGGGGTCATAATTGAATTGTTTACAGAAACTGCCTAATTCTTGTTTAGACCCCTAATTCTTGTTTAGACCTTTTAAGCTCCCACTTGAGCCGTTTCTGTAATTTCAAGTCTTGACAAATCTTTAAACCTTCTTTATTGACGAAACTGACAAGTTCACCATAAGTGAGCTCATCATAGGGAATACGGTTATCATAAAGGGCTTTGATGGAATTTCTTACCTTTTCACCTAAAAGGGTGGGTAATCCAGCAAGAAAATTTTCTTTCCAAGTTATGTGATTTGCATCATCCCTTAGAAATAGCCTGGTAAAAAATGAGGTTTTGTAGCTTTGAAATTCACTAAGTTTCCTACATCTCAAATTATATAGTAACTCGGCGTTTTTATCACGAAGGTGTGAAGGGTCACCAATGAAATGGAGGGAAATAGTTAAAATAAGAGTAGCAACAGCATCTAATGCGGAAATTTAAATATACATGAAATTTAAATTGCTTTAAAATAACTTTACATTTATTTCTTTATTTCTTTTGATTCGACGGCTTTATGAGTGGAAAATCGGAAAATAGTCTGAAAACAAGGAACTTAGGGAAAATTCCTTGAATTCAGAAGATTTTCTTTAATCCCGAAAGAAGAAGAAGAGAGAGAAATCCTATTACTATTAGAAAGAAGATTCCTGAGTGGAAACTTTCGATAAACGATAGACCAGTCGAACACCTTTCTTGAGTGTAACCATTGATCATGGCGAACCTCATGTCCAAATTAGAGCCTCACCTTATAAAATACCAAAGCCTAATAATTCTGATGCGAATTTAAGTAGTATTATCCAACAGAATAATTTCTATAATACCAACTTAAATACCATTGGAAAGCAGTTGACTAGAATCGAAAACCAATTCCAAAAGTCAACCATTACTTTTCCATCGATTTCTCTTGTTCCATCAAAGTCAGATTCTGACAAAAAGCTTAAGGAACCTATTTTCAAACCTTTTTAGGTTTCGAAGACTAGTCAAAAGCTTGTTCAAGAGTCAAAATCATATTTTGCAAAAGCCATTAGAGAACAACTAGCTAGGATAAAGCATCTAGCAAAATTCAGAATAGCCGATACTCAATCTAGCAAGATTGGAGTATTGGAACAAGACCAAATGTCTATAGCCTCTTCTGATATAGAAGCTTTCAAAGATGATGAACCACCTACTTCTAAAGCAAACAAAATCCATTGGGAATTAGCCCTTCCCACTGTCAAGACTCCACCGGATCTAGCAATAGATAATAGACCAAGTGAAAAAAAAAAAAAAAAAAAAAGATATTTATTTTCCTGATCTTCTTCGGGTGGTCCCCTGGACACAAGTGAGAGCGGCACATGTCTCTTCACCCGTATTCTACTACAAACCCTCTTGTATACTTTCTGAGGTATAAGTCTATGATGAGTTCGGATATTCTTGTGCCTTAAAACTCCTTCTGAGCAGTCACGAGTTCGAGATAATCTTGTGCAAAAGCTCCCATGTCTGATTAAAAATTTTTTATAAATTTTAAATACAAAAAGCCTATTTAAATTTCCGCATTTTAAATTTTTGCAATTTACTTTTCTGCAATTTAATTTTATGTACATTTAAATTTCAGTTATGTGATTTGCTCTGATACCAGAAGGAAATAGGATCGAAGGATGGATGTGTTTTCAAAATAACTCTTTATTGATTGCTTTAATATGCCTCCATAGCCTAAATCAGATGCATATGTTTCAACGATTTTAGGCAATGCAGGGTTTGCAAGAAATAAACATGGAATGTTCTTGACAGAATGCTTGATTAATCTAACAACTTTTGTGTGTTCATCCGTCCATGGGTAGGATTCTTTTAGTCTATCATGTAAAGGTTTAGACATCTATTAATATTAGGGGCAAATCAAGAACATAATTTAGACTTCAAGAAATATTTATGCGGGTTTTGTCTAGAATTTTATCGAGAATTTATCGCAAACAAAGGGATGCTTCGATTGGAGTGATTGTTCCTTTAGAAATATGATGACGAGGAATCGACTTTTGTTTGAAATAAAGAAACTTTAGAACTAGAAATTGCCAATCCATTACTTTACGGTGGCAAAATAAAAATCTTTAAATGTCTTGAAATGTTGATCGATTGATTTTGAAAAATATCAACACGTCATCAATATAAACAATGCAAAAATCAGAATAAGGATTATAAATATCATTCATAATTCTTTGGAATTATGAGGGTGCATTCTTTAAACCAAATGGCATAACGATTTTCATCTTGTCCAAATGGAGCGATAAAGCAGGTTTTATGTGGTCTTTTGGATGAATTTGAATTTGCAAAACGATTTCATGTAAAATTTTGAAAAATAAATAGAATATAATTTTTGAAGCAAAATCCTTTTTTAGGTACGGATACTAATCCATTTTAAAGCTTTGTTTAAGGTTTGTAATTTATTACAAGTCTTGGTATGCCTCTTTCGATTTCAGAATTTTTTATTCACGTGAAAGCAAGACCATGGGGATGGACTTTACAATGAGTCCTTTTGACTCTAAATCCTTTATTTCATTTTACAATGTTGTTTCCAATTCATATTCATACGGTTGAGATGAGCTTTAGTGGAGTATCTGCTTTTCGTCAAAAGAGTTTTCATAAAATAAATCAACTAAGTGTTGTTTCCTATCTAGCGAAGGTAGATCGTAAAATTTAACTTTTCAATAACGGTTTTGAAATCGAAATCTCTTTAATGAATCATTTTGTAAATGGGTCTCAATTCTTTTTAGATTCAAATCCTTTTGTAAAAACATTAAATCATTTTGTCTTGATCTAATAAGATTATTAATTTGATTCTGATAAACAGAACAAGCTTTAACAATATTTAAATTCCTTGTTTTTGGCTTTTCAATAAACGGGAAAACAAATTTTTCGTTTTTTGCTTTGAAAGATATACTATCATAGTTGACAGTATATGGGGTTACAAGATTTATAAAAGGGGTTCCCAAAATGATAGCATGATGAATATCATTTGTAAGAACAAAAGAAGTTCTAAATTCGAATCCATTATTATGAACAGAAGCTTCAACTTTAGAAGTGACATTGAGCTTTGAATTATTGGCGGCAGAAAGTCTTTCTTTTGTTCTCTCATGAAATCGTTTGGGGACAATATCTTCTCTTATGCAATTTAAATCGGCACCGGTGTCAAAAAGGGCAATGGCATCCATTGCAAAATCATCTGAAAAAACCAGAGTGATTTTAATTAAATATTTTCTCATGGTGATTTGTTTTAGAACAAATAGAAAATCATTAGGTACAAACTCAATGTTTTCTAAATTTTGATCAATATTATCACCATCATCAGGATTTGACTCATTATCTGAATTATCCTGTAATTGCTTTTGTAAAAGGAGTTGGATAGTTTCAGAATCACTTTTTTGTTTTTCTTTAAATCCTTAATCTCAGTTTAATATCTTTGATTTCCTTTTGAAGATCTTGGATACTAGGGGTAGACTTCTTTGTTTTGTTTTTGTCCAAAATTTGAGTAAGATCATAAGAACTCTTTTTAACAATTGGAACTTTAGAAGTCTCAACTTTATTGAAATCTAGAGTTTTCAAAAGTTTATCAAGATATTCTTTTTGAAGATTTGTATCAGAAATATGCTTTACAAGTTCAAGAAAAGTTTCTTGATCTTTAGTCAAAACATTGATTTTAAAAAAGCGAATCGATTGATTCACTCTTTGCTAGATCGAGTCATCTGAGTCAATTAGCTCATCAATTTGATAGGGATTACTATCTCCCGACATGGAAGACTCAGATTCAGAAGATTCGATGAGAATAGAGGCCAATTTTGATAGGATCTCTTCTTCGAGGTCAAGCTCATGAAGCTTTTTGTTCATTCTACAATATTTTGCAGTATGACCTTTTATGCCACACTTGTGACATATAAACTTTGTAATTGAAAGTGCTTTGGTTTGGTTCAACTTCTTTCTTTTAGAAATTGGGCTTTATAAGGCCTCGAGGGTTCTTATAAAGAATTTCTCTAAAATCGCGAAAAGGTTTCTATAGCTTTTAGATTTGTAATGTTTCTGCGAGGTTTAGAAGAACACTCACCATTCTGATCTTTAGGTAGAAGTTTTTAAAGTGTAATTGAATTGTTTGAAGCGCTAATTCTTGTTTAGACCTTTTAAGCTCCCACTTGAGCCGTTTAAGTAATTTCAAGTCTTGACAAATCTTTAAACCTTATTTATTAATGACAAGTTCACCATAAGTGAGCTCATCATAGGGAATACGGTTATCATAAAGGGCTTTGATGGAATTTCTTACCTTTTCACCTAAAAGGGTGGGTAATCCAGCAAGAAATTTTTCTTTCCAAGTTATGTGATTTGCATCATCCCTTAGAAATAGTCTGGTAAAAAATGAGGTTTTGTAGCTTTGAAATTCACTAAGTTTCCTACATCTCAAATTATGTAGTAACTCAGCGTTTTTATCACGAAGGTGTGAAGGGTCACCAATGAAATGGAGGGAAATAGTTAAAATAAGAGTAGCAACAGCATCTTGAGTTGGGTTGTTGAACTCATCAAGAATAGGGGCTCCATTTTCATCGACTTGAATGGAATTTAGAATGTCTAATTGTTGCTGATTAGTGAGGAGATGATCCCACCAACCTTTTAGTTGACCCGAAATGAGAATTTACGATATACGATCGGAAGTTCCTGCTTGGGTTTTATAGGCATTGGCTGCCATTGTCATTTGTTGCAACAATCCTAGGATATTGTATTCGGACATACCGTCAATATTCCACTCATAGACTGAAGATACATTGTATCGGGATTGATTTAATGCACTTGGTCTATTATCTATTGCTAGATCCGGTGGAGTCTTGACAGTGGGAAGGGCTAATTCCTAATGGATTTTGTTTGATTTAGAAGTAGGTGGTTCATCATCTTTGAAAGCTTCTATGTCGGAAGAACTATAGACATTTGGTCTTGTTCGATACTCGATCTTGCTAGATTGAGGAGTATCGATTTATCCGAATTTTCTTTAGATGAGGAAGAAGCGAACATCTGTCTGTTGTTCTCAATGGCTTTGCAAAATCTGATTTTGACTCTTGAACAAGCTTTTGACTAGTCTTGAAACGCGAAAAGGTTTGAAAATAGGTTCATGCTTTTGTCGAGTCAGGCTTTGATGGAAGGAGAAATCGATGGAAAAGTAATGGTTGACTTTTGGAATTGGTTTTCGATTCTAGTCAACTGCTTTCCAATGGTATTTAAGTTGGTATTACATAAATTATTCTGTTGGATAATACTACTTAAATTCGCATCAGAATTATTAGGCTTTGGTATTTTATAAGGTGAGGCTCTAATTTGGACAGGAGGTTCGCCATGATCAATGTTACCTCAAGAAGGGTGTTAGGACTCTATGGTCTGTCGTTATCATTGAAAGTTTCCACTCAGGAATCTTAGCTAATAAGTAATAAGTTTGACTCTTTAAAAGGATAAGAGATGTTATTATCGGAAGAATATATCTGAACAATCAAAAAACAATATATGAACTTGGTGAAGATTCACAAATTCATAATAGGTTTGTTGGATTTCTTTTCTTTGATTTAAAAAATGTTTGAAAAACCAAATTCTTTTGTCTTTGTTTGAATCAGAATAAAAATCATTATGAAGAAAAGTTTTATCTAATTCAAATTCTTTTTCAATGACATTTATGACATTTTCTGTAACAGCAGAAAACGTAGGAGATGTTGGAGGAGAAGGTTCTTTATCTTCCTGACTCTGTTCACGTTGATTACTAGTGTAAATTGGATGAGGAACACTAGTGGTATAATCAATGAGCGAATTGAGAATCTTAGGCATATCTGAGTAGAAAACTAGGTTGACTCTTTCTGGGTTGAAAATGGAGATTTATAACGAGAGGTATTTTTAAAATTTCCTTTATAATGAAGGAATACTTGAGCACGACTTTCTTTATCGAGAAAATGGATGAGGTAGACCGAATGATAGTTTGACTTCCATCGAATCTTGAGTCATTTTGCAACTACGTATTGGGCTCAAGTTGTTTGAGGAATCACCTTGGTGGCTCTTGAAATCCATTCCTAGAAGATTGACATCTTTCCATTGGATTGGCTTTGGAATGGTATTTGCTTTAGACAAGTCAGGTTTGCAAGAGAAGTGTTTCATCTCTTTTTCTTTGGAATTTGTGTTCGCGTCTTAAGCATGTAATAGCTTTGTATGAAATTTTAAAAATTAAAGCAACTGGGATAGACCCTTTAATCATATTGTAATTATGGGTTTTAATTTGTAAAATCATGCTTTTCAAAATATTTTTGTCTTTAAGAGAAATTGTTATATTTGGGTAACAATCAAAAGAAATTGGACCTTTACAGAGACTAGATTCAATGCTACTTAGCAATAAATCATCAAAAGAGATGAATCGCCCATCTCTTAGAACGGCCAGAATAGAAGTGTCAAGACCTTCTTTTGTTAAAGGCTTTATTCCAACTTGGATTAGACCAATGTGAATATATTTGAAATTCTTTTCTTTTAATTTCTTTAAAGATTTTTCTGAAAACAAATAAATTGTTTCAAAGAACACGAAGAGTTATGTCACGCTCTTCAGTCTTTATAATATAATCATGTTTTAAAAGATCAAGCATTTTTGTTTTGTAAATCTTTTCTTTGGAAATTTTTGGAAGTTCCCAACAATCAATTGTTGTGAGTTCAGAAGAATTCATTATTGAGAACTTTGATAAAGTTCTCAATAATGTTAATGAGAAGAAATTCATTCGACCGTTATTGAGAACCTCCAAATTGTCCCCAATTATAAAATACCAAAGCTAATAATTGATGCGAATTTAAGTAGTATTATCAACGAATAATTTATATAAACTTCATTGAAGCTTGACTAGAATCGAAAACGAATTCAAAAAAGTCAACCATTACTTTTCATCGATTCTCACTTGTTGAAGTCGGATTCGACAAAAAGCTTGAACTATTTTCAAACCTTTTGAAGACTAGTCAGCTTGTTCGAAGAGTCAAAATCAAATTTTGCAAAAGCCGTTGAAACAGGGATAGAAGGCGCTTCTTCGTAGCAAAAATTCATATAGCTCGATACCTCATTGAGTATTGGAACAAGACGAATGTCATAGCCTCTTACGATATGAAACTTTCAAGATGATGAACCACTAGCAAAATCCATTGGGAATTAGCCCTTACTCGAGACTCCAGGATCTAGATAATAGACCAAGTGCATTAAATCAATCCCGATACAATGCATCTTCGATGAGTGGAATATTGATATAGAATCAATATCCAGGATTGTTGCAACAAATGACAATGACAGTGATAAAAGCAGAACTTCCGTCGCCATCGAGAAATTCTCATTGCGGTTTCTTGGTCAAAAAGGTTGGTGGGATCATCTCACGTTAGACATTCAAATTCCATTCAAGTCGATGAAAATGGAGCCCCATTCTTGATGAGTTCAACAACCCAAGATGATGTTCTTTTCTTATTTTAACTATTTCCTCATTTCGTTGGTGACCACTTGATAAAAAATTTTGAGTTCTACGTAATTTTGATGTGAAACTTGGTAATTCAAAACCTCATTTTTACGGGACTATTTCTAAGGATGATGCAAATCACATTTGGAAGAAAAATTTCTTCTTTGGATTACCCACCTTTTTGGTGAAAAGGTAAAGAAATTCCATCAAGCCCTTTATAAGATTCCCCATGATGACTCTAGGTGAACTTGATCAATAAAGAAGGTTTAAAGATTTGTCAAGACTTGAAATTACGAAGCGGCTCAGTGGGAGCTTAAAAGGTCTAAACTTAGGCGGTTTAAACAATTCAATTAACCCTTTAAAAACTTCTACCTAAAGATTGTAATGGTGGTGTTAACTAAACCTCATTACAAATCTAAAGCTATAAACCTTTTCGTGATTTTGAGAACTTCTTTATAAAAAACCCTCGAGGCCTTATAAGCCCAATTTCTAAAAAGAAAAGTTAGAACGAAACCAAAGACTCCTTTCAATTACAAAATATGTCATGTGGCATAAAAATCATCTTGCAAAATATTGTAGAATGAACAAAAAGCTTCACGTGACCTCGAAGAAGAGATCTATCAAAATTGGCCCATATTCTCGAATCTTCTGAGTCTTCCATGCTCGGAGATAGTAATCCTATCAAATTGATGAGCTAATTGACTCGGATGATTTCTGCGTCTAGCAGTGAATCCGAATACGATTCGTTTTAAAGAAAATCAATGTTTTGACTAAAGATCAAAACTTTTCTTGAACTTGTAAAGCATATTTCTGATACAAATCTTCAAAAGAATATCTTGATAAACTTTTGAAAACTCTAGATTTCATAAAGTTGAGACTTCTAAAGTTCAATTGTTAAAGAGTTCTTATGATCTTACTCAAATTTTGGACAAAACAAAACAAAGAAGTTCTGCAGTATCCAAGATCTTGAAAATCAAAGATATTAAACTTGAGATTAAGGATTTAAAGAAAAACAAAAAGTGATTACGAAGCTATCCAACTCCTTTTACAAAAGCAATTACAGGATAATTCAGATAATGAGTCAAATCCTGATGATGGTGATAATATTGATCAAAATTTAGAAAACATTGAGTTTGTACCTAATGATTTTCTATTTGTTCTAAAACAAATCACCATGAGAAAATATTTAATTAAAATCACTCTGGTTTTTTCAGATGATTTTGCAATGGATCCATTACTTTTGACACATTTAAATTGCATAAGAAGATATTGTCCCAACGATTTCATGAGAGAACAAAAGAAGACTTTCTGTGATAATTCAAAGCTCAATGTCACTTAAAGTTGAAGATTATGTTCATAATAATGGATTAGAATTTAGAACTTCTTTTGTTCTTACAAATGATATTCATCATTCTATCATTTTGGGAAACCCTTTTATAAATCTTGTAACCCGTATCTCATATGATAGTATATCTTTCAAAGCAAAAAACGAAAAATTTGTTTTCCCGTTTATTGAAAAGCCAAAAACAAGGAATTTAAATATTGTTAAAGCTTGTTTTGTTTATCAGAATCAAATTAATAATCTTATTAGATCAAGACAAAATGATTTAATGTTTTTACAAAAGGATTTGAATTTAAAAAGAATTGAGACCCATTTACAAAATGACTTCGTTAAAAACAGTTTACGATTTCAAACCCTTATTGAAAAGAAATTTGTCTTGCTTTTGGGATAGGAAACAACACTTAGTTGATTTACCTTATGAAAATTCTGAAATTGAAAGAGGCATACCAAGACTTGTAATAAATTACAAACCTTTAAACAAAGCTTTAAAATGGATTAGGTATCTCATACCTAATAAAAAGGATTTTCTTCAAAAATTATGTTCTCCTCTTATTTTTTCAAAATTTTACATGAAATCTGGTTTTTGGCAAATTCAAATTCATCCAAAAGACCGTTACAAAACTGTTTTTACTGTTCCATTTGGACAATATGAGTGGACTGTTATGCCCTTTGGTTTAAAGAATGTACCCTCAGAATTCCAAAGAATTATGAATGATATTTATAATCCTTATTCTGATTTTTGCATTGTTTATATTGATGACGTGTTGATATTTTCAAAATCAATCGATCAACATTTCAAGCATTTAAAGACTTTTTATTTTGCCACGAAGGCTTTGGATTGGCAATTTCTAGTTCTAAAGTTTCTTTATTTGAACAAAAGTCGATTCCTTGGTCATCGTATTTACAAGGAACAATCCTCCAATCGAGCGATCCTTTTGTTTTAGATAAATTCACGATAAAATTCTAGAACAAAACCCGATTCTGAAAGATTTCTTGGAAGTCCCAAATTATGTTCTTGATTTGTCTAATATTAATAGGATGTTTAAACCTTTACATGATAGACTAAAAAAGAATCCTACTCCATGGACGGATGAACACACAAAAGTTGTTAGATTAATCAAGCATTCTGTCAAGAACATTCCATGTTTATTTCTTGCAAACCCTGCATTGCCTAAAATCGTTGAAACAGATGCATCTGATTTAGGCTATGGAGGCATATTAAAGCAAAAAGAAAATGATAAAGAACAAATAGTTCAATATGTTTCTGCACATTGGAATGAATGTCAAAAGAATTATTACCATCAAAAAAGAAATTCTTTCCATTGTTTTGTGCATATCTAAATTCAAGTGACTTATTAAATCAAAAATTTTTACTTAGGATAGATTGCAAAGCTGCAAAACATGTTTTAGAAAAATATGTTCAAAACATTGCATCAAAACAGATTTTTGCACGTTGGCAAGCCATCTTAAGTGTTTTTTATTTTGATATTGAATATATTAAAGGTGATACAAATTATATTCCTGATTTTCTAACTCAATTTCTTCAAAGCAGATAATGCTTGCAAAAGAAGAGACAAAGGAAAAGGCCTTGCCGAAGACCACGAACCTAAAGCCACTCCTAAAGACTCCCGATCTCTCCTCCTAAAGAAAAATTACTATCATCGCCATGCCAATCAAGTCTTGGATTGACATGATCGAAGATGAAGAAGCGAATCTAAAGCCCTCTACCCTTGAGCAAGTACATCGATGGATGAAATCCATTTCCAAATCACCGAGCTTATGCTCGCCCTACAATAGCTTTTCCCAAAACCAAACACCTTGAAAGACATTTCTAAAAAAGATAGCCCAAAGAAAATTCAAAATCCTTTTCCCAAAATGTTGTTGTTTAGGTGAAAGTTCGTCTCAGTTGTTCTTCAACCACAAAACTTGGTTTGGTTTGATAAAACCCGTTCCCAAAACATTTTAACTATAGAAGAAGGGTTTTACCATTCGATCCATTTCAAACCCTACAAAGTTTTTCCAAAAATTTGGTTTTTTAAACCATTTAACAAAACCCCATTACTTATCAAAGTATTTGGAAGCCCTAAATCCGTTAAATTCAAACATTTTTTTCTCGGTGACTCATTACGGCCTATTCAGCTACAATTTTAAAAAGTTTTGAGCCCAAAACAATGGGGTGATCTACTCGTCAAAAAGATTTCCCTACAATTTTCAAATCGTTTACCGTTGTTTGACTTTTCTCTCGGGATTATCAACAAGCCTAGTACAACACATTTTTCTTAAAAAACCCTAAAAAAATCCCATTCATGGTTATTTTTCTTTAATTCCAAAATAACCGTACAAAACCTTCCTAATTGGTTTAAACAATGGTGGAACCATTTTGGCCCAACTCCTGATATCCTTACACCAAATGCCACCCACTGTTTAAATTTGTTCAAAGCCCATTATACTCCCTCTGAATCAGAAAAAAGGTTTTCACCTTTCTTCTGTTTTTGTACAAACTTCTTCCTTCCTTGGGTCTGGATGTGGAACCTCAATTACCACACTCAAGATGCCTAAATTATCCTACAAAGAACCTTTAAAGTAAAATGGTGGTCAAAATTTGACGAACAGTCAAAATTGACTGACAATTTGGTCCAAAATTGGCTCTCTGCCAAAGGATTTCTTCAACCAACCATTAATCAATCCAAAGCCCAACAAACTTTCTTGAGCCAAAAAACCAAAGCCCAATCTCTCCTTGCCAGCGCCAAGACTGAAGAAGAATACTTCACTGTCATGCAACAACTTCTCGCCACAAGATCAGAGACATCTGTTGCATCTTCCTCTTCAAGCACTTCAGGAGATGAAGAACCTTTTATTTCTCTTGGTAATGAAAATGAAGATGACTGCTTCGGCATTTTCTCTCCAATAAAGCATTAAAGCTGTTTTAAAGCCAATTTACCACTTTACTTATTTGTATCTATGTACAAGTTTTGTACTTAAAAAAAAAAAAAAGATATTTATTTTCCTGATCTTCTTCGGGTGGTCCCCTGGACACAAGTGAGAGCGCACATGTCTCTTCACCCGTATTCTACTACAAAGCCTACTGTATGCTACAGCCCCTGTATAAGTCTACAGTGCAGAGTTCCAGATGTTACTGTGCACTTAAAACTCCGCTACAGTGAACAGTGCAGAGTTCCAGATGATACTGTGCACTTAAAGCTCCGCTACAGTATACAGTTAAAATTTTTTTTTGTATAAAAACCGAGAGGAAGACTTAGACTCCTCAGGTTTTTCATTTTAGGTTTAGAACTTCTCTCTCTTCTTCTCTTCCTTTTCTCTAAAAACCCCTCTCTCTCTCTCTCTCTATCTCTCTCTCTCTCTCTCTCTCTCTCTCTCTTCTTCTTCTTCTTCTTTCGAGATTAAAGAAAATCTTCTGAATTCAAGGAATTTTCCCTAAGTTCCTTGTTTTCAGACTATTTTTCGATTTTCCACTCATAAAGCTGTCGAATCAAAAGAAATAAAGAAATAAATGTAAAGTTATTTTAAAGCAATTTCAATTTCATGTATATTTAAATTTCCGCATTTTAAATTTTTGCAATTTACTTTTCTGCAATTTAATTTTATGTACATTTAAATTTCAGCAATTTATTTTTAAAGCATTTACTTAAAGCAATTTTAATTTTATGCATACATACATCGATGATCGATCTTATAAAAGTACGTTCCTCTGAGGCAAAGCGACCAGATCTCGATCCTCAGTTGTAAATCTTCTCTTCTCCCTCCATCCCTTCAGAGCACCATTTCCGGGAACCGGATCTGGTACTGTGTTTGTACCCAAGCCTTTAGATGAATGTGTTGCTAGGCTTGCTAAAGAATTTAACAAATATTTGGTAAAGAAGTTTAAAATTTGAACAACCGCGTTTAAAGAAATTATATATATATATAAAGAACATAAACAAGTGACAAATAATGACTTGTCATAATTTAAAACCGAATTCATAATACCCACTAATTTAAAAATAATAATAATAACCGCCCTAACACTAACCTAAAATGATGCTTGATTCGTGACACATGTGTGATATATATAAGTTGTCATAGGATCATGTGATAGATAAAACATTGTCACGGATTTATTACAAGGGCTACTGTTGAGTGTTAGAAAATGTATGTTTATAAAAGAGAAAATTGTCATTTTACACTTCAAGTTTTACTAACACCCTTACTTTTATGTATTTAAACTTCTTGTCATTTAATTATGTGTGTTGCATAACAATTAAGTATTTTATGTATTTTAGGGGCATCATAGTCATTTCACAATGAACGAGAGATCAGATGAAAAAACGGACATCACTTTTGAACTCAGGACGGTCAAAAACCTTAGGAGGAGCATAAAAAAAAATGACATTTTTCACATTTACGGTACTATTCATATGCGGTATTGTCTCGTTCTTATTCCGACTGTTCACATAGACGGATCGATGACGTGGCATTTGACTGATGAGGTGTCACGATCCTGTTGGACTAAAATTCTTATGCATTGTTGATTGATGACGTGGCAGCATATCAGTGGACCAAAAATCTCGCGTACGGTACATGTATTACACAGGATTATTTTCAACCAAACCGTGTCACTGTTCAAGTCAGGTCAAACCGTGTTAATGTTCAAACCGCGTGGTCAAACCGCGTACTGTTGACTGATGACGTGGCGCAATCCTGAGTGTCCGAAATGTTTTTAATCCGATAGCCATGATTTACTCAATGTACCTATAAAAATGGGGCTCTCCCCCCCCCCCCTAATTTGATATCTCTGAATCCATTTTTGGACTCCATTTTCTGTAATTCCTTCTTCATCTTGTAATTTCTACGTATTTTAATAAATTTTCATTTTGCCCATAGTTCAATTATAAGTAGCTAATTTTCTTTCAAGCTTGGGTTGAAGGTGAAGTCTCAACATATGTCATGGGCTTTATTTGGTAAATTTATTTTCTCTTCCCCTCTAGATTTTGTGGATGTTTTGACTTCTCGTCAACAAATAATAATAAGCTTGTATAGATACCGCCCTAGTTTCATTGGCTCCCTAGTACAAGGTTATTATTATTTGGCACGATAAGCCCTTAGCACCATATTGATTAGAGTGTGGTTCATAAGGTGTGGATTCCCCCCTCATGATTTAATTGATATTAATAAGGAATATTTAGCCTATGGTGCATGTTGATACGGATCCAGATACCCAAGTACGTCATTTCAATAAATTTCTATTCAATTTATTCTCGCCATTTAAAATCCAATTTTAGGATAATCTAAAGTCACTTTCACTACAAATCCAAACATCCATTTAGAAAAATTAATTCTACTCATAATTAAAATCAACCTCCTCGTGGGATCAACACTCGTCACCATTGATCTATTCTACAATAGATTCGTGCACTTGTGAGTTCAATAAAATTTGCACAACAGCTACAATAACAAATAGAATCTCTATCATAAATAAGTTCGGATGACAAATATTCTTTGTCATGATAGTCAATTTTTTCTAATAGTGGTCCTTAAAGAACAAATCCCACCTCTTCTCAGATAATATCCAGGTACGGAAAGAGAATTGAAATCAGCCTGATATTCTAGGATTTAATGTCGTTTTATTTGTAATAGCATACTCGAAGATACTGCTGTTGAAGAACAACTTGTAAAACACATAAATAAATTCATGTATTTGTTATTTTGATGAGTAAAGAGGAGAGGGAACGAGAATATTACTTCGTTGAATACAGCCATTAGAGCTCTCCTTTTCTAGCCTTGAGAGATAAATAAAATAAAATTTATTTTCATGAAATGAAAAACTACAAATTATTAAACTATAACACTAAAAGCATTCCTAAATTTTAATCTTCGTTGTCATTGTCATCATTATCACCAACTACGGGTATTCAAAAATCGATCCAATTCAATCAATCCAATTGAAACTAATCCAATTTTTATTGGATCGACCTTTTGATTAGATTGGATTGGATTGCAATATGGAAAATTTAATATTATTGGATTGATTTATGGATCTATGTGTTCAAATCCAATATAAACAAATCCAACTAATTAATTTTTTTTATGAAAGCTCATGCTAGTAAGTCACTTTTATTTTTAACTTTGTAAAATATAAAACCTAATTTTCCTTAAAAAAACTTAAGTATATGATAATAATACATAGCAAATTGCAAGCCATTACCAATATTTTCTTTCAATATTCAAAATTTAAAGTAGCCACTTTCTTTTTCTTTTATGGAGAATTGATGCATACATATGATAACAAACTCCATAAATAATGAAATATTAAAGGAGTTGGTTTTTTTTTCTCAATTGTTAGTGGAACATTGGAGACCAAATGATGATTTTTATTTTAATAGGATTGACCGGATTAATTGGATTAGATTGAATTGGATTTAATTTTTTATTGGTTTGGATTATATTCGATTTTAATTAACGATTGGATCATATTGGATGCAAAATATAAAATTTAATATATGATGGATTGGACTTGGATTTAACAAAATCCATTTGATTTGAACAATCAAACACCCCTATCATCAACTTCAACATGAACATCATCATTGTCATCATCATCAACATTTGAATCACTGATAAGTATATAATATATACTTATTTTATCGTTGATTATATAATTATTATTTGTTATTTTAAATTAATTTATCTATTTTGTTGAATAGCAATTCAATTGGATTTTATGGATAAAAAATGCGTGAAAAAGTTCAATTTGGGAAGCAATGAAGAGTAAATTGGAAATAAATTAGAAGACAAAAGAAAATAAAGCCAAGAATTAGAATAACCCATAGCCAGCAAGCATGTGAAGACTGAAATTGGAAGTCAATTCCATAAAGTTTTGAGGAGAGCCCATACTAAGCAATTAGAAGTGGCGAGAAAGTCATGAGGGTTTATGGTGTTGACAAGTAATGGTGGCATAAATTAGGAAAATTGACTTTAGAATTGGAAAAGGATTTAAGATGTGTTTACTTACTAGAGTGGGAATGGGAAGTTTAGAGTTCTTCTATTTTAGTATTTATATGCTTATTTTAGGATGGAAATGGGAATCAATTCTGTGAATTCCACCCACTTTTGGAGTGAGGAGTGGAATTCCCACTCTCATAGGACCCACTCCCACTTATTCTTTTTTTATCTTTCCCTTTAAAAATAATATAATTATATTTATTAAAATAAAATATTAAATATCATATAATTGTATTTATTAAAATAAAATAATTTTACATTTACTTAAAAATAATAATATCATATTTAGTTGAAGGGTCCCCTTTATGATGTTGTAATTTTTTTACAGTATCAATATTGTAAGAAATATGAACCACTAGATTTAATCAAAGACGCACATTATATTTATAATAAAAAATTTTAATTATTTTTAAAATAATATAACCAGTTAAAAGGGTTATTTTAAATATTTTAAATTTTAAATTAAAAAAAAAAGTAAAATCAAATATGATAAATACAATATCTAAAATTCTTGTATTTGAAATTGGGTTCTTCACAAGTATTGTTTTTTTTCTATAATACTTCTTTGCTAATCTGAATTATTGTTGTCATTCTAATCGATCTGATAGTGAATCCTTGTAAATTTGAGTCCAATTGTGAAATTGGATTACTTTTTAAAAAGTGAAAGAAAACGTAATGGAGAAGGTGAGTGTGCAAGGCGTTATCAATGATTACTTTCCATATACTTAAACTTATATCTAAGGCTAAACCCTACTTATATTGCTTACTTTTGATCAGCCAACCACAACCCACCTGCAACTTCGGCTATTGAATTTGAGTGAATGATCGATGTTGATGAAGAAATCCTAATTATTAGCTGTAACAATAATAATTGAAGTGAAAAACATAATTCGGTTGCAACTATTTTGTAATGATAGATGAAGAGTCATCGAAAGTCAATCTTCTAAGCCCACTTATAATTCCCCCTAAATCTTTATCTCTTTATTTTCTTATAAGGACATAAAATTGTGTGTTTGTGCTCTTGCATTATTTGTTATTGATTTATTTTTTATCATATATGGGTCACTTTGTTAATTTTTATTTTTGAACCAATAGCAATATGAATATAGCTAGTGGGATATTCTATTGATTTCATGGTGATGTTAATTTATTATTTGAACTAGTTTTTGGTGGTTACAAAAGTTCCAGTAAAAAAAGACTTGCTATGCAATAGGAAAAAAAATGACTTTTGCAGTGAATTTGATCAACAAGAAGTTGGCTATTGGGAGCCCTCTTACTTTGCATATTGAAGCAGTCAAAGAAGGTGAGGAGCCAGTCAATTTTGGCCTTGATGTGGTTCTTGTGGATTATGGCACTAGTGAAAGTTGTAAACAATTATTGAAGTAGAATATGCTGGTAAACTTTATTTTTTGAGCTTGAATTTTTTTTCTTATTTATGTTATTGTTGGTTAAATGTATAGTTTGGTTACTTTTAAGTTTGTTTAGATTGATTTTATTTCTTTCTCAAATGAGTTAGTAAAGGAGAAGGGATTCCAACACGAATGCCTAGTTTAGAGGTATGAATCCAATTGTTATCTATATTTATTTTCAAGTTCGTTTTTCTTATTTAAGAGTTTGAAGATTCTAAGTTGAAAGGTGATATATGAGTAGTTAGATTTCTGTTAAAACTTATTAATCCACTACATTTTTTTGAATGCTTCAATTGATGTGTCTAGGTCTATATAAATTTACGTTTCTTACTACTAAAGCTCTTATTGTTATACCATTAAGTGCCCTAGATGTGTGTATATATCCTCCCCATGTCCTTTTGAACATTTAACATACACAATTTATTTATCCACTCTTAAGTTCTAATTTATAGAAAATGAGAATCTTAATGATATTGTAGCTTTTTGTACATTATCACTAGTTAAACTTGATTCTTATCTATGTTATCATAAGCTGCTTTACATCATTGTTTTGTAATTTGATGTTCCACTTTTATGCACTAAGTTGTGGATTTTTTGTATCTTTTAATTGAAATGCTCTCTCCTTGATGTTAAGGTTAAATAGTAATTATCAGTAATGAAGAAAATTATGAATAATCTACATGAAATCAAAATCCCATCTATGAAAATCTCACCAACATGTAAACAATATTTGTCTAAACATGGTAAAATTCTACCTCAGTTGTCTGGTGGTAATTTTATTTGCTTTCATTTAAGTGTCTTTTAAAATGTAATTTTTTAATGAATGTCCATTTTTTCGTTTTCCATAAACTTAACAAGTTGTAACCTTTGGCCTTCATTTTCTCTTCTTAGCACCCTGTAATTGAGTTAAGCTACACGATGATACTTTCTTGAGCTAATTTTCCCAATTTTCTT
Source organism: Citrus cavaleriei (assembly GCA_030448925.1). Lineage (NCBI taxonomy): Eukaryota > Viridiplantae > Streptophyta > Magnoliopsida > Sapindales > Rutaceae > Citrus > Citrus cavaleriei. Next base: position 42,540 of record JAUJEN010000544.1, read on the forward strand.
ACTTATCACTTTTGTAGTCAATTCTTTTCTTTTCCTTGTATAGTGTAGTTAAATTTTCAAACACAACATATCTAATACATAATCACATCTATGGAAGGACAAGATGACCACTTATGGTAAAGATGTTCAAATTAGCAAGAATGAATCAAGTAGTCAAATTTTCATGGGAAAAGGAGATAGGTTTTGGGGGGTTGAAGAAAGCAGAAGTTATCGAGAAGATTGAAGATGCATGTGGTGAAAACTTGTCATTGGAAAACTTATTCACATGTAAGAAATGAAACAAAACCAAATCTTCCATGATGTTGTTAAAAAGGTATAATAATAAACTACTACTGTTCATTTTTTTTCAAAAATTATTTGTACTAGCACTTTCATTAAAAATAATAATAATAAAATCTATCTTCTTATGTATGTAGGATAAAACCATTGATCGGTTGATTTTGTGGATTTGGTATCATCGGTGAAACTAAATATAATTGAGAGTAAAAATATCATCCTTAAAAGCCCATTGCAAAAAATCTCCTTATGAAAATTTTACCAAAAAAAAAAAAAAGGCCCCCGTAATAAAGAGTTTGGTTCATCGAAACATGGAGCTTCTTTTTCAAAAGAAGAATGGTATATTTTACAATAGATTTTTCATGAACAAGTAGATATAAGGCATGGAAGTATTTAAATATGATCATATTTGATATGTTTGTATTTTGATGTTCTTATTTGTTTTAATTTACTGTTAATGTGACTGTATAATTGATATCGAGAAAAAATTGTAATGACAAAGTGACTTATTGTTATTCGCTTCTTAATATTATTCCGATAACAACTAAAATATTCAACATTTGTAAGAATTATGCTAATATAAAGAATATCTCATTAAGTGTTAAGACATTTATGTCTGTTGTATTCAGGTAATCTGCAACACCCACATTTTTTCAAGTTCACACCTTTATTAACTCTTACACTATCAGCACATTTCATCGTTACAGTTAATGGAACTTTTATGATAGTAGCATTTCTCTTCTCAGTGGACCATCTACCTCTTTTCTCTTCAAAATTTTCACTCAACTTTATCATCTCAAACTTAACTTGAGTGATATGACCATTTAATTTCACGCATCCAGCATCTGTGATCAAGGCATTGTAACAAATCTCATTGATTTCGATATTTAGTGACCTATACCTCATCAGTTTAATAATATCCCTAGATTGATCATTCAATGACTTCAGCGGACATTCAACTACTTTTGCATCTTGCCTCCATCTTCTGTTAAACAACAAATGACGTATTTTAGAAAAATGTAAAGACTTTGTCACAAAATAAATGAGAACATGAAATGTCAGATGATTGAAACTCTATGCATTTACACTTACAATTTTGACCCTTTAGATGGTACACCACAATCCACCTCTTATCTGCTTGTTGGAACCTAGTCAATTAGTACACTTGCCCCTCCATAAAGTCACACAAGTTGACACCATGAACTGAGCTTCCTTGCAAATCTGATCACGAACCATGGAAAATAAATTTTGAGTGTAAATGCTTTTAGCATGCTTTTCCAAGCTTTCAAGATAAGTATTGACCAAAGAACTAGAATGTTTTGTTTTAAATACCTGTTGTAATTCTTTGTATCTTCTGTGCGACAAGGATCAATCAAGTTGTCAAACAAATTCTTGCAACTTTAACTTCTGTTGAAGAAATCTATTCATTTACGCATTCATTCGTTCATACCATTGTGGAGTACACATGTCAACAAAGAAATGACCTTTTAAGAATGTTTCTGCCCATTTATCTCATTGTCTATAAATTTTGTTGACCTAATCATTATTTTGAAAACTTCTGCCACCATCATATTCTACCACAATTTATCAAACTCTAAGGTGTAACAAATTCAAAAATACACTTCGTCAATACTTTTGTGAAATTAAGTTTATTACGTACATTAGATTGTGCATTCTTTTGTAGATGTTAAACACACAAATGATGTCGAGCTTTATGAATCACTTTTTTAATCGACTTTCTCATTACTCGATCTCGATCAGTCATCACAAAAATAAGCTTTTTATTATTCATAACATACAAAAATGTTTCTAATACCCACATGGATGTATCAATTATCTCATCCACATGTAAGCCACATTCAAAAAAACATGCATGTATCAATTGTTTTCCACTAACATGACTAATGGCTTATCATATGTTGTGCAAATTTTATTACACTCGCAACACAAGACTCTATTGTAGAATAGATTTATCACAACAATTGTCGATCCCACAAGGAGATATATTTAATTATGTATATGGTTAATTTTCTAAGTGTGTATATGGGTTGGTTGAAAGCAATTTTTTTATCTTAAAATTTAAAATAAAATGGCGAGAATGAATTATAAATAAAACAATATAAATGAGGTGCTTGAGTCTCTAGATTCACACTCAATATTTCATTATGAGCTTAATATTTCTTTTTTAGTTCAATTAATTTATGAGGAGGTATTTCCACTCTTCACCACTCTTCATAATTCTCACTCTAATAAATATGGTATCAAGTGCTTAATGTGCTAGAGGATAATGATCTTCTGCTAAGTTTTATGTCAAGAACATGTGCCAGATGATAATTATCCTTCTGTCAACAACATAGCAATACCATCCATTAAATACCTTAGATGCACTCTCTGTTAACACTGAGTCAAGACGACTTACAAAATATTATAGGAGAACTTCTCTATAATAAATAGGGTGTAAATCGCTCATTGTGCCAAACAGTAACGATCTTTCACTTGGGTGGCAGTATATCATACAAAATCTAGACAAAATACATTGTCTATTGATAATGAATTAAAACAACCACATAAATCAGTGAGAAAAAGAAAATAAACTTACCAACTAAGCTCATGGATCATGTTGAGGCTTCACCTTCAACTCAAGTTTGAAACTAAATTAGCTACTCATTTTTTAATTAAGGTTAAAATTGGAATTTTATTTTTTCTCAATTCTTAAAAAATATAAGCTGGAGAGAAAATTACAAAAAAAAATAGAGCTTAAAAATGGATTTAAAGGTGCTAAATTAAGGGGAGCCCCTATTTATAGATACAATATGTAAATCATGACTATTTGATGAAAACAATTCAAATGCTCAAGATTGCGCCAGGTGGTAAGCTTTGATTGGATGAAAAACATCATCAGTTAATGTCACATCAGTATTTTGGTCCAAAAATATGTTGCCATGTCATCGATCAACGCCTCATCAGCATTTTGTCCAATAAACTCCTGCCACATGATTAGTCAACGGCATAGAATAAATCAATATCACATCATTGGTCCAATCGGATATTGTCATGTCATCGGTCAATGTCACATCATCTATCAATGTCATATCATCATACCGTATATGTGAATAGTATCGTATATGTGAACAGTATCGCATACCCCTTCATGTTCTTTCTAAGGTTTTAATCCATTTCGAGTAAAAAAATGTCATTTGTTTTGTCATTCGACTTCTAATTAATCGTGAAATGACCAAAATATCCCTGAAATAGTAAAATTATACAAAACACTCAAAATGAAGTTTAGAAGATTTAAACACAAAAGTAGAAATGTTAGTGAGACTCGAAGCACAAAATGACACTTTTACCCTTTATAAAATATGCATTCTCTAATACTCAACACTATACTCATTTGTCTTGTACATATTATCAAAACCTAATACGTCCCCGAAGTGGCAATAATCTAAATGAGCAATAGAATTAGCCTAAAATAAATTTGCAATTATATTCACCTCGTCTGTAATATATTCATAGAATAAATTCTTATTTATGTGAGCCTTTACTTTTAAGTATGCAAGTGCAAATTTTGAATCTATTTCAAGAATCATAGATCAACTTCAACATCTAATACAAATCATTTAGTATGAAGCCCATATTATCATGATTGCAGGTTGGTTAACTAAAATGTCCATAATTTGACTAGTCTTAATACCAATAGCTTTCATTGAAATAGCTTAAGTCATGTCACAATCTTTAACTGATCGATGAGATTGAAGGAATTTAACCGCATAATCCTTTGCCAACTCATGCAAATGTTTAGGAATAAACTGATTAACAACTCAAATATCAAGCTTTTTATTCATCCTCACTTTGAAAGCAAAACGAACAACAATTTTGAACTCAGGATAGTTGAAAACCTTAGGAGTAGAATAAAAGGGTAAACGACATTGTTCACGTGTACGACATTGTTCACGTGTACGGCATTGTTCACATGTACGACACTGTTCACATGTACGACATTGTTCACATATAGGATACTGTTTACGACACTGTTCACGCCACTATTTACATATACGGACCGATGGCGTGACAATGACCGATGATGTGGCAGCATTCGATTGGACGAATGATGTGGCATTGACTGCTTATGTTGCGTTGACTGATGAGTTGGCGTTGACCGATGATGTGTCACGATCCTATTCGACTAAAATGATTATGTTGAGTTGACCGGTGACGTGACAGTATGTTAGTTGCCGAAAAACGTGCGTACGATATATGCATTACACATAATGATAACCCTGATGATGTATTCTATCCAATCATAACTTGCCACGTGGCGCAATCCTGAGCATCCAAACTATTTTAATTCGATGGTCATGATTTACTTATTGTATCTATAAATAGGGGGCTCTCCCTCCTAATTTGGCACCCCTGAATTCATTTTTTAGATCTATTTTTTATAATTCCTTCTCCATCTTGTATTTTCTACGTATTTTAATAAATTTTCATTTTATCCTTATTTCAATTATGAGTAGCTAATTTTCTTTTAATCTTGAGTTGAAGGTAAAGTCTCAACATATTCCATGGACTTAATTTGGTAAATTTATTTCTCTTTCCCTCTGATTTATGTGGATGATAGTAATAATCTTGCTTAGGTATCATACTGGGTAACCGTCTCTCTAGTGCAAGGTTATTACTATTTGACACGATAAGCTCTTAGCATCATATTGATTAGAGTATGGTTCATGAGGAGTAGAACCCCCCTCATGATTTAATTGGTACTAATAAAGAATATTAAGTCTATGGTGCATGTTGAGTGCAGATCCAGAGACCCAAGCGCTTCATTTTAATAGTTTTCACTCTAATTGATTCTTATCATTTTCATTTAAATTTTAAGATAATCTAAATCACTTCTACCACAAATCCAACCACCCACTTAGAAAATTAACTCTACATGCAATTAAAATCCATCTCCTCATGGGATCGATACTCGTCATCATTGATTTATTCTACAATAGATTCACGCACTTGCGAGTTCAATAAAATTTGCACAATATTTTACAAAATCAAGTTCGGACTTCATTTCTTAGAGATATTTAGGATTTAGTGCCAAAAGGTCATAGTTATCGCGAAACTACACGGGCCAAAAAAATTTGAATTAACTGATACCAATTCTTCAGGAATAAAATTACAAGCTATATATCCCACAAAGGCCTATTTGTTAGGAGTTCAAATAATTTTACAATGTTCAATTTGAATTTTCGTACATTAAGATATGACTTAAAAAATATTGACCGCTCAGAAGTATTAAAGCTAACCAACTGAGAATATGTATTAGTTCTTTCTTTCAACCTTTCTCCTCAAGGAATGCAATTGGCTGATATCATATGATCATTACATGATTACATAGCCCAAATCTCCTCATAACCATCTCTTCACTCAACAACAAAATAAACATAATAATTCTAAACATCAAATTATAAAGAATCTACACAGTAGTAGCCTTGTCAATCAATATTCATGGCTTTCTTGTAGTGATAGCTCCCAAATTTATCCTAAACATAAACATTTTCAAAACTAAAAAATTTAATTAATTGACAAAAAACTCTACTCAAAATTATCGAATTGATGAAGAAATGCTCCACTCAAATTTGATCTTTGGTGAAATATTGTTTGTTGTTTAGAAATGTGAGTTTGAATTGTGTTTCATTGCTGATAGAATTTATACACTCAAAGTGGCTAAAATATTGAGAATTCTTAGAATTAAGGGTAACAAATTGGGTCAAGATTTGTTTATTTGATTTGATTTGAAATGAATTAAATGAGTTTGGGTTTGAAAAAATTGATTTAATAAATGGGTAAATTCACTACAAGAAAAATAACATTTTATTGCAAAAAAATTAGTCATTAAAGATAATAAATTATTCACCTTTTATTTTTTATGACAAAAAATAAATTGTCACACGATAATCATGGAAAGACCGTCTTAAAAGGTTCTAGCGACTAAAATTATTTCTGTCATGTTAAAAATATGTTTTTGTGACAAAAATAATTGTCTTAAAATTAAGTTAAAATTGTCACAAATGGTATTTTAAATGGTCAAACTGAAGACTTAAAAATGCAATTAATGACACTTCACATTTGTCATAACATGTGATTTATGGTGACAATAATTTTGTCTCAAGAGTATATAAATAGAGTCGCAACAATTACTAAAAATCATCATTTTAGAGGTTCGAAGATACAATTAGCAACGCTATTTTTCTGTCATTGAAATTTACATATCACTTACATAATTGTCCAAAGTAGTTGTCATTTGTGACAATTTTTTCAAAGACAATTGGTAATTAATTTAGTCTCAAATTTATTTTAAGGACAATTCATTTTACTATTCATGACTAATTATATTGTATCAAAAAATTTTAAGTGACCATTATCTCTTGTCATAAAATGTAAGCATTCGCAACTATAACATTTAGTTAGAAAAATTAACATGTTGCAACAAATTCTTAATTTCATTGCAAAGTATAGGTATTATAGTCTCAAATTAATTTTAATCATAATATAATTTATTATTTAATGACTATTTATATTGTATTTAAAAAGTTGAAATGAATACTTCCAATTGTCGTTAAAAGAAAGCACCAACAACGACATATTATAGTCACATAGATTGATATCTAGTGACCAAAAAATTTTGATTCAAAAAATGTTATTCCATGAAAATTACTTTTGTTTCAAATGAAAACCAATATAGTCTCACATTATTTTTAAGGACGGTGTATTTTATTTTGTTACAACTAGTTACATCGTAATAGAAAAATTGGTATGACTATTAAATACAAGTGTAGTCATTAATAAACAAAGAACAATGAGACTAACATAAAAAAAAAGACTTTAAAATATTTATTTATAATCCAAAAGATTCAAACACAAAGCATGACATTGAAATAATGCAGGATCAAAAGAATGTGTGAGTGAAAATGATGGTTGCTCTTTCATGAATCTCACAAAATCTTCAACTATTTGTAGTCTATTATCTTGTTCATCAATCTTTTTTGCTTGCTCCTTAATCGTCTTTGCAATCTCTTGATTTTGTTAGGACAATGCTATGGTGGATGCTAACTTTTAAGGACCTGTCATTAATATACCTTTAAAAATAATACTAAACATATCTACAAAAGAAAGGTAATCATGTCCTTATTGAATAATAAGTCCCATTGACCCATAATAAATAAATAGTAAATAGTAAGACCGATAGCACTTGAAAAAATGAGTAAAAAAATAACACAAAGCTAAAATGAAATATTAACTAAATTTTTCAAGCAAACACGTCCTCAATCCCAAATATACTTTGCATTCAAAATAAATATGTAAATTTAATTTCTACAAGTAAATGTAAATAAATTGGAATAACTTACATATTAAGCTTTTGCTTCCATACTACTCCACCCTTTGGCCTCATTCTAGAACATCTTTTGAAGCAAAGCAATCAATCCAGTAGATTCTTCAAGTATTTCAGTCTTCCCAATACAAAAGAAGAAAAGCATTTTAATATTTATAAACATGATATAAGCGTAATAGAAAAAGTTAAAACAAAGTCTCCATCGTTTCAAGTACCATTCCATTCAGATATTACGCATGAGACTTCGATCCACCTCGATATATAGAAGACACTTTACTATTATTCTGCTTTTTTCCTGAATTTAGTTTAGTGGATCTAAAGAATAAATTACAATAAAAGCTTGTTTCTACAAAATATTATAGTACACCAATTTTTCAAGCAATACCATATACAATGATATATCAGACCCGTAGATAAAGAAAAATAAAAATATAACACTTGAACCATATATAAAAGCATAAGAAAAAAGAAAAAGGAAAAAAAAAGATGCTTATGTATCATCTTCTTCTAGTTAAACAATATAAATTGAATAAAAATATTAGTGAATATACTAAAACCTTCAAAATTCTCTGAACATTCAAGTGGCTTCAGATTAGAAAAATAAATAAATTCACAAGAAAATCAAGTAAGTGTATTCGTTGCGGTATTTTATCAAACAATTGGCGTGCAGCAACGTAAATGACAATTAAAACATGCAAAGTTTTGTACTTTGAAACCTCACCTCCATTGTTCATCCAATATAGGGCATGCATGTTGCTTCTTTGATATGTATCCCCATTGTTCTATTATTTTCGTGCTATCCATCCACACCATCAAACGCACAAAGAGTAAATTAAAAAAAAAAAAAAAGAATTCAAGGGAAAAAGCATTTAACTTTGACTCTTAAAAAATCAAGTGACTACCAGAAAAAAAAAAAAAAAAAAAGTTAATTGACCAGGGATTGATGCAGAATAAAAGCAAAATAAGAGTATGGCCTATCAAAAAAATGATCAATAGGGAGCAGTATACTAGGAAATAAACAAAGGAACAGGCCACCCATATAGCAAAACGTTTCTTCACCTTCCCTATGGATTCTCATATAGTTATTTGCAGTTCTTCCAAACAAGGGAAGTAAGTGGAAAGTAAATAAATAAAACTATGAAGTAAAAGAAATTTATAATACTATAATTGAACGTATTGAATATTATGATACAAGCCTGGAGCTAATCGTCTTGGCTTTAACTTGAACTACTTACATATTGGGTGATCTTCTTGCAATGGTATGCTCTCAGGGAGGACAAATAATGAACATAACATCCATTTTCCTGGAACTACAAGATGCACCTTAGCAACCTCAGCAAAAGCGATTCTTATGCACTGCAGTGAAATAAAAAATAAAAACAAAGAATACATATAAACCAACATTCCTTTAATTCACAAACATAAGGGGGGAAATTCAGTACTAAACCTCGTGAAAATCAAACTCCGGATCTCGGGCTTTAGAGAATCCATAAACATGAATCTTTAGAAAGGTGAATTTTGCATCTTCGGCCCTATCTCTGTAGATTCCTCTGAATGCATCTACCCATGAAATGCGAGGTCAAAGTTTTGCACAAAATAGTCCAATATCAGATTTAACAATAGTTAATTGACCAATGAACTTGTAGCCTAAGGTTGCCTTGATTGAAAGCAAGCACTCCATGGTAGCCTCCGCAAGATTTGTTTTGATTAACTGATTTTAAGTAATAAGAGGAAGGACATAAAAAAAAAAAAGAGATTTTGGGAGATTAGCATAGACAAAAAAGTAGGGATTTAGGAATTTTTTTAATCAAATTAAAATATTTTGGGCAAAATATAAGACAAGCGCTTGTTTTCTTTTTAGGCGGTTTATTAAAAAAATTTTATTTTTCTAATTTTTTTTTGGGGTAACATTTGTATACTGTCACCGAATTAATGTTTCTTTATTTTATGTTAAACGTAGCATTTAACATACACTACTAATTGAATAATAACTATAACAAAAATAATTATATTAAAAAAACTATAACAAAAATAAAATTGCATAATTGGGATATTTAATTGTGACATTTTTTTAAGGAAATGTTATCATAGTTGACATTTAATAGCATTGTGAAAAAAAAATGCTACCAAAATAAGTGATATTTGTTGTAGTGTTTAAATATTAGGGACTGCTAATAAATTTAATTGTCCGCTTGATTGGTATTGTAGTTGTGACAATATCCCATATCAGTATTAGTTCGATCATTGCCTCGAGCAACTTAATTAACAGTCTGATTATTATATAATTTGACCAAAAAATCTCAGTGGTTATTGTATATTTTCTACTAACATACATGAATTTACAGTATTAAGGTAATAATTCTACATATTAAAAATGTTTAAAAGACTATGACATCCTTAATTTAAAGATAAAATATATTAGTTTGAGTTATGTTAAAATAAATAAATCTTACCAAAAAAAAAAGGAAAATAAATCAATACTTAATAAAGTAAAGGGTAAAGTTCCATTCATCCCTTAGATGGAATAATTTGCTAAAATCATAATAACTTTGGAGACTAATATTTTATGTCATGGATGATTTGACCAAATTTACACCTCGTTTTTAGATACAAAGTAAATTTATAAAAAATAAATATATTTTGCCACTATATAATTTGTCATATAAGATGATATATTGTCCCAAAATAGTTAATTTTAGAGAGATTTTTTAATGCTATACAAATATGTTTTTTTGTGGCAATTATAAAATCCATCACACAAAAATTGAATCGGGTACTAAATATAAAATTATTCATGACAAAAACAAAAATTTAATAAATATCTTTGGGTAAGTACGTTTAGTCGCATATTTTAAGATTAGTGTCATTTAAACTTTTCTTTTACATAATTTTTTTTTTGGATATTAATAAAAAGAAAATAATTAAATTACTAATTTAATCCTAAAAAATAAAAATAAAATTATATTAATTTTTTTGCAAGCACTGTTTGCACACTTGGTAGTTTGCATACAATTTTTTATAATTAAAAATTAATATAAATTTTTATTTTTATTTTTAGAGTTAAATTAGTAATTTAATTATTTTATTTTTATTAATATCCAAAAAAATTATTATTAAAGGGTAATATTGTAAAAATAAGTCAAAAAAATAAAGTAACAATTAATTTTGACAATTAAAAATTAATATAATTTTTTATAGGATTAAATTGGTAATTTAATTATTTTCTTTTTATTAATATCCAAACAAAAAATTATTATAAAGGGTAATATTGTAAAAAGTAAAAGAAATAAAAAGTAGGGGTAGCAATCTTTAGGCGTGGATGTTTACATTTTAAAATATATTTAAATGAATACTAATCTTAAAATACAGGGATTAAATGGACTTTTACCCATATAAAATTATTCACGACAAAATTTTCAACTACTATTTTTTTGTTTTGTCACTATAGAAAATTATCTATGACGAAACAATATGGTCTTAAAATCAATCAAAACCAGAATAGCTTTAGAGACTAATATTTTGTGTCACAAATTGTTTGACCAACTTCAAACCCCTCTTTTAGTTACAAAATAGTTTTATCACCTATAATTATATCTTGCAACCATTATTTTTGACATAAATGACAAAAATTTGTCCCAAAATTTTCAATCTCAGAGGAAAATTTTTGTGCCAAAAAATATATGCCTTTTTGCGACTAAAATAATGTTTGTTATAAAAAGGTCCAATCAGTGAACAATTAATGAGTCTCAAAATAAAACCTATTGGTTACAAAATATAACACAAATCAAGATGAGACTATTAGTAACAATTTCAAAAGTTCGTCATAATAGGTACCATTGAGTGACCAAATTTAAAATTGTTGTAAAAAATATTGTCTTAAAATGTCAAATTTCTTGTAGTGATTTGATTCGATTCGTTAATTAAACAAATTGAATCCGAGTTTATAGAAATTGATTCACTAATTCATTTAGAATTCGTTTAATAAATGAGTTATAAACGAATCGAATACAGTCTATTCGTTTAGTATTCGTTTAATTAAATCACTTATTTATCCTTAATTATAGAAGAAAATATTTTAAAATTTGAAGGTTAATTTAGTAATTATAAGTAATAATAAGACAATATATAAATGAGATGAAAAATTAGGGCAGCCGGCCCCAATTTCTTTCTCTTTGAGTTCTCTCAACCCGCTTTTCACTTTTCAGTCTTCTCAATTCTCATGGAAATTTCTTTATGCAGTTTCTGTTGCTCCTAAGCTATGTTAGTTCAACTGTTATTGTTATTTGGATCACAACCAAAATCAAGGTAGTATTGAAGTTTTTTTGCACCTTTATTTGTGGTTCTAAACCGAACCCTCCATCACCAACATCAAGCCACTGCCATCCAAGCCCAGTCATCATCTACGATCCGTTGTTGATTCGCGATGACAATCTCGATGTTGATAACCGTCGATGATCCCATTGCTGTTCTATCTCCATCTGATCCAATTCCTATCATCATCCTCTTTACCTACTAACAATCCTGATGCTTATAATCGCTAAAGATCCCGCTGCACAAATCTTTATCTCTCGCTGACGACCCTCCTGCATAAATCTCCATCTCCCACTGACGATCACGTTCTCGTCATCAATTCATTTTCCTCTTTTTTGAAACTTTTATGCTTTGTTTCTATCTATGATGGTTTCTCAGTTTGTCTCTATCTATAATGGATTATTTACTTAGTTTTTGAAAACATTTTAATCTTAGGATTTGGATTATTTATTTAATTCTTGTAAACGGATTCATATTCAATTCGATTCGTTATGCATGCATTCATTTATTATAGGATAAATGAATAATAAACGAATTCATATTCGATTCAATTTGTTTATTAATTCTATTAAACGAATTAAATGAATCAAATCGGATATTCATTTAATAAACGAATCGAATCCAAATAAGCAGAATTTTGACCCATTTCATTTAGAATTTAATTTGAATTCATTTCGATTATTCGTTTTGCCACCCCTACTTAGAATAAATTGTTTGGATAGTGGAGTTTGTTGAAGTATGGGCAATTTCAATGGCCACCTCTACAAGTTCAAACATCCTCACATTTTCACTTGAATAACATATTTCATTTATTATCACAAAATTCAATAAAATATACTATTTCAATAAAATATATAAACACGTATAGGAAACACACATTCATGGGAATGTTTAATTAGACTTTAAAGCATATTTTATCTATGTGTCCTAAATCATTCATTATTGGCTTTTCTCAATTTTATTAAGTAGTAATTTCAAGCTAAACAGGAAAAGAGTGTTAATTTTAATTAATTTGAAGATTTATTGAGAAACTCAAGATTGATAAAATAGTACTTAAATTATATCCTTAGTGTTATAAGATAATTTGATTATCATGTAATCAAACTAACTTACAAAATCTATTATGAAAGCATGCAAAACTAATTTCAAAATCTATTTTGAAAGCATGTAAACAGATATAGTCTCTTATGTGAGTTTTTTTATTCTAATGTATGGCCATGGAAGAGTATCGGAAGATATATATTTGCCCAATGGTGAAATATAAATAATAGCCCTTCAAATTTTCATGTGGTATATTTCATTGGCTTACTAGCTTACAAAACTATATACAAATGCTAAAAATTAGACAACTGTATAAAATATCATGTGATATATCTCATTTGACCTTAGATTAATGTATTAAATGCCCATAAAATATGGATTACTTCATTAACCTACAAAATTAATTTTTTCTAATATTTATATTACATATATCAATTTATAATAGATTGGGGTAATTATGACTTTAATTGCCCTTCTATTAATAAATAGAGGTAGATAGAAGTACGCAATCTCTGTGTGTGTGTGGGGTGTGTGTGTTTGTGGATTGAATTGTCTTTCTTGAATAGTATTTCCTACAATTGACTACTCAAATATGCATTTAGATTTTTTTATTACATTTTACATTAAAATTGCAGTACATTATAAATGCAAAGTTTAATTTTTAGTAGCATCACACTTCAACAAAATTAACATTTTAAGTGTGATGTATGATATAGAATATTGAAATAATTATACCTAACATTTACAATTTTTTATAAAATTTATATTGTCTTACTTATAGTAAATCCATCGAGATAGACTAATAATAATTTAATATTAAAAAAAGTTCACTGTACACACTATTTTATTAATTATACTAATTGTAATATTTTATTTGTATCATATGATATTTATTTATTATTTTTATCCTATTAGTATATTTATATTTATTTAGGTTGTTTTAATCAAAAGGTATAACAGTTATTTATGAAATATATGGGGTCTGTGTTACCATTCATTTATGAAACTGAGAGATTTATATGATATTTAAGCAAATATTGGGGATGTTGGTGACTTTTTCTCAGATTAATTTTAATTTAAAATTAAAAAACAAATATTTACTAGCAACTTGTAAGTTACCTTCTATCTTTTAATTAACTATTTAATTATCTATTATGTTAAATAAACGATTGAAATTAAGACACTTAAACCAAGAGTCCACGCTAATCTCACTGTCAATGCTATAAAAACACATACAACATCATAAAGAAATCTTTATTTAAATAATATTATTATATTATTTAATAATATTATATTTATTTATCTATTAAAAATAAAAATTTACATTAATTCTAAGTTAAAATTGCTTTAAAATAATATTATTATATTCACATAGAATTAATAATATTAAAATATAATATCTTTATTTAAAAATATAATATTATCATATTCGTTGAATAATATAATTAATAGTAATAAGCAGTTTACTCTAAGAAAATATTAATTTTCTACTATATTATTTATAATAATGTTTCATTTATATTGCTCTTATCAATAATTTTTTGTTTACATAATTAAAATTAAAATTAATAAAAAACTTGTGATTTACATAATTTAGAATATTAATAATAATTATTAACTTATATGATTAAAATTAATAAAATAATCAATAGTTTATCGTAGAAATATATCTTTTTATTCACTTTATAACTAAGAATTACAATTCTTTATTAAGGGTAAAATTATCATTTGCCACAATTCACTCTTAATCCAAGACAAAGTAAACACATAAATGGAGTTTTGATTCTTATTCCATACTCTTTCTTTGTAAGTAAGCAACTACTATATTCTTACAAGAATCCGATAAAGATTACCCGCCGGGATTCCTAATCCAATCCAAAAGAAATCTTGTATTAAATTAGAATCCAAATTGGATTCAGTGCATATGGAATCCTATCATAACTTATGGTAATGGGCATTATTATAAAAGAAGCCAAAAATGAGACCTAAGAAGGGAAGGAGCCAGATGTAGAAGACAGAAAAGAAGAATGAGCAACAACAATATTCTCCAAAGCTTTTTATGACTGATTTTATTTATTTTGTTACTCTTCACTCAAGTATATCTAGTTAATTTTCTTATATTGAGGTTGATATTGAGATTAAGAATGAACCCTATTCAATTATCTTTTTATTTAATTACTTCCCTGCATATGTTCTTTGATGATTATTGTTCTTGTTAACATGATTAATTAAATAATTGTCTTTTAATCTTTAATATCATTTATTCTTGAGAGTTAAGAGGTTATTTGATTAAATCCAAGCTTGGTAAAATAATGATTAATGTGATTCTCTTTGATTATGTATTTTTTAATAAATTGGATACATAGAATAATACTTAAGAAACTTTGATTCTTTGTTTTTCAATAGGATACATATAATGCTTAAAAATTCTACCTTGAAGCAAAAAAAGAACCAACATTAGGTTTAATTACTTGAGCTTAATTTTTATGTCATGAGATGGCATAGATTGATTTCAGGTTGTCACTCTAAGATTGAGAATTAATTGATAATTAAATAATTACTAGTTGAATAGTAGTGATTTCTGAAATCATGATAACCTTTTTCTTATTATAATTTCCTTTCTTTAATTATTTGCTTAGTTTAATTCCCTTAAAACTCAATTTGTTCAACTAGGTTATGGTTAATATTGATTAAATTTAAATTAGACTTTATAATTTTTACAAATCCCTATTCGACCTCGTTATCACTGTTATATTGTAAAGATTAATGCACTTATAAATATATTAAAATTTTGCATAACAATCACCATCATCAATCGTAACGGTCCCTATATTCGAAGTTGTCATCTCCTTAGCCGCATAGGTGTTGGGTTAAGTCTCTTTTAGTGTGCATGTGTGTTTAGTTGATTAAAATTTAAAAAAAAAAAGTAATATAATTCATAAGTTATTATTGTTTATTGCTGATCAAACATAAATATTTACTATTGTTGTTGACTTATTTAAATTGTAATTAAATTTAGTAATTCTAAACCTAATAGTAATTTGTCAAAGCAAAATTAAAATTGGATTTATTTTTTTTTTGTGTTGAAAGCACCCTCGTTCAGTTATCTTTAAATATCGTTATTAGACGTTTAATTTTAAAGTTTGATTGGCCTAATGGGTATGAGCAAATTAGTTAGCTTGAATTCTCATGTTCTAGCCTTAACAAAAAAAATTTTAAAAAAAATTGAAGTTGAGGCCTCCAAGCTGGCACAGGCATAGCCCACATTGCAGGCTGGGTTGGCATTGCCCACAATTCATGGGCCGTGCCGGGCTTCATGGTACAGCTGGGCCTATCCTTAACAGACTGACCCGATAATAGCATACCATTCCTTAGCTAAGTTAATTTTCGGTAGGGTCGGTGATCGGGATTAACCGATTTCACTCCCATCTCAAATAGTAAATCAAGACCAAAATTTGTTCCGAGCCCCAGTCGATTGAAATTTTAAATCTTGATTGAAATTTGGAATGTTCCAATTTTATCCATTAAGTATCTAAATTTAATGTGTGAATTGCCAACCAATTTTTTTTTTCACTTGTTTAGTTAAACTATTTTTTTTTTATTTGTTTAGTTCAATTAAACTTTAAAAGTGATTGCAAAGTAGTGAACCTGTTGGACTTGGACCTGATTATTTAAAAGGAAATTGAAAATTTTATTCAACCCGGTCTGAGACAGAAGGATTCGAATCTTCTTATAGTGAGTTAGAATATAGTAATTAGAATAGTAATTCTACTTCTAAAAGAAAGTTACTAAAAGAAAGTGGAATGCATGTTAATTATAATGTGTAATGTGATGTTGTCTCTTCGATCACCAAATGCTTTTCTTTTTCATTATTCCAATCTTATCTATTATTAATTAAGAATTAAAATAATAATCGGGACAATTGGGACATTCAAGATCCCTATAGGATTTTTAAATATCTCGAATCCCCTCCTAAATAATAATTAGAATCAAATTTGTCTCAAATTCCGACCGATATCAAATTAATTTTTGAAAATTTGTATTGAATCTCAATCGGGATTTAGTTTTTTTCTACCAACCTAGCTTCAATGAGAAATGAAATTGTTTTATGGTTGAAATTAAAGATATAATCACAAAGTTTAATAAATGAAAGTTTAATTTATATTTATAAAATTATTTATTACTTCATCCCATCCTCCAAAAAAATAGATGTCATTTTACTTAGGATTATGAAGTTGGGTCATTGGAAAGTATAGCATTACTCTTCCATGAATTTGCGTAACAAAGTTTATAGGCAAATAAAGCTAAGACGATAGATAGTAGAGGATGTCTTGCACTGTGAGTAGCAGAAAGAAGCTAGCTTTCTTTTCTTTTCTTTTTTTGTTTCATTATTATTATTGGAAAAGTACAAAGAAGTTGGTCAAAGATAAAAGGTGAAGCTTTTGAGAATTCATCTAAGGAGAAGCTTTTGAGAATCCATCTTCGTAATGAAGATAATGGGATCTTTGCAATATATTATAGGGTTAATTAATTTCAAATTATTCCTTTGTAAGTTGATAATTTTTAAATCACCTCTCTTACTTTTAGAAATTTTAATTTACCTCCATTTTTATTGAAAAGACAAAAGAATTTCATCAACCCACCTCCATTTTTTTCCTCATCTTTTAAACAAAAATAGAGATAACTTAAAATTTTAAAAAAATAAGGAGATAATTTGAAAATAACCAATTCATAAAGTGATAATCTAAAATTTAACCTATATTATATTAACAAGATCTGAATTGACTTTCTCTATTGACAAGTTCAGTCAATTTCTTGTAAGAGTGCTGAGGTATCTGCAGTGCACAACAAATTGTGGTGTTCAATTTTTCAACACAGCTGGATCTTTCACACCTATTACAACATTCTCATTTGCTTGACTGGGATCTTGATCTTGATGATAGATAACTAGTGGGAGACTTGTGTTATCTGGACAATAATTTGGTGTCCTGATCCTCAAAGAGCAGCAAATTAATAGTCTCTAATTCAAAAGCAGGATCAGAGTGTAGGGCTCTTGCATTGGCAACATCTTAGGTTTAATTATTATTCCATGCTCCTTTTCTCAATTTGATTATCAAAGAGAAGAGGCTCTCGTTATCATTCGAGAACTAAACACATTGAATTTGATATTTATTTTGTTAAAAAACACCTAGAACCTAAGGAACTTGTAGTTCAGCATGTGTCCAGTCATGATCAATTTGCAAGATATCCTTACCAAGCCTCTCTCTTTTGATAGTTTGCATATATACCTCGGATTCAAGCTCAATATTCTGCCAAGACTCTTCGCTCAAGGGTAGATATTAAGGTAGTTATTTAGTCTTGATGACATGGAAGCTAACTAAGCAGTTTTTTTCTTTTTTTCGGGCTAATCACCCAGCAAGTTGGTAATTAGAGGCAGTTAACTTCATAAAACTTTAATTATTTCCCACACAAAATTTGTTCAGATTACAAAGAATTTTATAAATCTTAATATAGTATCAGAGCTTGATTTCTGATGGTTTCAATAGCTTCTTCTAGTACAGTCAAGTCATTGTTTCTTCTTTTATTACCTTCTTAACATACATGTATATCGATTAGCCTGGCGATTCGCACACTCAAAAGTGAAACAAACATCCCATTAAGAAGAATTTGAATGCATTCCCAAAGGAGAATAAATTCTAAAGGAGCGTATGCATAAAGAGGAATTAATCACATGAAGTTACATATTCTATTATGATCAACATAACAAAGAATCGTAGCTTGATTTTAACATAATAAAATTGCTCCTTAATTAAATCATTTCCAAGATCTTAGTACTGAAAGCAATTTATTCGTCGATCTGTATCTCACACAACGAAACTAAAAACAGGATGGGTTTCATCAATAAAATTAATTTAGAATCCCAAAATTCTTTGAATAATATAATATTCGTATCAAATTGATTTCAAGCCCTGAAAGACAAATTGCTTTAGTTAAATATCTCTTTTTTGGTAATAATGACTACTTGTATATAACCACAAATATATAATCTTATAATTTCATTTCAAAAAGTCTTTAAACAAAATTCTCCAATGCCATATTGATTTGAACTGTTGCATTGTTTAAGCCTCCCTCAGAATAACTAGAGCACCATTCTTCATTCGCCAATTTTAGAGCATTAAAACATTGATACCTTCCGTAATCATGACCGCAAAGTTTGCTTCAGCCAACTTAAATTTGACACTTGAGACCTTGCCTGCAATCTCATCCATGCATGTTTTTTTCCTTAAAATTAATTCAAATAAACTGTTTATGATCAAATTAAATACTGAAGATTTATGAATCCATTGTGGAAGAAGCAATTATCTTGCATTTCTGTGGATCAGTTTTTGTTCGCATGTACAGAGCACAGATTCGAGTTGGACTTTGATGCATGGAAGCAATAAGTGCCTCCCAAAAAGATGATTAATAAACTTGTTTAAGTTTATTAGATAGCTCTTGGGGTTTAATCAAATAATATACATATATGTATGCGCTTGCAAAAATAATATCATATGACATAATGGCTCTTTAAATAAAGATATCCACTAAAAATGGGAGTCCATTTAGAAAAGAAAAATTACCAAAATTATGGCAAGACACCACCAAACCTTTCCTCTATAAAGCCCTAGACATTTCCTTCATTTAACCTTCAAAAACAAAATCCAGGTTGTAAGCAATCATGTTGCCTCCCAACATAACTAGCATCAATACCTCATCAGACGGTGCATGGCAAGGTGATAATCCTCTCAATTTCGCCTTCCCATTACTGATCATACAAACCGCTTTAGTTCTACTCACCAGCCACTGTCTTGCCTTTCTGATTAAACCGCTTAGACAACCCAAAGTCATTGCTGAAATTCTTGTACGTTTCGTTCTCCATTCATCATAATAGTCGTCATCATATAGAGTATTTCTACTTGCAGACATCGGATCAATAACTCTTTGTACAAAGAATTACTGGAAAACTTAAAATTTGCTAAATTGTTAGAAGTTTAAGAAAATCTTATATGCTTCATTAAAATACCGCATCAACTTTTACTACTACCCAATAACAATATATTATGTGTGCCTTTACATTAAAAGGCTAACAGATATGTAAGTTAATAGTCATATTATTTATAGGTTGGTTGCATATATATCCGATGTACAAAAGATTTTCTTTTGTTTTAGAGAGTTCTCGATCTAAAATTTGGACTGGGATTTTTAGTCATATATTATTTTTGTGTTCTTGATTTGTGTTTTTTTTTTTTAGGGTGGAATTTTGCTTGGCCCATCAGCTCTAGGAAGAAACAAAGAATATTTGCACCTAATGTTTCCTTCATGGAGCACTCCCATACTTGAATCAGTAGCAAGCATTGGCCTACTCTTCTTTCTTTTCCTCGTAGGCCTTGAGCTCGACTTGAGCTCAATCCGCCGGAACGGCAAAAGCGCTTTTAAAATAGCACTTGCGGGAATCACACTGCCCTTCCTCCTCGGAGCTGGAGTCTCTTTATTTCTCCAAAAAGCCGTCGACGGAGAGAGCAAAGTAGGCTATGGCCAATTTATCATCTTTATAGGCGTCTCTCTTTCCATCACAGCTTTCCCTGTACTCGCCCGCATTTTAGCTGACCTCAAACTCTTAACCACCCAAGTGGGTCAAACCGCCATGGCAGCAGCTGCCTTCAACGACATTGCTGCATGGATTCTTTTAGCCCTAGCCGTTTCCCTGGCCGGCAAAGCCTCTGGTACAGAATCCCATCATCCGAGCTCATTAATATCCATCTGGGTTCTCATTTCCGGAGTTGCCTTTGTAGCTTTCATGCTAATTGTTGTACGTCCTATTATGGACTGGGTTGCCCGCCAATGCTCATCTGATAACGATTTAGTTGATGATGCGTACATTTGCTTAACTCTAGTTGGTGTATGGTGTCAGGATTTTTAACTGACCTCATAGGGATCCATGCAATATTTGGTGCTTTCGTTTTCGGGCTGACGATTCCAAAAGGTGGCGACTTTGCGGTGAGACTAATGAAGAAGATTCAGGATTTTGTGTCAGGTTTGCTCCTGCCGCTTTACTTTGCATCAAGCGGGCTAAAAACTGACGTGGCGAAGATCCGGAGCGTCGAGGCTTGGGGGCTATTGGTTTTGGTTATATCAACGGCGTGTGCTGGGAAGATTTTGGGAACTTTTGTAATGGCACTGCTGTGTATGATTCCAGTGAGAGAATCTTTAGCGCTTGGAGTTTTGATGAATACTAAGGGCTTGGTGGAGCTCATTGTTCTTAACATTGGCAGGGAGAAGAAGGTGAGTTTCTGTTCTGCCCTTCTATTACTTTTTATCACTTATTTTTCTTTAGGGAGTTTTAAGGTAAATTTCTTGGCATATACCTTGCTAATTTTTTTTTTAAATTTTTCAAAGGAAATAGCTACCTACTCATTTTTTTAACACTAAATTTACTTATAACAACTCATTGTCCTTACTATTCTATTATTCTTTAAATCTGCTTATTTGTGTGTGAAAAAAAAAATTAGATTGTTTGATTTAAATACATAGTAATGTTTGTACTTAGAATATAAAATTTATATAAAAAATGATGTGATATTTAATGTGTTTGATGTTATGATTATCATATTAATGATGACATGAAAGGTTAACTAACAATATGTTTCTTTCGTTAGTTTATAACTCATCATTCAATATATGTATTTTGTATATGCTTTTATATTTTATTTATTTAAAAAGAAGAGTAGTGGACAAAATCTTAAATTAATTTTTTAGCTCCTACCTAAAATTCAGAAACGGATATTCAGCAAATAGAAACTATTTGAAGAAGCTCTTAGGGACAGATGCAAATTTGACATCTCAATTTTATAACTTAGCATTATTATTTTTTTTTTGACAAATACAATGATAGCACCTTCAAAGTCTAGATAGAAACAATTATAACATAAGTTCCTTTTGAGAGTTTAAATAAACACAATAATATTAGTGCTAGAGCCTAATTACATATAATAATAATAGTAGTTGTTGTAGCAGCACTGCCAAGTGTTTGTATATTAAGTTAACAAGGGGTAATCAAGAGTTAGGATATCAAAATTATTTCTACACAGTTAAAGATGGTCGGTGAAGTTTGCTCATTCGAATCTATATATGAACATTTGTTAATATTTTACCTCTCCCAAATGATTTGATATATTCTATCATGCACCCTGATGTTTTACTCGTTGCACTCCGCTCTCATTTCCTTTAATTCAGAAGTTATTTTTAATAGAACTATTATAAGTAACAAAAATACTCCTTACTCCTTTTATTCCATACTTGCCACAAGACCATAGCGCGAGCGACTCCAATTCTCTTTTTGCCAAAATCAAAATCAGATCAATTCTAAATTTCAAACATGAGGAAGAGAATTTGAAAAAAAAAAAAAAAAAAAAAAAAAAGAGGGAGAGAGAGAGAGAGAGAGAAATTAATGACAAAACTTTTTTCAAATAATTTAACACATGAACTTCTGAATTTTCCTTTTATTGATTGAGTTAACGGCCAAACTAACGGTTTAGAGTGCATGATGCGACGAGTCAGAACATTTGGATTCACGGCACAAAATGCCAAAACATTTGGGGCAGGTAAAAAATAATGCCAGCGCACATATTCTGATTTGGATATCATCGGATGCTCATCTTCACTATATTATTATTCTTTCGGTTTCCTGTCAGTTTCATCATTACTATTAAGCTACAGATTCAATAGTCAGCCATTCACTGTTGAAGCTTACATTATTTTATAGTAGTGAAAGTCGAGGTCATCAATATACAGCTAAAAAAAATTTTTATTTATGAAAGTAATGTTGTTGTAGAGAAACTTTAGAATACATCATAAGTATTATATTAGTTATGTAATAATTAAATGATGTTATGATATGTGTATATTTAATTTAAAAAATTATCATACAAATTGTGGTTATATTAAATTTAAATATATATGATATGCATGCATCAATTAGTTGTAATACATAAAAAAATATTCTAGAATTTCACGTTATTTTATCTGCATCCCTCTTTAATAGAAATAAAATATAATAATCGGAGAGGGAGAACTTGCATATGGAGTTTGTTGAGAAAACAAAATAAATAAATAGATTTCTAGAATAACCGTAACGAAATGCCAAAGGCGTGCTAACGAAGGTGATGAACATAAAGAATCAATAATGAATTTAAAGGCAGGAAATTTTAATTAAGGTGACTGCATTTGCTTGACTTGCAGGTTTTAAACGACGAGATGTTTGCAATTTTGGTCGTGATGGCGCTCTTCACAACTTTCATGACAACTCCAATGGTCATGGCCATCTACAAACCCTTGCGTCGACTCACTCCTCAAAATCAACAAGGATTAGAGCGACAATCGCCTTCTGCCAAGAACTCAAAGGATGAATTTAAAATCCAAGCATGCGTACATGGTCCTGAAAATGTGCCTGCACTCATCAACCTCACGGAATTAATCAGGACTACCGAGGGATCGACACTCAAACTTTATGTCATGCGACTTGTTGAACTCACTGATCGCTCGTCTTCCATCCTTACGGTTCAAAAAACTCGAAAGAATGGCCTTCCATTCGTTAATCGGTTCCGCCGAGCTGGCATGTCACATGATCAAATTGTCGCCTCATTAGAAGCATACAACCAGCTGCGAAGAGTCACTATTCGTCATTCAACAGCAATCTCGGCGCTGTCAACCATGCATGAGGATATCTTTCATGTCGCGGAGGAGAAGAGGGTGGCAATGATCGTCTTACCCTTCCATAAACAACGGAGAGGAGAGGGTGAAGAGGAGATAGATAGTGTTAGCCACGGCTGGAGAGAGGTCAATCGGACGGTGCTACTGAATGCACCATGCTCGGTGGCTGTGCTTGTGGACCGTGGATTCGGTTGTGGGGCTCATCAGACTGTGGCAGAACCAGCTGCAACCGTGCCGAAAATGGTATACATTGTGTTCTTGGGGGGACCAGATGATCGCAGAGCTCTGGATTTAGGTGGAAGGATGGCGGAAAACTCAGGTATTAAGGTGACTCTCGTAAGGTTCGTCCACCAAGCTAGTGGGGCGGCAACGAGCGGCATTGCTGAAAGGGCAACATCAGACATAAGTACAGAGAATGGCATTAGCCTGGATGAGGCTGCGGTGGACGACTTCATGAGGAAGTGCGATGGGTCAGTGGAGTATGAAGAGAAGGTGATGGGCACCGTGAAAAATGAAGTGCTAAAGATAGGGCAAAGCCGGGATTATGAGCTTGTTGTAGCTGGGAAAGGAAGGTTCCCATCAACTGCAGAAGCAGAACTTGCAGACCATCAGCCTGAAAATGTGGGTTTGGGACCAATCGGAAACATTCTGGCTTCATCAGACCACGGCGTTTTGGCATCTGTGCTTGTGATCCAACAACATAATGCAGCTGACATAAATGAGGCTTCTGTGTGAAATATGTTTTCGGCGAAGAAGCATACTATGCGCATGCATCGAATGGGGGATGAGGATTCCTAAAATCAAACTATATGAGCCCCTTCAGTTAAGAGTTTATTTCAAATATATGTGTATTCATATGTATGTGTAATTTTAAAAAATATTTTACGTGGATAGGCGCTACTCGCTAGTAATATGTCTTGACACGTGTAATCTTTATTTGCTTTTCTGTTTGGCAACACATGTACTAATTATGAGTGCCCTTAAATTAGAGTTCACTAAGAAATACTGTGTGTTTCTTTATCATATTGTGCACATTCTTCTAAAATATTTTACTTGGATAGCCCCCAGTCTCATGTCATAACACGTGTAATCTTTGCTTTACTTTTTGTTTGGTAATACATGCATTAATTATAAGGACCCTTCAATTAGAGTTTATATAAAAAGATTATGTGTTTCCCTTGTCAAATTGTGAACACTTTCTCTCTCAATACACATGGAGAGTGAGGAGGGACTCCACTTAATTTGTAAAACCGAAATCTTTATCTCTTATTTCCTGGAATCTCAATTATGTTTTACTAAATTTCACTTCTCTCAAAGTAATTTTACAAATAAACAAATAAAAATCACATTTATACCCAAATCCATCAACATGGTTTAACTCGATAATGTATTATATATGTCTAATTTTAAAAGGAAAAACATCTTAAACCGAAATTTTTTTTTCCCCGTCCCCAAAATGAAGAGATTTGCACTCACAACCATGTCCCAAGCCTCACTCCATACCGTTATCTTGAAGAGCTAATCCATAACCATTTGTAAAAACCTCAATAATAACATCAACTTACAAAAACCCTAACCCCATGTTTAGTTGAAAGAAATGATATGAGAGGATAAGAATAAATAAAAAGAGAGCGGAGGAAAAAAATAATCGATGTCAATTTCATTATTTAGTTTAATATAAAATTTATTTCTTTATCTTATATTTTTTTCGTTTTTTCTTTTTTTCTTTTTTCTCCTCTTCTTCTCTCCTTCCCTTTCTTTCGACTAAACATATTCTAAAAAGAGAGAAGGAAAAAAAAAAAAAAAAAAAAAAAAGGCTTTAACGTACCATAAGCGGCGCAGCGGGAGCAGCAGAAAGGGAAAAGCTAGTGGACCTAAGAAATGATTCGTCACGCTCCATCTACAGCAGTTGTTTTTCTTTGAAAGAGGGATGAATTACAAATGGAGGAGAAACGCTTTGTCACTGTTTAGCAATTATCCGATGCTTGAGGATGAGTTGATGATGACTCGTACATAGTATTACGTTTAATATCATAACAAACATGCACATATTTCTTTTAAAATGTTTATATATTTATTTTATCTAAGGGTATTTTATGTTTGAGACCGCTGCTGGTGGGAAAGAAAAAGGAACGAAGCTCGGATTTTCTTTATTATTATTTTTTCTTTTTTGCTTTTATAATTATAATTTAAAATAAAAATTAATTGTTTATTGATATGTTCTAAAATTGAAACTTCCGGGCCCGGGTTTTTGAAACCCATGGATGCCGGATTCCTCATATGGTCTACACTCGGGCCGGTTGAACCCGGTCTACACCATCTTTGGTCAAAAGGAAAGTATTTATTAATTTTTTCAACTTCCGAGTGGGTTGCACGGCAGAAGTTTGTCAGAAACTTAGGTAGCGTTTACTTTTTGGATTGGATTGGGAATCCTGAGGAGTGGGAATCCTGGGAAGTGGGAGTGGTAGGTTGTTTTGCTTCTGGAATGGAAGTATGGAATGATATATCGAATCCAATTTATGTGTTTCTTTCTTGGAAAAAATAGTTTTAAATTACAATTTTATCCTTATTAAAAGAATTATAGTTTTTAATTACAAAACTAATAAAAAATATATTTAATGAATAATATTTATTTTATTATATTTGTAAATTTATTATAATTATTAATATTCTTAATTATGAACAATAAATTATTAATTTTAATATAAAATGAAACCTTATTTTATTTAATATAATTATATTAAATTTATTATTATATAAAATAATAATATAATATTATTTAGTACAAAATTAATATTTTCTTAGAATAAACTATTTATTATTATTAATATTAAATAAATATAGTACTATTATTTTAAAATAACTATAATAATATTATATTTATTAATTCTCTATTAATATAATAATATTATTTTAAAATAATTTTAACTTATAATCAATGCAAATTATTATTTAGTTAAATATAATATTATTATTCAAATAAATATAATAATATTATTCAAATAAACATAATATTATTTATTTTATTTTATTAATTATAAAATATTAAATTAAAAAAAATAAAAGGGTACAAAGGGAGAGGTGTGGATTCCCACTCTATCAAATCACCCAAAAATGGGTGGGGCCGTGATGGGATTAAAACATTTTAAAAGAGTAAGCATTTGGGTGGGAGGAATCGCGGTATTTATTGAAGCATCACAAAGTACATCCTTAATAGTGAGGCCTGTTACTGTTATTTGAGTGTGTATTCGTTAACGTTTAACGTAAGTGATCCTTTATTGAATCCAACGGCTGAAATTGGATATTTGCATTTGTTATAAACATAAACATCAACAGGAGAGTCGGAGAAACACTATATACGTTCTCGTACATAATTATACAGCATAAATAATAATATGCCCATAACAATAAAGTTTAACTTAAACTTTTGACTTAAAATTTTCAAATAGATTTTAAGTGTAATACACAATTTTTCCTTCTAAAGATAAATTCATTGATTTTCACTAGAGTGGTCCAGCTTAATTGGCTCAAGAGCAAAAATGTTTGAAGACAACTTAATTTAATTATCTTGGTCTGCATTCAAAAACAATTTTACTGATGATTGTAAAAACTTAAGCCCATAGCAGAATTTTAAAATTAAAAAAAAAAAAAAAAAACAAGAGAGAGAGAGGGATCTTACAGATCTATACAAGAAGAATACATGATTGATATCAAGAACTAATTGGGAAATAAGAGATTATAATGGGGAAATTAATGTGAGGCAAAAAACGAAACATGAATGAATAATAATTGAACAAGCCCTTGCAGATCCGAAACAACTTTGAATTTTCAAAGTCACAAATAATGTTTCCTCACACGAAACAGCGGTCCTTCTTTGGATGGGGCAATCTACCCCGCTTAATAGTTGTGTACATATATAAACTACTTCAAGACACAAAGACCTCACGAAGTGGTCATGTAAAGTTTTGAAACAAGAAAAGAGAGAAAGGACTAAACATAGACTAACCTTCACAAAAGCAACCCGCATACATTTGAGGGTCCAATTTTATCCAAACAACTTTCTTATCATTTGTACTATGGTAGATTTTGTCATAACTACCATCTTCAGCATCCCAGCCAGCCACCAATTCATGAAACTAATCACCACTTCTGCAATAAGAAAGGTTTTGCAAGAGTGAATGTCATTCTACCCAGCCACTTACAAATCATACAATTTAGAAACTACAAATCAAACAAATGAGACAAACAACTGAACATAATGATAAAAATCAAAATGAAGCATCCAATATTAAAACAATAATTTAAAATAATTTGAAAAGAAAATCAAATGCAAGGCTAAACATGTCAAGATATTAGAAGCCTAGAGTTGCACAATATATATACTCACACTAGAGAAAGCCTCCTCCTGTCCATGTGGCATCTGACTTCCCATTGTGACCCAAGGCTTTCTTATCAGATGCGCTTTGGTAGAAATTATCGTATCCATCGTCTTTGGCATCATCCCAGCCAGCCCAGGCGTCATTGTTACCGGACCCTGTTCCTTTGGGAGTATCTTCCTTCTTGTCTTTTTGGTCCCAATCATCCCAAGAACTTGAGCCATAAAATTATGATGCCCAGCCGAGTACTGCCCACCACCAGCAGGAGAATCCCGACCTTTGTTACCATGGTTAAACTCCTGATAATATCCATTACTCTCACTTTCATTTCATGCCAGTTATCATTGTTCCAGCCTTCTTTAGTGTACTCCTCAACCTTCTGAAGCCATTGCCATGACTCCCTTCATGATGCCCCGTCCTTTGTCCGATCTCTGATGTCTTTGCAGTGACAACATTGACGGTTTCATTAACCTTGTGATCATAGCGCCTTCCTCACCTGCAATAAAGGTTGTTTCATGCATCTTATATAATTTCAAATTATGGCAATTCTAATAATCAAGCAGTATCAAAGATAAGAATCACAATTATATCCACCATAATGAAAGCTTCCTGTTAATACATTTCACACAGTTATGCAACAGAGACAAAATTTACAAATTGAAAAGACCAAAATATAAAAACTTAAGCCCAAACACAATGACAGAAACTCAAGAACCAAAAATAAACAGAGACATGAAATGTTCATTGCATGTGAGAGTAAAACATTCACTGCTAATTAAAAGAGTCATCGAGAGAAGAAATGAAACTAAAACAAACTCACCAAAACATATGATAATGTACTTCCACTGATTAAAGTAACTCAAATTTTAAAACCTGTCTTCATTCATTCAAGAAAGATATTTTTGCCTCCTCAAGGCATAAAGAATACTTGTCTTTGCAGATGTTAAAACATAAAGTCTAACCTTCTCTTTAACAAAAGTTCTGAGAGTTCTCGAGAATTAACATATCCATTTCAAATTCATTGTTAGATACCAGCTATTGTTATGTTCCACGAAGTCACTTTTAATAGATACTGATGTCTTTCCAATAACAGATCAATGCAAGAGATACCAGAAATCTAAAAAGGTTATGCGTGCGGAAACTGAACATGAGCAGCAGCTGAAAAAGGTTGATGGAATAGCTAAAAATGAATAAGATAATGGAAGCTCTTGTTGCTGAGAATACAAGAATGTGAATCACACAAAAGACCCAATATCTAAACACACTAATGGATCTAGATCCCAAGATGGACAACCGACACAGATGCATATCTCATGATAAGCAGAACATTCCCATTAGGTAATCAAGATAACAGGAATCAAGAGAGAGATAAGCATGCCAGAGCAAAGGGGCTTCAACTTTGTATATATTACTTGAGCTACTGATGGCTCCAAGCTTTGACAGGGGGGACGACAAGAATTGTTGCATCAAACAAGCCATTAAATTCAATCTTAACCAACCCAGATATTCTGAATGCCGAATAAAACCCTGCCAAAATCACAAAAATAAGCATCATTCCTTCAAGCACTAGAATCGTGGGTTTACAATAGACTACTCTCAATCTGCAGATCATCAAAAACCACCACATTCAATTCAAAACTTCAAGCCAAATATCAAAAATAGAAACCTATACAGATGAAACTTGCCCGTCAACCACCTGATCACTTGAATTTCCTACTTCTGTAGCGAGTCTGACTTCACAACCACTCAAAACCATTAGAAATAACCATGAACCCACTGAAAAATCCCTAAATAAGACCACTTTCACGACAATTAATACCAACTCTCACTTAGCAACTCCACATCAACAATTACCTCAACAAGGCTAATAATATTTCTGCAACTGCAGTTATCATCTACCACCCAAAACCAATTCTGAACCCCTTCACCAAATCACAACCACCACAATTTATCAAAGTTGTTGATAATCAATTTTCCACGTCCTTCTTGAATTTTAGCAATCCCAACTTGCTAATACTAACATTTTCCGCCATTGATACCAAAAAGCAGAAACCAATTTTGGGCCTTCTAAGCAATCAAAATAACAGAACTATAAATTAACAATCTCACTCACCCCTCCCCTTCCTATGTCCCACTGTAACATTTGATGAAAAGAACTGCAATAATAAAGACTTCTAAAGAGAGGGCTTTGGTAAGTCAGTATCAGGCCCCAAACCTCAAAAGGGTCCAGGGTGATCTTTCTATCACACAATGTCTCGAAAGTGAAGAAAACAATTTACTGATGAGACAATTTAGACAATTATCCAACACCTCTATACTTCAATGATAAAAGTCACCTAAAAAGCTTTGGCCACCTCTCTTGATGCTCTAATGGCCAACCAAGAGGAGGTAGAAAAACTAAATCTTCTTTTCTCTTCAATTTCTATTTTTAAGTAGAAATAGAAGGCAAAGTTGAGCCCGAGGTTTGTTGGCCTTTTTGAGATTCTTCAGAGGGTAGTAGATGTGGCATTTCAACTTGCTCTTACCTATCCGCTCTTGGGTTCATAATCAGTCGCACATGAATAAGGTCTTCTCGGCTTTCCCTTTCCAGTTCCTCTATCATTATCTGGAGTTCATGGAGTATTTCATGTATCTATGCCACTCAAGTATGTTCCTAACTCATCTCATGTGCTAAGTTCTCAGCCACTCCAACTTAGTGATGATCACACTTATGAGAAGATGCCTATACAATCGGAAGGAACAAGCTTTGCCTACTTGGGAGATATCTTTGTTGAAGATTCTATGGAATCATTGAATGAAGAAACTTGGGAAGAGAGGAGGAAATGTGTTTGAACTACCCCTATTGTTTGAGATAAATTATTTAATTTCGAGGATTCAATTCTTTTGAGAGGAGAGGGTTGTAATGCATATGAATCAAGTGACTACTTAGTATTTTTTAGTTGCTATGATTATCGGTTATTTTCTTAATTGATTGTTTTTTTTTATGTCATTATTTTTTATTATTGGGAGGTCATTGGAGTTTCATTTTATTAATTTTTGGTCCCAGAATATGCCATTGGGCTTAATGCCATGTTTAAATTCAAGCCCATTTGAGTCTTTTTCCTAAATCAAGCCCATTAGCTAAATTTACCTTACATATGAAACTAGAAATTGAAGAAAAGAATACTTTTTTCTTTTTTTACCTCCTCTTGGTCGGCCATTAGGAAATTAACAGTGCGGCCAAAGCTTTTTTGTGGCTTTTATCATTGAAGTACAAAAGTGTTGAGTAATTGTTTAAGTTGTCTCATTAATAAATTGTTTTCCACACTTTTGAGATATTGTTCGATAAAATGATCCTTGGACACCTTTTGGATTTGGGGTGACATACGAATAGCATTCATGTTCAATGCACAGCTTCAGTGACAACAGAAATAGCTTGTTTCTGAAAATAGTAGCTTGACCTAACCAGTCAACCGATTCTTCTTCCAAAAACAATCTTCTTCCGATAAAAACAACTAAAACCATGAATCCAATAGACAAGTTAACTATGAAAATTTCTCCATCCAAAACAAAACTTTGCCAGTTCAATAATCACGATGATTAAATTTGGAGGTAATTCTATCAACTTTATAAAACTAAGATATAGGATTCACGATGACTAAATTTGGAGAGCAGTTCTAACATCACTCTATAAAGCTGAGATAGGCTACCTCTGCCTAAATATAAGTCCTTTCTATGATGTTTGAAATGAGAATTCAACAATACAACATTATTGCATATGAAACAGACTACCTTCCCAAGCGTTAGTCATAATATTTCACAAACAAATATCTTACGCAATGAATTCTAATGATAGAATAAATACAACCATTCACATATTAGCCGAATGCATTAGCTAACAAAATAAGTGCAATAACATAAATCTCAATACTGCAATCAAAACAAGGACAATACCAAACTAGAAATCACAAGTTGCAATGCAAAAAATAAATTTATCAGCATTCACAATCAAAACCCAAAATTACCTTAGAAGTGAACTCCCCTTGTGCCCGCTTGAACAACAGTCAGACTGAGCTGCAGATGCCGCTACCAAAAGATATCCTACCAAACCCTAAACAATCACATACAAATATACATAATCAATCAATCAATCAGTCAACCAAAATCAAATAAAACAAATGAAACTGAATCAATCACTAAATCCATCATGACCTGAGAAACAGCAGAGAGAACATCTCCCTGCGAATTTGTATTCCTCTGTGTAGGCGGGGTGTGGATCCAAACCGACATATTTCCCCCTTGGGAAGGCAGAGCCTCGGGCCGAGCCTCATTCTCAGCAATTTTCGCGAGAAAACCCTCCTTATTAGCAACAGACGCCTCCAATTCCGCACGTGTGTAAATATCTTCAGTCGATTTTGATCTGGAAGCAGGCATGCCATGCCACCACTCCCGCCTCTAAAATCGGAAACCGATTGGTTCCTTCTCATATCATTCGACGATCTAAAATCGTCGTTGTCCCAACTATCCCACCCTCCATGATTGCCATAATTACCATTCCTGCCAACGCCACCGACAGAAGCACTCTGTGCCAGCGGAGGCCTACTACTACTTTTCCCAGCGTTCAAAGTTTCTTTGACCACGGGTGGGTCCCGCCAGGGGCGGCCCTCGGCTATAGCTTGGATTCTGTCGCGATAAATGCTGGCGGCATTTGTGTTGTATTTGGTCACGATATCCGTTTCTTTAGGGATCCCGTATTGGGAGAGGAACGTGTTGAGGCGTTCGTTGCCGCCAGCTTCCATTTTCTTGATCTGGATCTCGGACCAGGAGTCCATGGTAACGGATCGGACAAAGGAGATGTGGACACCGAGGCCGCTTGCCGGAGCACTCTAAGCACATGAAGACGCCGTAGGAAACAGAGGGCCTTGAGGATTCTTTTTTGGCGCAATCGACGCATAGAATCTTGTTACCTGGCTGTGATTGGAAGATCTCGTAACCGCCTCGTTGCCACTTTTTACGGTCCGATCCGATCGATCTGTATCGGATTCACTCAAAATCGAATCGACAGGGAAGAAAAATGGATGTGATTAGAGCGAAAGGCAAATGGATGATAATAAGATATAAAAATTAGAGGAAAAAGAAAAGAAAAAATAATATTTTTACTATTTTTTATTTTTAAGAGATTGAGGGAATGTAAAGGGATCACCGACGTCGTTTGAAAGAAAGGTGCAGTGGGTTGGTGCTCTGTTTGAGGTCCAGTTTTCTGTTTGTTTACTTTGCAGTACCAGCTGATGATGTGGCGCGTGTGCTTTCTATAGTTTCAGACCCAGCGCAAAATTGCTTACGATGGATCTTTCCATTTCTGAAAAATAAATAACAAATAAAATTATTTGAGTCATTATTCTCTTGGCATGTCAGCGCTGACTTGGAAGTCTGGAAGGAATAAAAGAACGTATATAAACTCCAGAGTCAGCCGCCTATTGGCTAAATAACTTTTTAAGAGGAATTGGATTAATTTTAATTTTAATGATAATTTAATTTAGTCCGCTTAGAATTGAAATATTGTAACTTATAAGTAATTTATGTTTGCATATCTGTATACATTATGGAAAAAAAAGTTATAATTATAAAATAAAGTTAATAACACGAAGTAAGATAATTTTAAATAATAATTTTGATAAAATTATTAAATACGTTATAATATTTTTTATTATGTCTGAAGTAAAAAATTGTATGACATAATTTTTAAACTACAAGAATTAATATGCTTTTAACAAACACATTAATATTAGATTAAAAACTATCATAATCATCATCAATCTCAACGCACTCTTAGTATTTCATATGTTTGATCACCTAAAAAATAATAAAATATCAAATTTTGTTAATTATTTAATAGTAAAATATTGAAACAACACTTTTTGTTGCAATTAGATAACAAGAGGAAAATACCGCGTACAACAAATGGCTTAGAACTCGTGAATTTTGTAACTCTTCCAAGACTAATGAGGATTGGACAGCCAACAGCATAGGGTGGCAATAAACTCCAGGTCCATGAAGATTGGAAGATCCGGATCCAAAAAATCTGAATCTGAATCTGCATGTTAAAAATTCTTATTCTGAAGTGCGTTAGTTTTAAAAATTGGGAATCCAGATTCGTATTATTTGTATAATTAAATTATTTATTTATTTAAATTTCAATTGAAAAATATATAAATTAAATTATTTATTTAAATATGCTATAATTAACTCTATAATCTTTATTGACTATGAAAATATATTAAATAATAAATAATAATAATTATAAGAATATTATAATGAATCGGTTTACCCAAGCTAATTTTTTTTTTTTTTGGTTTACGAAACAGTTTGTGAAATTATCGTTTGTGAATTTATGTTGTTATTATATTATTTATGTTGAATTGTTGACGTTAAATTATAATTGAATTTATCGATATTATTAGGTAAATTATTAAATTTAAAATTAATTTTAATTTATTATTATGCAACCAGTATCTAAAAAATCGCTTTCACAATTGCATTGGATATTACCCGCATCCAGATCCGGGAGATATTTTTTTGTAGATTCGATATCAGAGTATTCAATACATGCGATTCAGATCCAGATTGAACCATCCCTACACACGATTAAATATGAGAAACACACTCCTCCCAAGGTTCATAAAGAGATCGAGTGATTTTTGAGTCTTTTAGGTTTATTTTTATTTTAAAAATAGGAGTACAAAGTATATCAATTATTTTTTACCCCCTATTTTTTTTTTAACTTGAACTCAACTAATCAATTAAATAAAATTATTTGAAAACTACATAATAAATACTCTAATTAGTAATTTACTCCACATAGGAGTGTTACCATAATTATTTATAATTGCAATTCAAAAAAAGGTGGGCTGATGCTCAATGTTAGGTCAAAATATCACAGAAATTTAGAAGTAATCTATTTGAAGCCATTCAAAGCTTATGAAATATGTCGGTACCCCTGTGTGTATGGAACTGAGTGTTACATCAATACCCCAATTTTGAGGTCCATTTTTGCTTTAGGGGGAAGCTATGTGGATGGCCCAAGGATATTGAAGTTCATAGCTGAAACATTTAAATTTTGGATCATGAAACTTGAGTGAACTCATGGACCCTAATCATCTTATTTATCAAAAGGATTAAATTAATTTAGCAGCGAGGTGCTTTGTATGCGTTCTTAAAAACTGAAATGACTGAATGACAAACGCCCTCGCTTTTTTAAGCAGAATAACTATGTTCAATTTCAAATTATTTATTCAATCTAATTAGCAAGGTATTTGCATTGTAGTCCTTGTTTAATTGTAGGACTCATGGGAGATGGATAAGAGAGGCTCAGTTCAATCCTATTTAAAGCTCTGAATACTCTCATGGGCAATTGCTCAGAATAAATTTGGTCACAATAAATTGAGAACGTATCAAATGAAAAGGGTGAATTATATAATCTTAAGTTCTTTAAGGACAATTTTTGGTCGTTAGGAGATACCAGAGTAATCATAAGTAGGTCCAAAGGATTTTTTTCAGAAATATCCTTGGATCCTCCTAAAGCAACACTAGGGATTTTCTTTAGAGAAACACATTAAGGATCCTCTCAAAAGATTCGAATGCAGTAAATTAATAAATTTATTAGATAATAATTTTATTAAAACTTATTTTCTATAGGACCCAAATAATACATAAATTAATAATTAATTAATTTGAAACTAGATACATATGAGTAGCATCTATAACTTTCTATTGTAGGAGCATAACATTTACTTTTTATCAATTTTCAGAATAAAATATTACAATATTAATAAGCATGAAAGCGGAACAATGCATCCACTCTCCACCTTAGAATAGAACTCACTTCCCATAGCTGAACGAGCAGCAAAAGTCTTCAGAAAGATAATGATTTACTTATTTCATCAACCGTCATATATTTTATATTTTGAGAAATAAAAGAGAGATTGACTTAATATATTATCTCTAAAAAGTCTTTTTTAATGATCTATCATGTAACCACAATCCAGCTAATACAATCCAATTAAAGAATTATATATCATCTACTAAATTAAGATCAAATAAGAACTATATTACGACCTTGACAAAATCACTATTTTCTTTTAATTGTATTGGGCTTTTATACTTTAGTAAAAAACTGCGCTATATGTAATATCATCTTTATAAATTAATAATTATTATTTATTTGATAAATCAAGTAAATAATTAGTTAAATTAATGTCAACCACAAATTTTTCAGTCTGTGTAAATTTGTTAATTTATTAAGGTTCTACTTAATAATAATGTACAAAGTTACAAACGATGATAATTGGTTCTTTAAATTTGTATTTTAACTTTTAAAAGAAAATACATGCCGTCAAATTTGAACTTAATATGATGAACCTGCTCAACTAAATATTGGCAATCAATATTTGTGTTATAAAACTGATTGTCTAAAGACCCAGGTAAGCGCAGAGTCTGAAGAATGTGCTCTCTCCCCATAATGTGTACCCAAAACTCTGGCTCTGCAAATTGCTGCTCCTCAAGTTCCTGCACACATTGACCCATAACCTCCAGAATAAGTACTCACCTAAAAAAATACAATTGCATCCTGCATTATATAATACGAATTCAGGAAATAGAATCAGACGCGTACCTTTAAAAATAATTTAATATTATTTTATTATTACTTTACATTCGAGCAAAACTAGTTTAAAAAATAATCGATTTTTGGCACGACGCACTTTATAAAACTAATATTACTAAGCAGCTTAATTATTTTTTTTGTTATCAATGACAGTGAAAACACTTCCTAATGTCAACTTAAAAACTAAATAGAGATTCCCACCTATTTATGAAAAGCTAATTATTTTTTTGTTAACTTTTAAAAAATATATTAATGCGAGTACATTTATAACATTTCATCAATAAAATTTCTATATTCACACTAATCAACTCTCCATTCTTTCTGGTAATACTAATAGACCACATTTGCAGCCTAAACCTCATTATCCAACTATTTTATTGTCACATCAATAAAGACACCACAAGACACACAATACAAAAAATTTAAATAAAGCTCAAAATAAAACACAATAATATTTCTAAGACATGCTTATGTACACAAAAAACTACAATAAATCTTAAAACACTTGTATATTTATATACTAAGCCAAAAAGACACTAAATAAAAGGTTGCATAATTAAATAATGAAATTACATATTAAAATTGTGCCCTAAAGGTATTATGGTGTCAAAAACCTTCCTCTTATATTAATTAATTAATGATATTCAAACCACTAAATTTTTAAATGGCTTCATTTAATAAATAAAATGAATGTTTTAAACTATAATTAATTTATTATTAATGGTTATATACTGTTGAATCTAAATGTTGCTACAGGCACGAATCTTTTGCAATCTAATATCATTTTCTATTTTTAATATTTTGTAATGTAATTATTTTTAATCTCAACCAATATATTACATTATAGAGAATATAAAAGATGAGAACACAATGCCGCAAACTTAACTATCAATACTTATAGAGTTTGAAGGTCAAAAGGTACTCAAACAAGTTGCATAACTAAATATGAGATTATAAAATAAATTAGACCCTAGCTATTTATTGAGGGAAGAGAAGAACAATCTTTCCCATATTAATTGTAATTGATATATTAAGCCACTAAAGTTTAATTAAGGTAAGGCAAATTCAATGTTTGAAGTCTTATAATTAATTATTATTTATGGTTAAGCATATTGAATTTGAAGTTAGAAAGAGAAGAGATATGATCTTTATAATCTAATAATTATTTTTTATTTTAATATTTTGTAATGTAAATATTTTTTTTAATATCAACTAATTTATTAGATAATGTAGAATACAAGAAGATGCAGAAGGACACACATCACATCCCCACCCAACTTCTATATATATATATATATGTATTTTTAATATTTTAAACGAATTATTTTTTAATCAAATCCAATATATTGCTAATAGTAGTAATATAAAAGTACGAAAGATAACGTTACAAATCTTAAATATTTAATAAGCTGCTGAACAAGGCTTAAAATGTACCAAACAAAAGTATCAATAATTAAAATGACGTATATTAAAATTGAGCCTAATAGAATCACAAGTACAATGAAAGTTAACCTTCCTTCATAATAATATTAATTAATCAATGACGAAGTTTCACTAAAATTTAATTGGCTTTCAGATAAATAAAATAAACGAACGCTTCGCGACTTATAATTATTTCATTATTAAATTGTTATATATCGTCAATTAAACAGCAGAAGAATCATTTATAATCTAATACCATTTCATTTTAATATTTCAGAATGAATTATTTTTAATAACCAATTTACGATAATGTATATTTAGACGATAGTTAAAACGTGCCACCACACGCCTCCTCACTCCCCAAACTTTATATATATATATATATATGTATACAAGAATGTCTGTAACTCTCCTGCTTCGTCTTGGTAAACATATGCATCACCAAAAATTTATGGAAAAATTTGTAAAGGGCTCAACTGTAATTGAACCGGGGACCTCTGATTCACAGTCACCGCTCTACCACTTGAGCTTATGGATCTTATGGTATTTTGTTGCATCAAATGAATATATAACCTTATTTCTATGTTAAATATGCTTTTGCTCAGCAGGTTGGGTCAAATTGAAAAATTGAAAGAAGGTTATCAATGGCAATATGGCATTAAATACGCAATCAAAAGATTACGATACCAATAATGGTATTTTGTACGGTAGATAGTACCAAGGCCCATGGCCAACATGTTATCATTATCGATGCTATAAGGTGGCGGCATGGCTTCCATCCAACCCGTCTATTCACGTGTGTCCTGCATTTATCATCTCCCAATTTTTTTTTTCACCTTTCTTCAACATTTATTGTCACCAATTAAATTCCACAGCGTTCACCCTTAAAAGCTTTACTATTCATGTTAAAGGAATGTTCCGCTTGGGCCTCTTGGCCTGAAGCTATAAGATCATCAAATCATTGAAGAAATGAGAAGTCTTTTGTACATACAATTTTGCATGTTGATCAAGCTTCATTAGAATTTATCATTATATTCAGAATTACCCTGCGATGATAACATTTCTTAAGGTATGAACATAAAATGTCTTGCCGAGAGTACATAAAGCTTCTATTTATTTTACTACCGTTCAATAAAATCATGCGCTTATACAATCATAAAAAAAATAATATGTAATTTTTAAAAGAAATTTACTGAAGTAATTTTTGGATAACAACATTTCGTGGTTCAGGGTTTCAAGGTTATTTTTTCTCAAGTATTGATTAAATGTAATTATAAGGAAATGGGTCCATGATTCCAAGTTTTGTTTGTTCTTCTTCTTTATTATCATATCACATATTCTTAAATCAATTCAAGGATGGCAAAATTTAGATATTTATTTTGGATCTAGAAATGAATGGGACCTATTTTTGAATGATTAAAGGACCTCATAACACATGGGGTAAACTCAAATTTCAGAAGGAGAATTAATTAGGATGGCAATGCAGAGGGAGAAATTAACTTCCCGCACTCATCCCCGATATTCGCGTGATGTCCACGCCCCTCCCTGTCCCTGTCAATTACTATAGTAATCTTCATCCTCCTCAATAATAATAAGTGATCCTGGTAGCCTGATTCCTTAATAATCATTACATTTTTTTTTGCTGATTTTGAAGTATAATCAATATTAAAATAAAATTTTAAATATGCGAAAGCTTTAAATATATCTTTACATTAATATCCAAAGATAAAGTTTCACATATATTAAATTAAGAAGACTACAAGACGGCAGATAATAAACTTTTTACAAACCATTTTAACAAATTAATAAATAATACAAAATCATATAAATAAAATCGAATTTAAATCAAAATTAACTTTTCTAAATTGCTTCTGCCAAGACTTATAAACGCGATTATCCCTTTATTAAAAGACAATAGCTAAGTCGGAAGAAATCAAGTTAATTATTATTGGGACAGACAGATTTTTAAAGTTCTGTTGAATTGGCCAAAGAATTATAACATCTAAAAATAAATAAATAAATAGATTTAAATTTAAAATATTTAATGAATATTAAAATTGAAAACAAATTTTTGCTAATGTATTCATCTTTATCTTTTAATGTCCTAACAAAATTAGGACTTTAATTAGTTAAATTAGCCTAAAAGTTTTTAACAATAATATAAAGATTTTCGAGGTCAAGGTTTTAATAATTATAATTCAATTTTGCCGTTTATTTACTAAAGAATTTTAAAAATAAAAAATAAATTAGAATTTTGCATACTTAACTCCACCCTCATCTCATTCTTCCATTAATGTTAAATCGAAAAAATTTTCGCTCCTTTCGGTCAAGAAAATCGGGATTTAAATTATACTCCATACCTCTCTCCGAATGGAAACTCTTATGTATTTCCGTCCCCGTGATTTTTCATCCTTATAATTAATCATAGCGGTTACTACGCGAATCATCAAGATTAATGCCGCACCCTACCACGCTGTTAATCACAGATTACAAGATAAATAAGATCCAAATTGAATTTACTCCTAATGCCATCATCGAGATCAACGATCGAATATAACTATGGGGATTTGCATTGCCAGTTTTCCTTTTAAATTTACGAAGTCTTTTGGCACCCAAATTCTAAAGTGTAATGATTCACCACAAATTTGAAGCAATCTATGATGGTAAAACCTTATTGACTTCTTGAATGTCTCTCTCTGCGTACGCGTGGAGGCATGCATAAATAATAGCGACTTGTCACATTGCCCACATTGATGACCCACCCTGACAATCCGGTTACTGCATGCATCTTTCATCATAAAAGCATTGATTCTTCAAATTGACGGTTATTTCCACTCAACCCCTAAACGTTTTGACATTTTCCACAAAGACCTAAACGCTTGAAAATACTTACTCCACACCTAATTTAATTCGACCGTTATGCTTTAATTTAACTATTCAAATTTGTTAAAACGTCAATACCCTTTATCTTTTAAATTGTAAAATAATTAAAACGAAATAAATGTTAATCCAATAATTAATATTTATACTAAAATTTTAATTAAAAGTAATTAATATTAATTTATCAATTAATTTATCAAATAAATTTAATTTATCATTATCAAATATCAATATTTGCGTATTTAACTCCAAATTTACCGTTAATTAATGGGTCAACTAATTTGGATCTTGGCATCAACATTATTGAAACATTCGGGTGCGCTTTTTATTTACGGGCTGAAACATTCGCAATGTATTTGAATTAACTCAAATTTGACTCTCTTTTCGCTCTTCCAAATTTTAAAAATTTAAAGTTAGATCTGAATTGATTGAAGTTTGAAATTATTACAATTCTTTAATAACTTCTTAAAAACTCTTTTCTTACCTAAATCATTTAGTAATTAGAATAAATTAAACTTTTGTTTATAATTTATTTTTATTTCTTAACAATTTTAGCTTACTTCTTTCTTTTAACAAATCCCACATTTTCGTTGTATATGTAGAATACCAACATATCTCTTTCTTTGAATTTTATTTATTAAAAATCTATTAAAATTTCAAAATAAACCCAATATTATCATCAATAATTTGTCTGTCTAATATTTTTTCATTACTTAAACCCATAAGGATTTAAAAAATATATATTCTGATGAAAATATTATAATTTTCTTAATGATAAAAGGTGAGTGGTTATAGAAAAATTATTAACCAGTTAACTAGAACCAAATACGCAAACTTGTTGATTTTATAAATGAATCTTTATTAGATGTTCTGGTTTTCAAAAACACAATCAGTATTAAAGAGATGATTGTTATTCTTTATATGCTTTTAATCATGACTTAAGTAGTAAATATAGAGAAGGGATTTTAACAAGTGACAGCAACCCACTCTTGGATTGAATTCAATTTTTTATCACGGAACAAAAAATTCCTTCTTCCTTTTTCAAATATATGTATACTAACGATAAATTATGCTATAATCATCGTATCAAAATCCTTTCTACGAAGTGATCAACTTTTATTTCAATTTTTATAAGTACAACGATAATTTTATTTTTCATTCTCCCTTTCTCTCCATGTGATCTAATTTTCTGTTTACTAATTAATCAACTGCTAGTGATGAACCTCTGGCGATTAAAAAAGAAGTATTAATCAACCAATTATAATTAACAACAGCCAACTTCTTTGCAACTATTGTCTGTTCCCTCAATTAAAAAGCTGATCATTTAAAATTTATTTTTACCTGGTACAACATTGTTAATGCCAAATTTGACCTTAGCTAAATAAGACTTTAATTTTGTTTTTTTTCTTTTAACACCTATAAAAAGTATTTAAACATATCAAGTTAATTTTATAAGTTGACACATTTATTAACAACACTGTTAATACCAAATTGACCTTAGCTAAAATAAGGTTTTTTTTTTCAAGCATTCATAAAAATTTTATCACATTTCTATGTTGACACATTTATTAATCTACAAATGTCTTCATTTAGAGTATGAGAGAAACTATTATGATTTTTTTGTTTTAGCTTTCCAAATCAAACCCATTTTTCTCCAGTCTTTTCTCTCTAACAGCCATTCGCTCATACTTTATGTTTCTGGACCCCAACTCCACCCAAAAAATAAAAGGCCCAACACACAATTCTTTCTAACGATCGATTGATTTTTTTATTCTGCTCCTTAATCTTTTTTTAATTGGTAATAAATGCTATTTTCAGTGATATTGTTGCTTCTTTTTTATATTCTCCTTTTTCTTTTTATTCTACTTTTAACCGCAAAACATACTTTTTTTTTGTAAATACTTAATTTGTTGAATTTTTTTATT
Organism: Citrus cavaleriei; assembly: GCA_030448925.1. NCBI lineage: Eukaryota > Viridiplantae > Streptophyta > Magnoliopsida > Sapindales > Rutaceae > Citrus > Citrus cavaleriei. Next base: position 85,548 of record JAUJEN010000544.1, read on the forward strand.
GCAAGGAAAAATGTCAAATAACTAGGCATGAAACACGGAGCATGAGACTTGAGAACATTTACACAAGGAGCATGAGCAGTTGAGGGCACGTGGAGTAGGAGCATATGAGTATGAGAGCATGTCAATATGACAGCACAGAGCATGTGAACATGCAAGTATGGAGATACCAAATTAGCAGATGTTTAATAAGTCAATTAAGAATATGTAAGAGCATTAGAGTCAGGATTATGAGATAATGAATATATTTAGGTATGAGAGCAGTGTTTTCAAGATGAAACTTAATAAATCAATTCAAGACATTATACAAGGGTTGAGGAACATGGAGCATGAGGCTATGTTAAGGCGAAAGCTTGTGGACTATGGGACCATTTAGACCATGTGTGAGAATGTAGAGGAGAATGAGAGCATGCAAGCTCATAGTAAAAAGCTTAATACCAATTACATATGAAACAGGCATGCAAGCTCTCAAGAAAGCTTAAGTAGTCAATTAAACACGACACATTAGAGTATGCAAGTCTGGCGCAGAAACTTAATGTCAATTAAAGGTTAAACGAGAGCATAAAGTCAAAATGAAAGACAATTGTTAGAGATAAGGATTGTAACCGCATCAGGTAAATACCCTAATAAGTAAAAAAAGTAATGGATCATGAGATTGTGGTTGTAAGAGAGTATAATAGTAACGAGAGCTACCATGGCAGATGGGTTTAACTAAAAAGCCCACCTGCTGAATCTAATAACGAAAATTCACTAATTGGAAACATTATCAAAGACAGAAAAGAATCTAGAAGCTCTTGAAGCACAAAGCAGACAAAAAAGGAGATAAAATGCTGGAGATAAAGTTTTGATATTAAAGTTAAACTCAATTCTAAGAAAAGAGATAATATTGACATCAGATAAAGTCTGGTGATAAAGATGATCAACACGAGAAATTATCGAGACCCGGATATAAATTTTATTATAAATAGAGAACTTGATGCATAGAGATATAGAGCAAATGGTTAAACAAAAAAAGAGCTTCATTGTAATTTTACTTATTGTTAACATTACTTTTCTATACCCATGGATATAACCAAGTCATAAACCAATAAATTCACTCATTTTTTTCTATATCGTCTTGCATTATTTAATTTCTGTTGATTAGAAATTCATTAACTTTAAAAAATGCATGTCTTTAACTGCAAATCATTTAGTATTTGTAAATTAAAAATTTTGATAAATATCAGTTGTAGAGTATTTTGTAGGCAAATAGTTCTATCCTATTTTTTAATTATCTAATATTTACTAATTTGAAAAAAAACAGATTTATGTGGACAAAATTTTGAAACGTTTTATTATTTATAATTTCAGTACACAACAAGGGTTGCAGTGTTAATAACTAATTTAACATCCACCATTGAAGCTACTTCCTTCCGTAAAATCTGATGGTGATAACACAACACAAAAAAACAATGAGGGTATTATACAACAGTTGTAGGGTAGTTAGATCTGTCTATTAACAAGTTAAATACATGTACTTTTATTAAATTAAATACAGTATAATCTGAAAATTTATACTGACAATGAGGCTTCACCCTTTATTTAAGAAAAGTAAATGCTTTTACAATATTTCCAGAAAGTATATTTACCATTGCTCATAACTGTAAGAGAAGATTCATTAAGTGAATGTTTGGTATGACTTATAGGTGCTGTGTATAGAAAGAACAGAATCGGATTAACCTTAGCGCAATACGTAACTGAACGAAGTACACTGAT
>JAUJEN010000545.1:0-62859 GCA_030448925.1 Citrus cavaleriei
CTAGAAGCTGCACATATAATCCGATTCGCTTCTTTCTACCTGCAGCACTTCCAAGAAAAAATACGCTGCGACCACAGCCACGCCTAAAAATAACCGCCTGCCAGTCGGGGGTCTCAAGTCGTCTGCCAGAAAAGGCTACAAACCAAGCGGCTATGCCTGGGGCGGGAAGGGCAAAGTTCGTCCGCTGGACTTAATGGGGCGAGATTCTTTAAAGGGCCGGGACAGCCGCTACTAAGAATAACCGGGCCAAGGCTGGAATGCCAAGTTCGCCCTGAAAGGAAAAGCACAAAACGGGCGTTATAGCCTTGGGGGCTGGGCTGCTGTTTGCCGATCAAATGAGAGTGTCTTTATGAGCTGCCTGTAGTCAAAACAGGCCGCTGGCAATAGCTGCACCCAAAATAAACGCCAAGGCCGGGTCGCCAAGTTCGCCCAAATGAAAAAAAGGCTACAAAACGGGGAAGAGTAAAGGCTCAGGGAAGGCTGGCTAAGCTTGTCCACTGACACGGAATGGAGAGAGACTTGGCGAATGCCTGCGGTGCTGTAACAGTCCATGCACAGCCGTATTCAAAATAACCGGTCTCAAGGCCGAGCGCCAAGTTCGGTTCAAATGGATAAAGGCCACAAAAACGCAAGTGGTTATAGCCTTGCGGGGCGGGCTGTCGTCTGGCCGACTCGAATGGAGAGATTTTACGATGTGCCTCCGGTGCTGTGGGCCAGGTCAAGGGCACAGCCGCACTAAAATAATCACCAAGGTCGGAGCGCCAAATTTGTCCACAAATTGAAAAAGGCAACAAAATAAAAGGGTTATGTTTCAAAGGGCAGGCCAAGTTCGTCTGGCGACTCGAAGGTGAGACTTGCGAGCGGCCTCTGCGGTGCTAAAAGCCACGCCGTGGGACCACAGCCGCCGCTTAAAATAATCCGCTCAAGACCGGGCGCCAAGTTCGTCTAAAGGTAAAAAGGCCACAAAACGCGGTTACGCCTAAAGGCTGCAAAAGTTTCGCCCGCCGGACTCGCCGAATGGGCAGATCCGCGCCTCCGTGCCGTGTGTCAGGCCGGGACACAGCCGCGGCTAAGAATAACCGGGCTCAAGGCTGGGGGCGCCTGGCCTGCAAATGGAAAAGGCCACAACATGGCACTAAAGGGATTGGCAGTTCGTCTCACGACCCTTGAATGGGCGAGATCTTAATGGCTCCACAAGGCTAAAATAGGTCATGGGATGTCAAGGGCCAAGAATAACAGCCAAGGCCAGCTCATTCATCAAAAGGCTATTAAATCGCAGCACAGCCTTGGGGGCGGGCGATGTCCGTCCGCCGGACCTCAAAGGGACGAGCGAAGGCCTGTAGTTAAAATAGGTCATGCAACAGCTGGCCAGCCTATAAATAACAGTTCAAGGTCGGGCGCTAAGTTCATCCAAATAAATAGGCCACAAAATGCCAACGATAAATGCAGGGCAGTAAAGCTCAGTCTTCACGGACCCTGAATGGGGCGAGACTTTAGCGGCCTGTACAAAAATAGGGTCACGGACAGTCACGCTTCAAGAATAACCGCTTCGGGCGCCCGCCTGGCCCAAATGGAAAAGGCCATACAAAACCAGCGGCTATAAATTAAAGGGCGGCTGTGTCCGTCTGCCGGACCCTGGAAGGGACGAGTTTGCAGCCGCCTTCCAGCAACATAGGCTGACGCGCGTCACGCCAAAATAATCGCCCGGCGCCGGGCGCCAAGTTCGCCCAGCGGAAAAGGACACAAAACGGGCGGGTTATAGCCAAAGCGGCTGGCTGTTCGGGTCTACGACCGAATGGGGCGAGACTTTGCGTAGCGGCTCGTGTCCCCAAAATAAGCCGCAGGCACAGTCACGCCAAATAACCGGCCAAGGCCAGACGCTAAGTTCGCCCAGCGAAAAAGGCCAAAACGCGGCAATAGCTTCGAGGCGGGCTGGCCAAGTTCACAACCGCATTTTAATAAAGCGACTTTGCGAGCGCCTTGCAGTTAAAATGATTGGTCGCCAGCATACCGCTACCAAAAATAACTGCCCGGTTGCCGGGCGCCGAAACGTCCAGCGGAAAAAGGCCACAAAAACGGGCGGCTATAGTCTGAGCTGGCCAGTTCACACCCATTTCTGAATGGGCGACTTTGGCGAGCGGCCTGTAGCTCAAAAAATAGGTTACAAATACAGCCGCACCAAAAATAACCGTTCAAGGCCAGACGCCAAGTTCGTCCAGCGTCAGCAAGAAACGGGTGGCTACAGCCTGGGGGCGGGCCGCTGCCTGGGTCTACCGACCAGGAATGGGACTCGACTTTGCTACGCCTCCATGTGCCAAAAATAAACAGGACGCCGGGCACAGCCTAGTCAAAATAACGCCCCAAGGCCGGGCGCCAAGTTCATCCAGCGAAAGGCCACAAAACGGTGGGTTATAGCTCGGGGTGGGCTGGCCAGCGAAACCGCCGGACCGGAATGGGCCGAGATTCTTGCGAGCGCCTGCAGCTGGGTAAAATAGCCCACGGCGCAGCCGCTCTATAACAATACTTAAAGGGCCGGGAGCCAAGTTCGCCCAGCGAAAAAGGCCAATAAAAATGGGTCGGTTATAGCTCGGGGGTGGGCTGGTGTTCGTCCGTGAGACTCGCCGGAATGGGGGCGACTTCACGAAGCGCCTCCATGTGTTAAAATAGTGTCAGCGACACAGCCGCTGCTCAAAATAACCGCCCAACGCCGGGCGCCAAGTTCGCTCCAGCGGGAAAAGGGCCACAAAACGGTGGGTTACAGTCGGGTGGGCTGGCTGTCGTCCGGCCGTAACACGCATTTGGGACGAGACTTTCGCGAGTGGCCTCTGCAGTTAAAATAAGTCAGCGGCTTATGTCGCGCTTAAAAAATAACCGGCCTCAACACTGCGCGCCAGTCACCAAATTTAAAAATACAAAACGGCTTAACAGTTTGGGGGTTGGCTGTCGCCCGCCGACTTTTAATGGGGTAAGACTTCATAGTGGCCCGGTGGTGTTAAAATTGCCGCTGCCATTGTCAGCGCCTAAAAATGTCTGGGCCTGATCGCTACGCCAAGTTCGCCCAGCCATTAAAATACAAAAATCCGTGGGCTATGTACTAAAGGGCTCAAGTTCGTCCGCCAGAGCCTCGACATGGGACGAAAGATCTTTGCGAAAGCAGCCTGTAGTTAAAACACTATGCACAGCCGCGCCTAAAAATAATGACCAAGGCCGGGCGCCAAGTTCGCCCGAAGGGAAAGGCCACAAAAACGGTAAGTATATTGGGGGCGGCTACAACGGTCCTGGCTGGATTCTGAATGGGCCGAGACTCTTTGTGATCGCCTCTGCAGTTAAAATAGTCATGGAACAGCCAAGGCCAAAATAATACCCCCAAGGCTGGCGCTAAGTTTGTCCAATGGTACAAAATGGTGCCAAGTAGCTCTGGGGGTTGGCTAAGCCTGCCGACACTAAGGGACGAGACATGAAAGGTTCTCAGAGTGCTAAAATTGGTTGCGGCACAGCCATGCCAAAAATAAGGACCCGGAAGGCTGGGCGGTAAGTTCGCTCCAAGGGAAAAAGGCCACAAAAACCAAGGGCTATGGCTCAGCGGGCGGGTAGGCTAATTTCGTCCATTCGCCCACTCTTTGAATGGGGCGAAGTAGACTTTGCGAAGTGCCTGTGGTACCAAAAATAGGTTTCCCCAGCCGCTACTTTATAACTATCAGTGCCTGAAGGCGTCATGGGCGCCAAGTTCGTCCGCGAAAAGGCCATAAAACGGGATATAGCCTGGGCGGCAGGGCTGCCAAGTTCGTCTGCACGGCTGGCTTTCTGAATGGGGCGCGAGACTTTAAGTAGTGGCCTACGTGGCTGCCTGTGGGCTGTTACAGTCCATAACAAGCGCTTTAAAAATAACCGGCCGAACGCCGGGCGCCAAGTTCATTGCCCAAATGCGGAATAGGGCCACAAAACGGGTGGGCTATATAGCTGGGGCGGGTTGCCCAAGTTCGTCTGGCTGACCTGAATGGGACGAGACTTTGCCGCTGCCCTTCGGTGGTGGCCGTAAAATAGGCCGTGGGAACAGCCGTGCCTAAAATAACTACCAGAGGTCGGGCATGCACAAGTTCGCCCAAGAGAAAAGGCCACAAAACGTGGCTGTATAGCTTGGGGTGGACCAAGTTCGGCCCGCCGGACTGAATGGGGACTACTTTTCAGGCCTGCCAGGTTAAAAATAGGTCATGGATACAGCCTTGCCTAAAAATAACCGCCCGAACGCCGGGGCGCCAAGCGGGCTGGCCAGCGGAAAGGGCCACAAAACGGTGGGCTATAGCCTGGGGCGGGCGGCCAAGTTCGTCTGCTGGACTCGGAATGGGGCGCAGACTTTACGAAAGCGGCCTGGTGGTGCCAAAAATAGCCACGTGCGCAGCCGCCAGCTTATAAATAACACAGGCCCAAGGCCGGGAGCCAAGTTCGCCCAGCGAAAGGCCACAAAATGGGTCCGCAGGCCTTGGGGGTGGGCTGGCTGTTCGTCTACCGGACCTCCAACTTGCGAATGGGGCGACTTTCACGAAAGCCGCCCATGTGTTAAAATAGGTCGGGACACAGCCGCCCAAAAATATCCGCCTTAACGCTGGCGCCAAGTTCGCCCAGCGAAAAGGCCACAAAACGGTGGCTATAGCCTTGGGGTGGCTTGGCTACCCCGCTGGACACGATGGGACGCCCAGACTTTACGAGCGGCAGCTCGTGGTGCCTGGCTGCGGGCACAGCCGCGCCAAAATAATGACCAAGGCTAGGCGCCAAGTTCGCCCGCAAAGGGAAAAAAAGGCCACAAAACGCGGCTATGGCCTTTGGGGTGGCAGGCTAAGTTCGGGTATCCGCCGGACCGGAATGGGGTGAGACTTTGTAGCAGCCTCCGCAAAACAAGCCACGCCATAGTCACGCTGCAAAAATAATCACTGCAACGCCGTACGCCAAGTTCGCCCAGCGAAATGAACGTCACAAAACGGTGGGTTATCGCCGCTTGGGGTGGGTTGGCTGTTCGTCCACGCCGACCGAAGGGGACGCAGACTCGCAGCAGCTCCAGGTGCTGTGGCCTCTGTTCCGGCACAGCCGCCGCTTGTAAACACGACCAAGGTCCGGGCGCCAAGTTCGCCCAAAGGAAAAAGGCCACAAAACGCAAAGCGGGCTATGGCTTTGCGGCGGGCGGGCACGCCAATTTCGTCTGGCCGGACTCCTGAATGACTTTGCGAAGGCCTGTACTCTGTGGTAAAAATAGGCTCCCCAGTCACGCCTATGTAAATAGCAGGCAGCTCAAATGGGCGCTAAGTTCATCTGTTAGCGGAAAAGGCCACAAAACCAAAGGGGGGTTATAGCTTCAGTGGGGGTTAATTTCCGGATTTGGGACCTCGAATGGTAGACTTTGCTAGCAGCCTGTAAAAAATAGGGGCCAGGGCTACTGACACAGCCGCCGCTTCTGTAAAAAAAATAACCCTCCTTCCCCGGTACCAAGTTCTTCCAGCGAAAAGGGCCACAAAACGGTGGGCTATTGCTTAAAGGGGGCGGGCCAAGTTCGTCACCGGGACTTGAATGGAAGTGAGACTTTGCCAACGCCCAGGTGCTACCGTGGCACAGTCAGTGTTTCGCAAAAAATAATCACGTCATGTCAAGGCGCCAGTCTGGCTCCAGCGAAAGGCCACAAAACGTGGGTTATATTAAAGGGCACGCCACCTTTCTCCGGACCTTGAATGGACCGAGACTTTTGCTGAAGCGGCTCAAGAATAGGTCATGAACAGCTAATACTCCCAAAATAACCACCAAGGCCGGGCGCCAAGTTCGCCCAAATAAAATACAAAACAGTGGGCTATAGCCCTGGGCGGGTCACAAGTTCGGGCCCACTCGACATGGGACGAGACTTTGCGAAAGCGCCTCCGTACCAAAAATTGCTATGCGCAAATAAGCGCTTAAAATAACGACCCCGGCTGTCGGGCGCCAAGTTCGGCCCAGCGGAAAAAGGCCGCAAAACGGGCGGCTATAGCTCAGGTTGGTAGGCTACGCCTCACGACGGACTGGAATGGGGCGTAGACTTAGCAGCCTGTAGTCAAAAAATAGGCCGCATGACACAGCCGCCGCTAAAAATAACCGCCGAACCCCGGTACCAAGTTTTCCAGCGAAAAGGCCACAAAAACGGTGGCTATAGCCCAAAGCGGTTGGGGCGGTGCTGGCCAAGTTTGTCCGCCGCATACATATGGGACGAGACTTTACGAAGCGCCTCCATGTGCCAAAATTGGTTGCGGCACAGACGCCTAAAATAACCACCCGAACGCCGGGCCCGTTCGCCCAGCGGTGGCCACAAAACGTGGGCTATAGCCTTTGGGGCGGGTTATTGCCAAGTGGCTGTCCGCCGACTCCCTGAATGGGGCGGACTTTTACGGAAGCGGCTCGTGGTGGCAATAGCTGGGCACAGCCGCGTTCAAAATAACCGCCTGCGAGGTCGGGGCGCAAGTCGCCCAGCGGAAAAAGGCCACAAAACGGGTGGGCTATGCTTGGGTTGGCTACAAATTGCCCCACGATTCCGGACTTAATGGGCCGAGACTTTGCGACGCTCCGGTGTAGCAGCAAAAATAGTCGCTGGTAACAGCCAAGGGCCGGTTGCTGGGCCATTTAAAAAAAATAACACCCCAAGGTCGGGCGCCAAGTTTGTCCAAAAAAGGGCCATAAAAACAGGTGGGCTATAGCCTGGGTTGCAAGTTCTTCCGCCGGACACGACATGGGATGATACTTTACGCAGCTGCCTCAGAGATGCCAAAAATTGCTCAAGGGCACAGCTGCCTAAAATAATGACCCAAGGCTGGGGGTAAAGTTCAGTAAAGGAAAAAGGCCACAAACGGTGGGCCAAGTGGCCTTGGGGGGGTGCCAATTTCGGCCCACCTTAATGGGGGTGAGACTATGCCTCCTGTGGTACCAAAATAGGTTTCAGGCCCAGCCATAACTAACAGGCATGCCCAAGTTCGGGCGAAAAAAAGGCCACAAAAACTAAAGCGGCTATAGCTCAAAGTGGCAGGCTAAGTTCGGTTCACGGGTTCGGAAATGGGGTGAGACTTATGAAAGTGGCCTACGGTGTCAGTTGTGGTGTTAAGCTGCCATAGTCATGCCCAAAAATAACCGCCCAACGCCGGGCGCCAAGTTCGCTCCAGCGGAATAGGCTACAAAACGGGTATATAAAATCAAAGGGTTGCCCGTTCGTCCCGCCGGACTCAATGGGACGAGACTTTGCCAGTGCCTCGCGGGTGCTGTGGGCTCAGGCACAGCCGCGTTTCAAAAATAACCGCCAGGCCGGGCGCACAAGTTCGGCTCCAGCAGAAAAGGCCACAAAAACGGGTACATATAGCTGGGGGTGGCTGGCTGTTCGCCGGACTCGAATGGGCCGAGACTTTGCGATCGCCTGTGTGCCAAAAAATAGGCCGCTGGAACAGCCGCGTCGAAAATAACGACCCGCGTCGGGCGCCAAGTTCGCCCAGCTTAAAAGGCCACAAAACGGACGTTATGATTTGGGTGGGGCTGGCTAAGTTCGTCCCGCTGATTCGAATGGGACGAGACTTGCGAAGCGCCTGCGGTGTTAAAATAGGTCATGGACACAGCCGCCGCTTGCAAAAAATAACCGGTCCGAACGCCGGGCGCCAAGTTCGCTCCAGCGAAAAGGGCCACAAAACCGGCTATAGCTCGGGTTGGCTGTCTGCCCGTCCGGGACACGACATGGGACGAGACTTTGCGAAAGCGCCTGCAGGTGTAAAATAGCCACACAGCCGCGACTAAAAATAACCGCCCAACTGCCTGGGCGCCAAGTTCGCTCCAGCGGAAAAAAGGCTACAAAACGGGCGGCTAGGCGCAGTTTGGGGGCGGGCGGGCTGTTCGCTCACCTGGACCAACATGGGACGACACATTGCGAAAGCGCCTGTGGTGCTAAAATTGGTGCCGCACAGCCGCCGCCTAAAAATAACGACCAAGGCCGGGCGCCAAGTTCGCCTTAAAGGGAAAAAGGCCACAAAACGGGCAGGTGGCTATAGCTCTGGGGTAGGGCTACACTTGTCCACCGACTCGGGAATGGGGCGAAGTTTGCGAGCGGCTCAGCCAAAAAAATAGGTCATGAACAGCCGCCCAAAAATGAACACCAGAAGGCGGCCAAGTTCGTCCAAATGCGAAAAGGCTACAAAACGGTGGCTATAGCCTGGGGCGGGTAGGCCAATTTCGTCCGCTGGACCTCGAATGGGTGAGACGCGTGAGCGCCTCCATGTGCTGTGGCTAGTCCGCGGGCACAGCCGCACCCAAAAATATCCGTCCGAAGGACAGAGCGCCAAATTCTTCCAGAAAAGGCCATAAAACGGGTGGTTATAGCCTGGGTTGGCTAAGTTCGTCCCGCCGACTCGAATGGGGTGAGACTTTTGAGCGCCTGCAGGTTAAAAATAAGCCGCGCCATAGCCACGCTTCAAAATATCCGGCCTGACGGTTGGGGCGCCAAGTTCGCAATGGAAAAGGCCACAAAACGGTGGGTTATGGGGCGGGTTGGCTAAGTTCGTCCGCCGGACTCGGAATGGTACGAGACTTTGTGAGCGGCCTCCGTGTGCGAAAAATAGGCCGCAGGAACAGCCGAGCCCAAAAATGACCGCCCGAAGGCAGGCGCGCCAGGTTCATCCAGCGTAAAAAAGCCACAAAAACAGGGGGGGATTGGGCTTATGTTCGTCTCGGCCGACTGGAATGGGACGAGACTTCATGCGAAGCGGCTCGTTGGTGTTGAAATAGGTCATGGACACAGCCGCTAAAAAATAACCGCCGAACGCCAGGGCGCCAAGTTCGTCCAGCGGAAAAGCGCCACAAAACGGGTGGGCTATAGTTTGGGTGCTGGGCGGGCCGGGTTAATCCGCCGACTACTTGGGACGAGACTTACGAAGCGCCTTCCAGGTGCTAAAAATTGCCGCGGCACAGCCGCCGCCTACCAAAATAACCGCCAACGCCGGGCGCCGTAGTTCGTCTGCCAATTAAAAAGGGCCACAAAACGGGTGGGCTATAGCCTTAAAGGAAGTGGGGCGGCTGTTCGTGTGCCGGAATCGGAATGGGGCGACTTTGCGAAGCGCCTCGTGGTGGCAAAAATAGGCCGTGGCACAGCCATGCCTAAAAAATCCGCCTGTAGGCCGGGCGACAAGTTCGCCCAGCGAAAGGCTACAAAACGGTGGGCTATAGCTTGGGGACGGGTGGCCAAGTTCGTCCGCCGACGGAATGGGTCGAGACTTTGCGATCGCTTCCGCGGTGTTAAAAATAGGCCGGGAACAGCCGCTGCCAAAAAATAACCACCCTGCCCGGGCGCTAAGTTCGTCCGGAAAAGGGCCATAAAAACAGGGCTATAGCCGGGGCGGGCTGGCTAAGTTCGTCTCACCGGATGACGACATGGGACGAGACTTTACGAACGCCTCGTGAGCGCGGTAAAAATTGGCTGCGGCACAGCCGCCGCCTAAAATAATGACCAAGGCCGGGCGGCAAGTTCGCCCAAATGCGGAAAAGGCCAAAAACAGCGTGGCTATGGCCTTGGGGCGGGCAGGCTAATTTCGTCCGCCCGACTGAATGTGGGCGCAGACTTTGCGAAGCCGCTCGTGGTACCAAAAATACAGCGGCGCAGCCGCGCCCATAAATAACAGCCTGAAGGCCGGGGCGCCAAGCTCGTCCAGCGGAAAAAGGCCACAAAAACGGGTGGGCTATAGCCTTTGGGGGCGGGTAGGCTGCAAGTTCGGGCTGGACCGGAATGGGGTAAGACTTTGGCGCAGTGGCTCCGTGTTGTGGGCTGCATGCCATTGCCGCTTAAGGTTAAAATAACCGCCTCATCGCTGGGCGCCAAGTTCGCCCAGCGTGGAATAGGGCCAAAACGGGTGGCTATAGCCTTGGGGGCGGGCCCGGTTCGTCTGCCGACCGGAATGGGACGAGATTTGCCAGCACCTCCGCAGGTGCTAGGGGCCAGGCACAGCTGCGTGCTTCAAAAATAATCAGCCGTAGGCCGGGCGCATGTTCGCCCAGCGGAAAAGGCCACAAAACGGGTGGGCTATAGCTTTGGGGGGTGGCTGGCTGTTCGTCTGCCGGACTGAATGGCCCAAGACTTTAAGGCCTGCAGCCTGTGGCCAGGCAGTGGGCGCAGCCGCCTATAACAAACCGCCTCAAGTCCAGAGCGCCAAATTGGCCCAGCGAAAAGGCAACAAAACGGTGCGGCTTATAGCTCTGGGGTGGGCAGGCTAAGTTCGTCCGCCGACTCGAATGGGCGATCTTTGTGAGCGCCTCGTGTGTTGTAAAATAAGCTAATGCGGTTATAGCCGGTGCGTTTCAAAAATAATCATCGCCAAGGTTGGGCGCCAAGTTCGCCCAGCGAAAAAAGGCTACAAAACGGGTGGGTTATAGCCTTTTGGGCGCGGTGGGGGATCGCTGTTGATCCGCCAGACTCGAATGGGACGAGTTTTCAAGCTGCCTGCGACTTTAAAAATAGGACGCGACACAGCCGCTACCAAAATAACCACCAAGGCCGGGCGCCAAGTTCGCCCAGCGGAAAAGGGCACAAAAGAGTGGGCTATAGCTTGGGGGCGGGTTGGCCAACTTCGCCGCCGGACTCGGAATGGGACGAGACTTTGCCAGCGCCCGCGGTGCTGGGGAATAGGCCGGGGCACAGCCCCACAACACCGCCCGCTGGCCGGGCGATGTTCGCCCAGCGAAAAAGGCCACAAAAACGGGTGGGCTATAGTTTTAAAGCGGGTTGGCGGTCGTCCGCCGGACTCCGAATGGGCCGAGACTTTGCGTAAAGCCTGCAGTGCCAAAAATAGGGCGTGGAACAGCGCGCCAAAAATAATCACCAAGGCGGACACCAAGTTAGTCTCAGCGGAAAAGGCCACAAAAACCGGTTGGCTATAGCTTGGGGCGGGGTTGGCTACCGTCAACCGGACTCTAATGGGCCGAGACTTTGCGAGGCCTGCTTGTCCAAGAATAGGTCAGGTACAGCAGCCCCAAAAAATAACCACCAAGGCCGTGGCGCCAAGTTCGGCTCCAAATGGAAAAGGGCCACAAAAAAGTGGTGGCTATAGCTCTGGGGGGGTTGGGCAAGTTCGGCCCACGGACACGACATGGGACGAGACTTCACGAAAGCAGCTTCTCCAGATGCTGTAATTGGCTGCGGCACAGCCGTATGCCAAAAAATAACGACCAAGGTCGGGCGTGTAAGTTCGTCCCTGGAAAAAGGCTACACAAAACGGGGCGGGCTAACGCTGGGGCAGGCCAATTTCGTCCGCCAGACTCAGTATGGGGCAAGACTTTACAGCGGCCTGTGGTGCTGTAATAGACGCTGGCACAGCCATTAAAAATAACCGCTCAAGGCCGTGCACCAAGTTCGCTCCAATGGAAAAAGGCCGAAAACGGTGGCTATAGCCTGCTCAGCTATATTAAGTTCGTCCGCCGGACTCGGAATATAATGAGACTTTGCGAGTGGCCTCCGTGTCCAAAAAATAGGCCGTGGGCACAATCGCGCCCAAAAATAACCACCCGAAGGCCGGGGCGCCAAGTTCGTCCAACGGAAAAAGGCCACCAAAATGAGTGGGCTATAGCCTTGGGGCGGGTTGGCTGTTCGCCTCGACTAACGGGGCGAGACTTTGCGAAAGCGGCCTCAAAAAATTATCCGGCACAGTCCGCTTGTGGTCAAAATAACCACCAAGGCCAGGTCGCCAAGTTCGCCCAAATGAAAAGGCCACAAAACGGGCTATAGCCAAAGGGTTTGCCAAGTTCGGTCCCGCCGACTCGAATGGGTGAGACTTTAGCGGCCTGCAGCCAATAGGCCGCTGGCACAGCCGCTTAAAAAATAACCGGCCGGTGCACCAAGTTCGCCCAGCGAAAAATGGCCACAAAACCGGGTTATAGCTCTGGGTTGGCTACAAGTTCGTTCACCGGACTGAATGGGACGAGAATTTACGAGCGGCCTGCAGTCCCGAATAGACCACGGGCACAGCCGCGTTTTAAAATAACGCCCCAAGGTCACGGGCGCCAAGTTCGCCTAGCGGAAAAGGCCAAAAACAGTGGCCTAATGCTCAGCGGCGCCAAGTTCGTCCGCCGACTGAATGGGGGCGAGACTTTGCGAAGCGGCCTGTGAGCCAAAATAGGTCACGGGTACAGCCACGCCTAAAAATAATCACCAAGGCCGGGCGCCAAGTTCGGCCCAATGCGAAAAAAGGCTATAAAAACCAGCGGGCTATTGCTCAAGTGCTGGGCTTGGCCAAGTTCGGTCACCGCCGACTCGAATGGGACGAGACTTTTGCGAAAGCGGCCTCCGTGTTAAAAATAGGACGTGGCACAGCCACGCCAATATAACCGGGCCAAGGTCGGGCGCCAAGTTCGTCCCGCGAAAAAGGCCACAAAACGGGCGGCCTATACTGGGGTTTGGGTCGCTGTTCGTCTGCCGACTTAACGGGGGGGCGATACATTTCGAAAGCGGCCCCATGTGTTGGGGAATAGGCCTCGGCACAGCCGCCTAAAATAATCACCAAGGCCGAGGGCGCCAAGTTCGCCCATCTAAGAAGGCCACAAAACGGGTGGCTATATCCGGGGCTACGGCCAAGTTCGCTCGCCGGACTCGGAAAGGACGAGACTTTGCAAGACGCAGGTGCCAAAAAATAGGCCCTGCACAGCCGCCATTAAAATAATCAGCCTCAAGGTCGGGCGCCAATTTCGCTCCATCTAAAGAGGCCAAAAATCCAAGTGGGGCTATATCCTCGGGGTCACAAGTTCGTTCGCCGACTCGGAAAGGGACGAGACTTTGGAAGCGGCCTCCGTGTGCCAAAAATAGGCCGCGGGCAAAGCCACGCCCAAAAATAACCCCCCGAAGGTTTGGGCGCCAAGTTCGTCCAGCGGAAAAAGGCCACAAAAACAGGTGGGCTATAACCTTCGGGGGTGGGGCTGGCCAAGTTCGTCCGCCGGACTCGGAATGGGGCGAGACTTTGCATGAAGGCCCGGTGCAAGCAAAATAGCTGGCGCATGCCGCTTCAAAAATAACTCTCAAGGCCAGAGCGCCAAGTTCGTCTCGGAAAAAAGCCTGTAAAAATGGTGTGGCTAATGCCTCGGGGCTGGGGTTTAAGTTCGTCCGGCCGACTCGGATTGGGCGTAGATTTTGGCATAGTGGCAACCGTAAAAATAGTCAGGGCACAACCGCTAAAAATAACCGTCTCAAGGCCGGGCGCCAAGTTCGCCCAGCGAAGAAGGCCACAAAAATCGGGTGTTATAGCGGGGCTGGCTGTTCGCGCCGACTCCGGAAAGGGATTTAGATTTTGCAAGCACCGTGGTGTTGGAAAATAGGCCAGGCCAGCTACAGCCGCGTCAAAATAACCGCCAAGGTCCGGGCGCCAAGTTCCCATCGGAAAAGGCCACAAACACGGTAAGTGCTGGGCTGTTCATCTCGCCGACTCGAAAGGGACGAGACTTTGCAAGCGCCCGAAAGTGCCAAAATAAGCCGCGGTACAGCCGCATTCCAATAATGACCGCCTCAAGGCGGGCGCGCGCCAAGTTCGCCCAGCTGAAAAAAGGCCACCAAAACGGGCTATAGCCATGGGGGGCTACGAAGTTCGCCCACCGGACTCGAAAGGGACGGTTTCAGACTTTGCGAAGCGCCTGCGGTGCAATAATAGGCCACGGGCACAGCCGCTACTAAAATAACTGCCCGGCGACGGCCAAGTTCGCCCAGCGGAAAAGGAAAAATAACTCGTTTCACCCAGCGAAAAAGGCCACGTAAAACGGTGGCTATAGCCTGGGCGTTATCGGGCTAAGTTCGTCCCGGACTCGAATGGGCGAGACTTTGCGAGCAACCTCGCGTGGTGCCAAAGGGATAGGCCACGGACAAAATAGTTCATGCGGCCCAAAAAATAACCGCCGGTACCAAGGACGGGCGCCAAGTTCGCCCAAATAAAAAAGGCCACAAAACGGCGGGCTATAAATGGGGCGGCCGGGTTGGGCTGTCCGCCGGACTCGAATGGGCGACTTTCAGCGTCTCCGTGCGAAAATAAAGCGCCCAGGTTGGCAGCCCTGCGCAGCCGCCAAGCCTGTCAGAAAGCGCCAAGTTCGCGGCGCGAAAAAGGGCACAAAATGTGGCTATGCCTGGGGTGGCGGGGTTTGCCAAGTTTGTCCGCCGACTCTGGAAAGGACGGGGCGACTTTAGCTCGTTCTGTGGTGGCCAGGGCCACGTGCACAGCAGCACCAAAATAACGCTCAAGGTCGGGCCAAGGCGCCGTTCGCTCTAGCGGAAAAAGGCTTAAACGCGGCTATACCAAAGCACCAAGTTCGGACTGAAAGGACGACTTCGTGTTGCTCAAGGAAAATTAAAATAGGCCGTGTTGCGGGCAAAGCTCCGCCACGCCCAAAAATAACCCCCCGGGGCGCCTTAAGTTCATTCAGGAAAGGCTAAAAACAGGTGGGCTATAACCCTTCTGGGTGGGTCAGCGGCTGGCCATTCACGACTGAACGGACGACTTTGCCTCCGAAAAAAATGGGCAGGCACAGCCGCTTATCTAAAAATGACCGCCAAAGGTAACAATAATAACTGGCCAGGCGCCGAGTTCGGGCTCCATCTAAGAAGGCCACAAAAACGGTGGGCAATTTTTGTGGGGCGGTGGCGTAATATCGGCCAAGTTCGTCTGGACTCGGAAAAGGACGAGACTTTGCGAGCGCCACCGTTAAAATATTCACGGCTGTCCGCGGGCACAGCCGCGCCTAAAATAACTACACCGGCGACGGGCGCCAAGTTCAGCGGAAAAAGGCCATGTAAAACGGGCGCGCTATGTAGCCTCGGGGGTGGGCTGCTAAGTTCGGGTCCGCCGACTCGAATGGCGGACGAGACTTCGGTGCGGCCCGTACAAAATAGGTCAGCGGGCAATAGCCACGCTGAAAAATAATCACCAAGGTCGGGGCGCCAAGTTCGCCCATCGGCTAAAAAAAGGCCACAAAACGCGGGCTATAGCCTTCTGGGGCGGCATGCCGTTCGCCGGACTCGGGAATGGCGTAGACTTTGCAAGCGCCCGTAGTGTAAAAACTAGGCGCAGGCAAGCCGCCGCCAATAATAACCGCTCAAGGTCCGAGGCGCCAAGTTCGCCCATCGGAAAGGTGTATACCAAAACGGTGGGCTATATAGCCAGGGGGCGGGCTGGGCTGTTCGTCACGAATGGAAAGGGATGAGACTTGCGAAGTGCCTCGCCAAAAATAGTCTGGGCACAGTCAGCGCCTTAAAATAACTACCTCAAGGACGGGCGCCAAGTTCGCCCAGCATCGAAAAGGCTAAACGAAATGGGGCGGGGCTAAGTTCGTCTCGCCGGACTGAATGGGCGAGAATTTCAAGCGCGGCCGCAGCCCGAAGACTCCTGAAAAATAGGCCTCGTAATAAGCTACGCCGAAAATAACCGCCTGGCGCGCAGCGCCAACCACAATGACCGCCAAAGGCGGGCGCCAAGGCTAATAAAACCAAAATGTAAGGCTAGCAGGGTTAGCCACGGGGCTACCGAAGTTCGCCCATCTCGAAAGGACGACTGGAAGCGCTCTATCAAAGCCGCCTGTACTGGGGTAAGCTGGCAAAAACTCGCGCCTGCCTACAGCCACCCAAGGCTCACGGGCGCCAAGTTCGCCCAGCTGAAAGGCCACAAAACCAAGGGGTGGGGCCTATACTTGCCTGCAAAATATGGGGGCCGTCAATGAGGGCGCCGAAGTTCGCTGGCCGATAAAAAACGGCGGTTGGCAACGGGGCTGAGACTTAAGCGGCCTGCCAGGCCAAAAATACGGCCAGCCAAAATAACACCAAGCCTCAAGGCGGGCCAAATGTTCAAGCCTCCAGCCGAAAATCCCGCTCGTCGGGCCAAGGCCAATCGAACGGCCAATAGCTCGGCTGGCCGTTCATGCCTGGGAAGCAAGAAGAAGTTCGTAAATAGGCCGCCGACTCGGGGGGCGAGTTAAAGGCGCCCATAGCGTGGCTATGGCGCGCACGGACCGTGACGCCGGCCTCGCGGTGCGTAAAATTGGTCAGCCGCCGCACAAAATAACCGCCCGGCCGTGGGCGCCTCGAAGTTCGTCCAGCGAAAAGGCCACAAAACCGGTGGGCTATAGCCGGGTGGCTAAGTTCGTCCGGGCCGGGTTAAATGGAGGTGAGACTTGCGAAGGCGGTCATTGCGCCAGCCGGCTCAGCCGTCAAAAATAATCACCCGCGCCGGGCACAGCCGTTAAAAAATAACCGCAGACAGCCTGGGCGCCAAGTTCGTCTGGCGGAAAACGGCCACAAAACGGCTGGCAATGGGGCGGGTCGCTGTCGTCCGCCGATATGCAAGCGCCTGTGTTAAAAATAGCCCTGCAAAAAAATAACCGGCCCGGGCGCCGTTCGCCAATCCCGGACACGGGCGAGGGGGTGGGCTACTTTGCGACCTTAAAGCGGCCTATGTGCTAAAATAGGCCATGGATGTAAGTCGCTACCAAAATAACCTCCAAGTCCGGGACGCTGTTCGTGTGCCAAAAAGGCCGCCACAAACGCAGCGGCGGGCCACAAAACGGGCGGGCTATAGCCTGGGAGGTGGGTTAGCCAAGTTCGGGCCCCTCGGACTCGGAATGGGGCGAGAGTTTGCCTGCGAAAAGCTCCGTGCCAGTCCGGTAAGCACAGCCAAGGCTGGCCCAAAATAACCGCCTCAAGCCGGGCGCCAAGTTCGCGGAAAGCCACAATGAAAAGCCGGCTACAGGGGTGAAATTAGGGCACAGCCATGGCAGTAGTTGGGCGGGGTTGGGCGAGACTTTTAGCTCCGTCCGGGAATGGGTGAGGAATGGGTGACTCGTCCTCCGTAAGCTAAAATAGTCCGTGGGCGTCTGCACAGCCGTCCTCAAAATAGTCCAAGGCTGCCGCTACCAGCCGCCCAAAATAACCACCAAGCCCGGGCGCCAAGTTCGCGGCAAATGAAAAAGGCCACAAAACGTGGCGCATACAACTTCATGGGGCTGGCTGTTCCTCCGCCGACCGGAATGCGCGATTATGCAAGCGCCCGTGTTCCAGTTTAGGTCAAGGGCACAACCGCTAAAAATAACCGCCCAAAGGCGTCGGGCGCCAACCCGCCCAAATGCCGGAAAAAGGCCACAAAAAACAGCGGGCTATAAATGGGCGGGCGGGTCTGTCGTCGGCTGCTCCGAACTCGAATGGGACGACACTTTGCGAAGCGGCCTCGGTGTGTTGAAAATAGGCCGCTGGCACAGCCGCTGCATACCAAAATAACCTCCCCGAACGCCGGGCGCCAAGTTCGCCCGCTGAAAAAGGCCACAAAACGGATGGGCAAAATAGCTCTGGGTTGGGTTGCCAGTTCGTCTCCGCCGATCGCTGAATGGGGAGACTTCGCGAAGCGCCTGCGTGTCAGCAAAAGAAAGAGGTTACGGCACAGCCCCACTAAAATAACCCCGATGGCCGGGCGCCAAGTTCGCCCAAATGAAAAATGCTACAAAAACGGTGGGTATAGCCAATTGGGGCGGCTGTTCGTCTGCCGACTGAATGGGGCGACTTGGCGAGGGCCGTAGGCTAAAAATAGGCGGGCATACCGCTACCAAAAATAACTCGCAGTAAGGTCGGGCCAAGTTCGTTTAGCGAAAAGGCACAAAAACCGCGGGCTATAGCTGGGGCTGGCTACACTCGTCCGCCGGACACTTTAATGGGACGGACTTGCGAAGCGGCTCGGTGCCAAAATAGGGCATCGCAACGCCGCTAAATAACCGCCCAAGGCCGGGTGCTGTTCGCCTAAAAGTAAAGCGCACAAAACGGCGGGCAATAGGTTTGGGGTTGCTGGCCAAGATCGCCCAATGGACCGGAATGGGGCGAGACTTTGCGAGCGGGTGGTGCCAAAATAGGTTGCGGCACAAAGGCGCTAAAATAACCTCAAGGCCGGGTGCCAAGTTCGCCCAAATGGAAAGGCCACAAAACGGTGGGCTATAGCCTGGGGCGGGCGGGCCGTGCCTGTTCACGTCTGTCAACTCGGAATGGGGACGACACTTTGGTCGTATCGCCACCATAAAAGATAGAGCACAGCGCACAGTCAGCCGGTAAAAAATAACCGCCTCGATCCTCGGGAAAGAAAGGAAAGTTCGCCGGCCGCAAAAGGCCACAAAACGGGGCACAATTAGCCTGGGGCGGGCTACAAGATCGCCCAATGACCGAATGGGCGAGACTTCGCGAAGGCCTGCAGCTGTGGCTAAAAATAGGTCAGCAGTACAGCCGCCGCCTTAAAATAACCGCCAAGGTTTGGGAAAGCCGAAGTTCGTTCAGAAAGGAAAAGGCCACAAAACGGGCAAGGGGCCTTTCAGCGGGTTGGCAAGATCGTCTAATGGACCTCGCGAATGGGTGAGACTTATGAAGCGCTCAGGTGCGCCAAAATAGGCCGCAGTGCAATAGCCGCCGCCCAAAAAATAACCCCCCAAAGGCAGGCCAAGTTTTCGGGCCCACGAAAAAAGACCCCAAAACTGTGGGCTTATAGCCTGGGTGGTGGGCTGGCTGTTCGTCCGCCGACCTCTAATAGGGTTAGACTTACAGCCTCTCAGAGCCGTAAAATAGGCTCGGGCACAAAGGCCTGCGCCGAAAATAACCGCCTCGAAGGCTTGGGAGCCGAGTTCGCCCAATGCGAAAAGTGCCACAAAAACGGGGTGGGCATAGTTTTGGGGCGTGGATTGGCCAAGATCGTCCCAATGGACGTGACCTTAATGAACGTAGACTTTGCGAAGCGCTCGTGTGGTGCTAAAATAGGTTGGTGAGTAACAGCCGCCGCCCAAAATAACTTCAAAGGCCGGGCGCCAAATTCGCCCAGCGGAAAAAGACCACAAAACGGTGGGGGGTTATAAGAGATTGCGGGGTTGCTGTTCATCCGCCGGACTTTAATAGGGCGAGACTTTGCGGCAGCCTTCGAGCTAAAATAGGTCAGCGGCAATATCCGCTTCCTCAAAAATAACCGCTCAAGGCCGGGCGCCAAGTTCGCCCTCATGAAAAAGGCCACAAAATGGGATGGACTATAGCCTGGGGGCCGGGCTTGGCCAAGATCGCCTCAATGGACCCGAATGGGCCGACTTTTAGCGCCTGTGGTGTGTTACAAAACACAGCCGCAGACCAGCCGCCTGCCCAAAATAACCCCCCAAAGGTTGGGCGCAAGTTCGCCCAAAAAAACGCCACAAAAACGGGTGGGTTATAGCCTCGGGGGTATGGCTGTCGTCCAGTTCGCCGACTCGAATGGTGCGAGGACTTTTATGGCAGCCTTCGCAGTTAAAATAGGCCACGGCATACCAAGTCCGCACTAAAAATAACCGCCAAGGTCGGGCGCCAAGTTCGCTCATGCAATGAAAAGGCTACACAAAATGGGTGGGTTATACTTTTGGGGGGTCCTGGGGCTGGCTAAGATCGCCCAATGGACTCTAATGGGGTTGTGGGGATTGGCGAAGGCTCGCGGTGTGCAAAACACGGGCCGCAGTGACGCAGCCGCGTTAACCCCCAAAGGCTGTGGCGCCGCAATTTCGCCCAAAAAAAGACCACAAAACGGGGTGGGCGGGCATAGCCTTTGCGGGTAAGGGCACAAGATCGTTCCAATGGACCGAATACCGGGGCTGCTTTTAGCAGCGCCTCGTAAAACAATAGTCACGCAGACGCAAACAAGATCTGAAAATAACCCCAAAGGTCGCCAAGTTTGTCCGCAAATGGTAAAAGCGCCACAAAACCGCGGGCTATAGCCTTGGTGGGTTCGCTGTTCGTCTGCCGAACTTGGAATGGGATGACAGATTTTACATGAAGCAGCCCGTGTTGTGCCAAAAAATAGTCGCTGGCACAGCCGCCGCCTAAAAATAACCCCCAAAGGCCGGGCGCCAAGTTCGCCCAAATGCGAAAAAAGACCACAAAACGGGTGGGCTATAGCAGTGCCTTTGGTGCGGGAAGGGCTAAGTTCGTCCGCCGGACTGGAATAGGGCGTAGAGCGAAAGCAGCCTCGTGAGCCAAAATAGGCTAGGGGGCACAGCCGCTTCAAAATAACCGAAGGTCGGGCGCCAAGTTCGTTCACCAGCCGAAAAGGCCACAAAACGTGGGTGGCTATAGCCTTTGGGGGTTGGCCAAGATCATTCCAATGGACCTGGGAATGGGCTACAGACTTACGAAGTGGCCTCCTCAGGATGCCAAAATAGGTAATGCGGCACAGTCAGCCAAAAATAACCCCCAAAGGTCGAGGCTTAAGTTCGCCCACGAAAAAGACCACAAAACGGGTGGGCTATACTTAAAGCGCGAAGGCTGTTCGTCCGCCGGACACGGAATAGGGCGAGACTTTGCCAGCAGCCATCGCGTAGTTGAAAATAGCCAGGTCAGGACAATTTAAAAATAACTGCCCAAAGTGCCGTACCAAGTTCATCCACGAAAAAGACCACAAAAACGGGGTGGGCTATAAGATTGGTATGGGAGGCTGTTCGCCCTACCGCCGGACTTGAATAGCAGAGACTTTATGAATAGCCCTTTACGAGCCAAAATAGGGTCATGGGCACAATCGTTTTAAAATAACCTCAACAAGGCCGGGCTAAGCTCGTTCTATTCAATGGAAAAAGGCCACAAAACGTGGGCTATAGCCTTGGGGCTCGGGTTCGGGCCAAGATCGCCCAATGGACTCGCTTGAATAGACTTATGAAGCGCCTCGTGGTGTAAAACACAGCTCGCACATTTGGCCGCCCAAAAAATAATCCCCCAAAGGTCGGGGCGCCAAGTCTGCCCAAATGGAAAGGCCACAAAACGGGTGGGCTATAGGCCTGGTTAAGGGCTCGCTGTTCGTCCAATAACTTGAAGAATGGGATGAGACTTCATTGCAGCCTGCGGTGCCAAAATAGTTGGGCACACTGCCTAATAACCGCTCGGGCGCCAAAAGTTCGCCCAGCGAAAAAGGCCAAAAAAGGCTGGTATAGTTTCTGGGAAGTGGGTTGGCTGTTCGTCCCGCCGACTTGAGTGGGTGAGACTTTTACAGGCAGCCTCCGTGCTCAATATAGGCCGCTGGGCACAGCCGCAAAAATAACCGCTCAAGGCCGGGCGCCAAGTTCGCCCGGAAAAAGGCCACAAAATGTATATAGCTGGGGCAATGGGTTGGGCTGAAGATCGTCTAATGGACTCATTGAATGACTTTTATGACAGCGTAAAAACAATAGGTCGCAGATGCAGTCAAGCTGCTTCCAAAATAACCCCAAAGGTCAAGCGCTAAAGTTTGTCCAAATGAAAAGTGCCACAAAACGGTAAAATATACCGGGATTCGGCTGCCAAGTTCGTTCTAACTTGAATGGGATGAGACTTTATGAGCAGCCTTCTCTGGAAATAGCAAAAATAGGTCACGCACAGCCGCCCCAAAATAACTCCCCCAAAGGAAGCGGGCGCCAAGTCTGGTTCCCAAATGGAAAAGACAACAAAACTGGTGGGTTATGGGTTGGGTCAAGGAAGTTCGCCCGCCGACACGAATAGGGGCGAGATTTGCCAGCAGCCATCTAGTGAAATAGGTTGAAGCCGGGCACACAATAAAATAACCCAAAGGCCGGGCGCCAAGTTCGCCCAATGCGAAAAAGACCACAAAAACTGGAGGGCTATACAAGATTGGGCAAGTGGGCAGCTGTTCGTCTCCGCATTGACTGAGACATTAGGGCGAGACTTACAGCCTTCATGAGCTGGGAAATAGCCGGCGGCACAGCCGCTTTAAAAATAACTCGGCCTCAAGGTCACCGGGCGCCAAGTTCGCCCAAAAAGGCCACAAATGGGCGGGCTATAGCCTGGGGGCTCGGGTTGGCTAAGATCGCCCTTAATGGACTCCTGGTCGGCAGACTTCACAGCGCCTCGTGTAAAACAATAGGCCGCAGACGCAGTCCACAGAAAAAATAACCCCCAAAGGTCGGGCTTAGTTTGTCCAATGAAAAGGCCAATAAAAACTGGGGTATAGCCTCGGGTAATACGGGTTCGCCAAGTTCGTCTACGGCCGAACTTGGAATGGGATGAGACTTTTAGCAGCCTGGTGTTGTGGAAGCCACAAGGGCACACCGCCAAAAAATAACCGCCTCGGCAAGTCGGGCGCCAAGTTCGGCCAGCGAAAAAGGCCACAAAAGGACGGGTGGTAAATTATGGGAAGCTGGGTGGCGTTCACCGGCCGACCTGAGTGGGTGAGACTTTGCGAAGCAGCCTCGTGCCCCTGTAAAAATAGGCAGCGGGCACAGCCGGGTCTAAAAATAACCGCCCGGGCTGTGGCGCCAAGTTCGCCCCAAGGAAAAAGGCCACAAAACGCGGCTTATACTAAAGCGGCAGGCCAAGTTCATCCGCCGGACTCGGAATGGGACGAGACCTTGCGAGCGGCCTCCGTATACCAAAAATAGGCTGCGGGTACAGTCGCGCCTAAAATAACGCTCGGGCGTCAAAGGGCCAAGTTCGGCCCATCTAAAAAGGCCACAAAACCAAAGCGGGCTATAGCGGGTTGGCCAAGTTCGGCTCACCGGACTTTAATGGATGAGACTTTATGAAGCGGCCTGTGGTGCCAAAATAGGTCCAGGGGTCGCAAGCACAGGCGCCGCAAAAAATCTGCCCAAGACCGGGCGTCATCGTCGGCCGAAAAAAAGGCTACAAAAACGAAAGTGGGGCTATAAATTAAAGGCGGACGCCAAGTTCATCCGCCGACTCGGAATGGGACGCAGACTTTATGAAGCGCCTGCGTGGTGCTGGCCAAATAGGTCATGGGCTCAGCCGCTTCCCTAAAATAAACGCCTCAAGGTCCGCCAAGTTCGCCCAAAGCGTAAAAAGGCCACAAAACGGGGCGGGTTATACCCTTGGGGTTGGAAGGCTGCTCGTCCACCGACTCGAATGGATGACTTTGCGTATGGCCTGCTTGCTGTAATAGCCACGGCACAGCCGCCTAAAAATAACTGCCCAAGGCCGGGCGCCAAGTTCGTCCATTGAAAAAGGTTACAAAAATAAAGTGGGTTATAGCCTGGGAGGCGGCTGGCGTAAGTCTTCGTCCGCTGACTCGGAATGGGGCAAGACTTTGCGAAGCGCTCCGGGAGCCAAAATAGACCGGGGCAGAGCTGCCGCCTAAAAACCGCCTGAAGGCCGGGCGCCACGCTCGCCCAGTGGAAAGGCCACAAAACGATGGGCTTATACTGGGGTGGTACAAGTTCATCCGCCGGACTTTAATGGGACGAGACTTTCGCGAGCGGCTCCGTGCCAAAATAAGCCGCTGGGCGCAGCCGCGCCTAAAAATAATGGTCAAGGCCGGCGCGCTAAGTTCGCCCATCGAAAAAGCCACAAAAACCAAGTGGCTTATAGCCTTTGGGGGTTTTGGGGCAAAGTTCGTCTGGCCGGACTCGAATGGGGTGAGACTTTTGCGAAGCGGCCTGTGAGCCGTAGTCAGCGGGTCACAGCCGCTTTAAAATAACCGCCTGGCCGGGCGCCAAGTTCGCCCATCGGATAAAGCGCCAAAACGCGGGGCTATAAATGGGCGGGTTGGCTGTTCGCCCGCCGCATTAATGGGCGAGACTTTGGCGAGCGGCCTCCAAAAAATAGGGCCGCGGCACCGCCCAAAATAACAGCCCGAAGGCCGGGTGCCAAATTGCCCAGCGGAAAAAGGCCACAAAACGGTGGGCTATAGCCCTGGGTGGGCTGGCTAAGTTCGGTTCCACCGGACTCGGAATGGGATGAGACTTTTCGAGCGCCTCCAGAAATTCAAAAATAGCCGCGGAACAGCCGCGCCAGTAACCGCCTCAAGGCCGGGCACCAAGCGCTCCCATCGGAAAAAGGCCACAAAAACTAAAGCTTATACCGGGGGTGGGCTGGCTTCGTCCGCCGGACTTTAATGGGTGAGACTTTATGCGAGCGCCTCGTGTGCCAAAAATAGGCCTCACAGCCGCCGCCTAAAAATAACCGCCCGGGCGTCGGGCGCTTAAGTTCGCCCAAATGCGAAAAAAGGCCACAAAACGGTGGGCTATAGGGCTGGCTAGTTCGTCTCACGACTAAGAATGGGGCGAGACTTTGCGAGCGGCCTCCATGAGCCAAAAATAGGACGAGCACAGCCGCCGCAAAAATAACCGTCAAGGTCGGGACGCTTAGTTCGCCTCGCGAAAAAGGCCAAAACGCTGGCTATAGCCTTGGCGTGGGGCAGGCCAAGTTCATCCGCCGGACTCGGAATAGGGTGAGGCTGTGCGAGCAGCCTACGTGTGCCAAAAATAGGCCTCGGGCAAATCCGCGCCAAAAAATAACCGCCCGATGGCCGGGGCGCCAAGTTCGTCCATCGGATAAAGGCCAAAAACGCAAAGTATATAGCTCGGGGCGGGCTGGCCAAGTTCGTCCGGGCCGTACTCGAATGGGGCGAGACTTTGCGAGCGGCTCCGGTGCCAAAATAATAGTCGGGGCACCGCCAAGCCTGTAAAATAACCGCCTAAAGCCGGGCGCCAAGTTCGCCCAAATGAAAAAGGCTGGCACAAAACGCGTGGGTTATAGCTGGGAAGGGATGGCCTAGTTCGTCCGCCAAGAATGGGCGAGACGCTATGAGGCCTCCGTGGTGCCGTTGCTTGACAGCATGGCCACGCCTAAAAATAACAAATACGCTCAAGTCCGGGACGCCAAGTTCGTCTCAAGTAAAAAGGCCACAAAACGGGCGGGCTATACTACAAGGGTTGGCTGTTCGTCTACCGGACTCGAATGGGACGAGACTATGCGTAGCTCAGAAATTTGTAAAAATAGGTCACGGGCACAGCCAAGCTTCTTTCAAAAAACCAATTGAAGGCAGGGCGCCACGCTCATTCGCTAAAGGGAAAAAGGCCACAAAACGAAGCGTATATAGCTCGGGGCGAAGGTTAGTTCGTCCGGGTTCACGGACTCGGAATGGGACGAGATTTAGCGGCTCCGGTGCCAAAATAAACGCCTGCCGCGCCAAGTTCGCTTCCCATCGGAAAAAGGCCACAAAACGGGCGGGCTATAGCCTGGGGGCGGGTCGGCAAAGTTCGGCTCACCGGACTCGTAATGGGTGGAGACTTTGCGGCCTCAGGTGCCAGAATAGGGTCAGCGGCACAGCCGCCTGAAAAATAACCGCCTGATGGTGGGCGCCAAGTTCGGCCCATCGGATAAAGGCTAAAAACGGCGGCTATACCAGGGGCTGGCTGGGCAAGTTCGTCTGCCAGACTTCTAATGGGCGAGACTTTGCGAAGCGCTCTGGGTGCGGTAGAAGGCACAGCCGCGCCTGTGAAAAATCACCGCCCGATGGCTGGGGCGCCAAGTTCGTCCATCGGATAAAGGCCAAAAACGGGTGGCAGCGGTTATAGCTCGGGTCGGTTGGCCAAGTTCGCCCACCGACTCGGGAATGGGAAGAGACTTTGCGAGCGACACTCCTTGCTGTAAAATAGCCACGGGCACAGCCGCCGCCTAAAAAATAATTGCTCAAGGTCCGGGCGCCAAGTTTGTCCATTGAAAAAGGCCACAAACAAAATTGTGGGCTATAGTGGGAGTGCTGGGCTGGCTGTTCGTCTGCGGACTCTGAATGAGGCAAGACTTTTGGCGAGCGCTTCCGGTGCCAAAAATAGTCAAGGGCACAGCCGCCTAAAATAACCGCTGATGGTCGGGCGCCAAGTTCGCCCATCGATAAAGGCTAAAAAACGGTAAGCTATAGCCTGGGGCGGGCTGGCTACACAAGTTCGTCCCGCCGGACTCGGAATGGGGCGTAGACTTTGCGAAGCGCCCGTGGTGTTAGAATAGGCCATGCTGGCACGCCACGCTGCCGCCTAAAAAATAACCGCTCGATGGCTGGGGCCAAGTTCGCCCATCGGATAAAGGCTAAAAACGGGTGGGCTATAGCTGGGGCTACGCGTTCGTCCACCGAAATGGGCGAGATTTTGCGAAGCGCGCCTGTACAGCCGCTGGCACCGCTGCCAAGCGTCTAAACACAACAAGGCCGGGCGCCAAATTGCCCAATGGAAAAGGCCACAAAACTGGGCGGGCTGTATAGCCCTGGGGTCGGGTTTAAGGCCAAGTTCGGCCCACCGGACTCGAATGGGAAGAGACTTTGTGAGCGTACCTCCTTTGCTGGGGTAAAATAGGCTTACACGGGCATGCACGCCTAAAATAAATCAAGTTCCCGGGCGCCAAGTTCGCCTCGTACCGAAAAAGGCCACAAAAAACAGGTGGCTATAGCCTTGGGAGGTTGGGGTCTAAGTTGTTCAATCAGGACCTTTGAATGAGGCAAGATTTTTATGCGAAAGGCCTGGTGCTGTGTTAGTCATGGCACAGCCGCTACTAAAATAACCGCCTCGATGGCCGGGCGCCAAGTTCGGCCCATCGATAAAGGCTAAAAACGGCGGGTTATAGCGGGCTGGCTAAGTTCGTCCGCCAGACTTAATGGGCGACTTCTGCGAGCGGCCTCCGTGTGCTAAAAATAGGTCAGCAAGACCTCCGCTCAAAATAACCGCCAAAGCCAGCGCCAAGTTCGGCCCAATGAAAAGGCCACAAAACCAAAGCGTGGCTATAGCAAATTGGGGCGGTGGCCTAGTTCGTCCGCCAGACTAAGAATGGGGCGAGACATTGCGAGCGCCTGGTGCTGCCAAAAATAGGGTTACATGGGCACATTTAAAAATAACCGCTCAAGGCCGGGCGCCAAGTTCGTCCAGCAGTAAAAGGCCACAAAAAACGGGTGTGCTATAGCCTGGGGCGGGTTGGCCTAGTTCGTCACTGGACTCGAATGGGGGAAGCTAGGCTGAAAGCAGCCTACATGTGCCAAAAATAGGCTCGGGAAAGTCACGCTTCAAAAATAACCGCCTCAAGGTCAGGCGCCAAGTTCGCCCAAATGGAAAAATGGCCGTAAAAACGGGTGGGCTATAAATGCGGGTTATTTAGTTCGTCCGCCAGACTAAGAACGGGCGAGACATTGCGAAGCGCCTCCGTGGTGCTGTAGGTCAGGCCCAGCCGCCTAAAAGTAACCGGGCTCAAGGCCGACGCCAAGTTCGCCCCGCGGAAAGGCCACAAAAACGTGGTGGCTATAGCTCAGCGGGCTGGCTGTTCGTCTGGCCGGACTCGAATGGGATGAGACTATGCGAGTGCCTCCATGTTCTAAAATAGGCCGCTGGGCACAGCCGCCCTAAAATAACCACCCAAGGTCGGGCGCCAAGTTCGCCCAGCGGAAAAAGGCCACAAAACGGGTGGGCTTATAGCCTTGGGGCGGGTTGTTCGTCTGGCCACACTAAGAATGGGGCGAGACATTGCGAAGCGGCTGTGGTGCCGTGGCCAGGCCGCGGCCCAGCCGCCCAAAATAACCGGCCAAGGTCGGACGCCAAGTTCGCCCCGAAAAAGGCCACAAAACGGTGGGCTATACTGGGGGGGGCTGTTCGTCTGGCTGGACCTCGAATGGGACGAGACTTTCCGAGCGCCTCCGTGGTGTTAAAAATAGGTCGCGGGCTCAGCAGCGCCAAAAAATAACCTCCCAAGGTCGGACGCTTAGTTCGCCCCGCGAAAAAGGCCAAAAAACGGGTGGCTATAGCCTGGGGGCGGGTTGGCTGTTCGTCTCCGGACTGGAATGGGATGAGACTACGCGAGCGCCTCCATGTTCCAAAATAGGCCGCGGTCACAGCCGCCCAAAATAACCACCAAGGCCGGGCGCCAAGTTCGCCCAAATGCAAAAAAGGCCACAAAACGGGCGGCTATACCTAAAGGGCTGGCCTAGTTCGTCCGCCAGACCAAGAATGGGGCGACATTGCGAAGCGCCTGTGCCAAAATAGGCCGGGCACAGCCGCCGCTTAAAAATAACCGCCTCAAGTCGGCGCTAAGTTCGCCCCGCGAAAAAAGGCCACGTAAACGGGTTATACTTAAAGGGGCTGAGTTGGCCTAGTTCGTCCGCCAGACTAAGAATGGGGCGAGACTTTGCGAGCGGCCTCCGTGTGCCAAAAATAGGCCGCGGGCACAGCCGCGCCCAAAAAGAACCGCCCGAAGGCCGGGCCGCCAAGTTCGTCCAACGAAAAAAGGCCACAAAACGCGGGCTATAGCCTCGGGGTTCGGGTTGGCTACCGTCTGGCCGGACTCGAATGGGACGAGACTACGCGGCCTGTTCCAAATATAGTCAAGGCACAGCCGCTTCTAAAATAACCACCCAAGGCCGGGCGCCAAGTTCGCCCAATGAAAGGCCAAAAAACGTGGCTATATAGCTGGGGTGAGCCCAATGTCCGCTGGACTCGAATGGGACGAGACTTTTCCGAAAGCGGCTCAGGTGCTGGGATGGTTGGGCAAGGCCGCTTAAAAATAACCGCCAAGGTCCGGGCGCCAAGTTCGCCCAGGAAAAAGGCCAAAAACGCGGGTATAGCGCGCGCCTTTCAGTTCGTCTGGCCAGACTAAGAATGGGGTGAGACTTTACGAGCGGCCTCCGTGTGCCAAAGAAGCGCACGCCTAAAACAACCGCCAAGGCCGGGAGCCAAGTTCGTCTAACGGAACTAAAAGGCTACAAAACGGGTTATAAATGGGGGCTTTGCTGTTCGTCTGCCGGACTCGGAATGGGCGAGACATTGCGAAGCGCCTGCCGTGGTGTTAAAATAGGCTGGCCCAGCCGCCGCTTCAAAATAACCGGCTCAAGGTCGGACGCCAAGTTCGCCCCGCGAAAAAAGGCCACAAAAACGCGTATAGCCAAGGGGGCAGGCCAAGTTCGTCCGCTGGACTCGGAATGGGACGAGACTTTCCGAGCGGCCTCCGTGTGCCAAAAATAGGCCGCGGGCACAGCCGCGCCGAAAAATAACCGCCCGAAGGCCGGGGCGCCAAGTTCGTCCTGCGGAAAAAGGCCACAGAAACGGGTGGGCTATAGCCTTGGGGTGTGGAGCTGGCCTAGTTCGTCCGCCAGACTAAGAATGGGGCGAGACTTTGCGAGCGGCCTCCTTGTGCCAAAAATAGGCCGCAGGCACAGCCGCGCCCAAAAAGAACCGCCTGAAGGCCGGGCCGCCAAGTTCGTCCAACAGAAAAAGGCCACAAAACGCAGCGGCTTATAGCTGGGGCGGCTGTTCGTCCGCCGACTCGGAATGGGACGAGACTATGCGAAATGCCTCGTGAAACCCAAATAGGCCGCGGCACAGCCGCCCCAAAAATAACCACCAAGGTCACGCCAAGTTCGTCGATCGGAAAAAGGCCACAATAACGGTGCCTCGGGGCGGGCTGGCTGTTCGTCCCCGGACTCGGAATGGGACGAGACTATGCGAAGCGCCTCCGGTGCCAAATAGGGCAGGCGGCACTGCCGCTTTAAAATAATCCGCCAAGGCCGGGAGCCAAATTTCGCCCAGCGGAAAAAGGCCACAAACAGGCCTATAGCCTGCGCAATGTTCGTCCGGGAATGGAACGGTGAGACTAAGCGGCCTGTGGTGCCAAAATAGGCCGCGGGCACAGCCGCGCGCAAAAAGAACCCCCCGAAGGCCGGGCCGCCAAGTTCGTCCAGCGGAAAAAGGCCACAAAACGGAAAGGGTATATCAAAGGGCTGGCCAAGTTCGTCCGCCGGACTCGGAATGGGGCGAGACTTTGTGAGCATCCTCCGTGTACCAAAAATAGGCCGCGGGCCGAGCCGCGCCCAAAAATAACCACCCAAAGGCTGGGGCGCCAAGTTCATCCAGCGGAAAAAGGCCACAAAAACGGGTGGGCTATAGCCTGGGGGCTTGGCTGTTCGCCCACCGGACTCGAATGGGACGTAGATTTTGCGCCACCGTAGACAAATAACTCAAGGGCACAGCCGCGCCAAAAACTAAACACCCGAAGGCCTGGGCGCCAACTTCGTCGATCGGAAAAAGGCCACAAAAATGGGTGGGCTATATAGCCTTGGGGGGTAGGGCTGGCCAAGTTCGTCCACCGGACTCGGAATGGGACGAGACTTTGCGAGCGGCCTCCATGTGCTAAAAATAGGCCGCGGGAACAGCCGCGCCCAAAAATAAACCCCCGAAGGCCAGTCCGCTACGTTCATCCATCGGAAAAATGCCACAAAAACGGGTGGGCTATAGCCTTGGGGGGTGGGTCTGGCCAAGTTCGTCCACCGGACTCGGAATGGGACGAGACTTTGTGAGCAGCCTCCGTGTGCCAAAAATAGGCCGTGGGTACAGCCGCGCACAAAAATAACCACCCGAAGGCCAGGGCGCCAAGTTCGTCCAGCGGAAAAAGGCCACAAAAACGGGTGGGCTATAGCCTGGGGGGGCTGTTCGTCTGGCCGATTTTGAATGGGGCGAGACTTTACGAGCGGCTCCGGCGCCAAAAAATAGGTCCGCGACAAAGCCGCTAAAAAATGCCCCGCCCAAGGTCGGGTCCCCAAGTTCGTCCCGCCGAAAAGGCCAAAAAGGGGGGCTATAATGGGGCGGGTTGCCAAGTTCGTCCGCCGGACTCGGAATGGGACGATACTTTGCGAGAGGCCTCCGTGTGCCAAAAATAGGCCGTGGGTACAGCCGTCCACAAAAATAACCACCCGAGGGCTAGGGCGCCAAGTTCGTCCAGCGGAAAAAGGCCACAAAAACGGGTGGGCTATAGCCTTGGGGGGTGGGGCTGGCCAAGTTCGTCCGCCGGACTCGGAATGGGACCAGACTTTGCGAGCGGCCTCCGTGTGCCAAAAATAGGCCGTGGGCACAGCCGCGCACAAAAATAACCACCCGAAGGCCGGCGCACCAAGTTCGTCCAGCGGAAAAAGGCCACAAAAACGGGTGGGCTATAGCCTTGGGGGGTGGGGCTGGCCAAGTTCGTCCGCCGGACTCGGAATGGGACGAGACTTTGTGAGCGGCCTACGTGGGCAAAACGTAGGCCACGAGCACTGCCGCGCACAAAAAAACAGTCCCAAGGCCTGGGCGCCAAGTTCGTTCAGCGGAAAAAGTCCACAAAAATGGGTGGGCTATAGCCTTGGGGGGTGGGGCTGGCCAAGTTCGTCCGCCGGTCTCGGAATGGAAGGAGACTTTGCGAGCGGCCTCCATGTGCCAAAAATAGACCACGGGCACAGCTGCGCCCAAAAATAACCGCCTGAAGACCGGAGCGCCAAGTTCGTTCAACGGAAAAAGGCCACAAAAATGGGTGGGCTGGCCTGGGGCGGGGTTACAAGTTCGGCCCACCGGACTGGAATGGGACGAGATTTCAGTGAGCGCCTCAGGCTGTGTAGTCCGCGGGCACAGCCACGTATAAAAATAACCGTCCGAAGGCCGGGGCGCCAAGTTCGTTCAGCATAAAAAGTCCACAAAAACGGGTGGGCTATAGCCTTGGGTGGTGGGGCTGGCCAAATTCGTCCACCGGACTCGGAATGGGACGAGACTTTGTCAGCGGCCTCCATGTGCCAAAAATAGACCGTGGGCGCAGCTGCACCCATAAAAAACCACCCGAAGACTGGGGCGCAAAGTTCGTTCAGCGGAAAAAGGCCACAAAAACGGGTGGGCTATAGCCTGGGGTGGGTTGGCCTAGTTCCGCTGACTGGAATGGGAGGAGCTTTGTGAGCGGCCTGCGGGGCTGTAGGCCGCAGTCACAGTCACAGCACAAAAAACCACCCAAAGGCCGGGGCGCCAAGTTCGCCCAAATGTAAAAGCCCAAAAAAAGGGAGGGCTATAGCCTTGGGTCACAAGTTCGTCTGGCTGACCTGGAATGGGACGAGACTTACGAAGCGCCCGTGGTGCGGTGAAAAATAGGCTGCGGCACAGCCGCGTTCTCAAAGTAACCTCCAAGGCCGAGGCGCCAAGTTCGCCCAGCGAAAAGGCCACAAAACGGGTGGCTATAGCCTGGGGTGGCTGGCCAAGTTCGTCCCGACCGGAATGGCGAGACTTTTGCGAAGCGGACTGCAGGTGCTAAAATAGGTCATGGGTACAGCCGCTAAAAATAATCAAGGCTGGGCGCCAATTCATCCCGGAAAAAAGCAACAAAAACGGGGGCTATAGCTGGGGTCAATGGCTGTTCGCCCCGGATCGGAATGGGATGGGGACTTTGCGAGCGGCCTCGCAGTGTTAAATAGGTCGCGCCACAGCCGCGCCTAAAAATACCGTTCAAGGTCGGGCGCTAAGTTCGCGCGAAAAAGGCTACAAAACGCGGGCTATAGCCTGCGGGCTGGCCAAGTTCGTCAGCCGGGCTCAGAATGGGACGAGACTTTGCGAACGGCCTCCGTGTGCCAAAAATAGGCCACGAGCACAGCCGCCGCAAAATAACCTCCTCCGGGCGCCAAGTTCTCCCCAATGAAAAAGGCCACAAAACGCGGGCTATAGCTCGGGGTGGGTTGGTCAAGTTCACGGACTCGGAATGGGACGAGACTTTGTGAGCGGCCTCCATGAGCCAAAAATAACCGCCCGAAGACCGGGGCACCAAGTTCGTTCAGCGGAAAAAGGCCACAAAAACGGGTGGGCTATAGCCTTGGGGGGTGGGGCTGGCCAAGTTCGTCCGCCGGACTCGGAATGGGACGAGACTTTGTGAGCGGCCTCTGTGGGCCAAAAGTAGTCCGCGGGCACAGCCGCGTACAAAAATAACCGTCCGAAGGCCGGGGCGCCAAGTTCGTTCAGCATAAAAAGTCCACAAAAACGGGTGGGCTATAGCCTTGGGTGGTGGGGCTGGCCAAATTCGTCCACCGGACTCGGAATCGGATGAGACTTTGCGAGCGGCCTCCATGTGCCGAAAATAGGCCACGGCCACCGCCGCACCCAAAAATAACAGCCCGGAGGCCGGGGCGCCAGGTTCGTTCAGCGGAACAAGTCCACAAAAACGGGTGGGCTATAGCCTTGGGGGGTGGGGCTTCCCAAGTTCGTCCACCGGGTTCCTGCATGGACGACTTACGAGCGGCCTCTCCAAAAAATAGGTCAAGGGGCACAGCCGCCCAAAAATAATCTTCAAGGTCGGGCGCTTATGTTCGCCAAAAAGGCTACAAAACGGGTGGCACATAGCTCGGGCAAGGTTGGCTGCGCCTGGCTGGACTCGTGAATGACGAGACTTTGTGAGCGGCCTCCCAGCAAAGGCGCGCCACAGCCGCGCCCAAATATAACTTCCCGAAGGTCGGGGAGCCAGGTTCGTCCAGCGGAAAAATGCCACAAAACAGTGGGCTATAGCTGGGGCGGGCTGGCTGTTCGTCTGGCCGGACTTGAATGGGACGAGACTTTGCGAGCGGCCTCCGTGTGCGAAAAATAGACCGCGGACACAGCTACGCCCAAAAAGCACAGCCCGAAGACCAGGGCGCCAAGTTCGTTCAGCGGAAAAAGGCCACAAAAACGGGTAGGCAATAGCCTTGGGGGGTGGGGCTGGCCAAGTTCGTCCGCCGGACTCGGAATGGGACGAGACTTTGTGAGCGGCCTCCGTGTACCAAAAATAGACCGCGGGCACAGCTGCGCCCAAAAATAACCGCCCGAAGACCGGGGCGCCAAGTTCGTTCAGCGGAAAAAGGCCACAAAAACGGGTAGGCTCTGGGGATGGGTTGCCAAGTTCGTCTGCCGGACTTAATGGGACGAGACTTTGTGAGTGGCCTGTACCAAAATAGACCGGGCACAGGCGCTTAAAAAATAACCGCCCGAAGACCGGGGCGCCAAGTTCGTTCAGCGGAAAAAGGCCACAAAAACGGGTAGGCTATAGTCTTGGGGGATGGGGCCGGCTAAGTTCGTCCGCCGGACTCGGAATGCGACGAGACTTTGTGAGCGGCCTCCGTGTGCTAAAAATAGACCGTGGGCATATCCGCGCACAAAAATAACCATCTGACGGCCGGCGCGCCAAGTTCGTTCAGCGGAAAAATTTCGCAAAAACGGGTGGGCTATTGCCTTGGGGGGTGGGGCTGGCCAAGTTCGTCCACCGGGCCCGGAATGGGATGAGACTTTTCGAGCGGCCTCCGTGCGCCAAAAATAGGCCGCGCGCACAACCGCGACCAAAAATAACCGCCCAAAGGCCGGGTTTCCAAGTTCGTCCAGCGGAAAAATGCCTCAAAAACGGGTGGGCTATAGCCTTGGGGGGTGGGGCTGGCCAAGGTCGTCCGCCGGACTCGGAATGGGGTGAGACTTTTCGAGCGGCCTGTGTGCCAAAATAGGTCATGGGCACAGCCGCTTAAAAAATAACCGCTCAAGGCCGGGCGCCACCGCCCCGCGAAAAAGGCAACAAACGGGTGGGCTATAGCCTTGGGGCGGGCGGGCTGTTAGTCCGCCGGACCATGGGCGGATGAGACTTTGAGAGCGGCCTGCAGTGTTAAAATACATGCCACACAGCCGCTTAAAATAACCGCCAACGCCGGTCGCCAAGTTCGCCCAGCGAAAAAGGCCACAAAACGGGCGGTTATAGCCTGGGGTGGCACTAAGTTCGTCCGCCGACTCCGGAATGGACGAGACATCGAGCGGCCTGGGCCAGTAGGCCGCGGGCACAGCCGCGCACAAAAATAACAATCCAAAGGCCGGGGCGCCAAGTTCGTTCAGCGGAAAAAGTCCACAAAAACGGGTGGGCTTTAGCCTTGCGGGGTGGGGCTGGCCAAGTTCGTCCACCGGGCTCGGAATGGGATGACACTTTGCGAACGGCCTCCGTGTGCCGAAAATAGGCCGCGGGCACAGCCGCGCCCAGAAATAACCGCCCGAAGGCCGGGGCGCCAAGTTCGTTCAGCGGAAAAAGGCCACAAAAACGGGTGGGCTATAGCCTTGGGGGGTGGGGCTGGCCAAGTTCGTCCGCTGGACTTGGAATGGGGCGAGACTTTACGAGCGGCTTCCGTGTACAAAAAATAGTCCGCGGGCACAGGTGCGCCCAAAAATAACCGCCCAAAGGCCGGGTTGGCAGGTTCGTCCAGCGGAAAAATGCCACAAAAACAGGTGGGCTATAGCCTTGGGGGGTGGGGCTGGCCAAGTTCGTCCGCCGGACTCGGAATGGGACGAGACTTTGCGAGCGGCCTCCGTGTGCGAAAAATAGACCGCGGACACAGCTACGCCCAAAAAGCACAGCCCGAAGACCAGGGCGCCAAGTTCGTTCAGCGGAAAAGGCTACAAAACGGGTGGCACTTGGGCGCTGGCCAAGTTCGTCCGCCGGACTCGGAATGGGACGAGACTTTGTGAGTGGCCTCCGTGTACCAAAAATAGACCGCGGGCACAGCTGCGCCCAAAAATAACCGCCCGAAGACCGGGGCGCCAAGTTCGTTCAGCGGAAAAAGGCCACAAAAACGGGTAGGCTATAGTCTTGGGGGATGGGGCCGGCTAAGTTCGTCCGCCGGACTCGGAATGCGACGAGACTTTGTGAGGTGGCCTCGTATAGACCAAGGGCACAGCTGCGCCTTAAAATAACCGCTCGAAGACCGGCGCCAAGTTCGTTTCAGCGAAAAAGGCCACAAAAACGGTAGTTATAGTTCGGGGACGGGGCAAGGTTCGTCCGCCGGACTCGGAATGCGACGAGACTTTGTGAGCGGCCTCCGTGTGCTAAAAATAGACCGCGGGCATATCCGCGCACAAAAATAACCATCCGACGGCCGGCGCGCCAAGTTCGTTCAGCGGAAAAATTTCGCAAAAACGGGTGGGCTATTGCCAAAGGGGCTGGCTGTTAGTCCACCGGGCCCGGAATGGGATGAGACTTTTCGAGCGGCCTCCGTGCGCCAAAAATAGGCCGCGCGCACAACCGCGACCAAAAATAACCGCCCAAAGGCCGGGGCGCCAAGTTCGTCCAGCGGAAAAAGGCCACAAAAACGGGTGGGCTATAGCCTTGGGGGGTGGGGCTGGCCAAGTTCGTCCGCCGGACTCGGAATGGGGTGAGGCTTTGCGAGCGGCCTGCGTGTGCCAAAAATAGGCCTCGGCCAAAGCCGGGCCCAAAAATAACCGCCCGAAGGCCGGGGCGCCAAGTTCGTCCATCGGAAAAAGGCCACAAAAACGGGTGGGCTATAGCCTTGCGGGGTGGGGCTGGCCAAGTTCATCCACCGGACTCGGAATGGGACGAGACTTTGCGAACGGCCTCCGTGTCCCAAAAATAGGCCGTGGGCACAGCCGCACCCAAAAATAACCGCCCGAAGTCCGGGGCGCCAAGTTCGTCCAGCGGAAAAAGGCCACAAAAACGGGTGGGCTATTGCCTTGGGGGGTGGGGCTGGCCAAGTTCGTCCGCCGGACTCGGAATGGGGCGAGACATTGCGAGTGGCCTCCGTGTGCCAAAAATAGGCCGCGGGCACAGCCGCGCCCAAAAATAACCGCCCGAAGGCCGGGGCGCCAAGTTCGTCCAGCGGAAAAAGGCCACAAAAACGGGTGGGCTATAGCCTTGGGGGGTGGTTCGTCCGCCGGACCCGAATGGGGCGAGATTTTGCGAGCGCCTCGGGCTAAAATGGTGCGGGCACAGCTCGGGCGAAAATAACCACCAAGGGGGCGCCAAGTTCGCCCAGCGAAAAAGGCCACAAAACGGGCGGGCTTATACCTCTTTGGGGCTGGGCTGTTCGTCCGCCGGACTCGGAATGGGACGAGATTTTGCGAGCGGTCTCCGTGTGCCAAAAATAGGCCGTGGGCACAGCCACGCACAAAAATAACCACCCGAAGGCCAGGGTGCCAAGTTCGTCCAGCGGAAGAGGCCACAAAAACGGGTGGGCTATAGCCTTGGGGCTAAGTTCGTCCGGCCGCATTCTAATGGGGCGAGACTTTATAGCGCCTCCGAAGCAAAAATAGGCCATGGTCACAACCTCGCCCAAAAATAACTGCCCGAAGGCCGGCGCACGAAGTTCGTCCAGCGGAAAAAGGCCACAAAAACGGGTGGGCTATAGCCTTGGGGGGTGGGGCTGGCCAAGTTCGTCCGCCGTACTCGGAATGGGGCGAGACTTTGCGAGCGGCCTCCGTGTGCCAAAAATAGGCCATGGTCACAACCTCGCCCAAAAATAACTGCCCGAAGGCCGGCGCACGAAGTTCGTCCAGTGGAATAAGGCCACAAAAACGGGTGGGCTATATTAAAGGGGTTGCCAAGTTCGGGTCTGGGCCGGACTCGAATGGGACGACATTTTGCGAAGCGGCCTGCGGTGCCAAAATAGGGGGCACAGCCACAGACAAAAATGACCAAGGTCGGGTCCTCAAGTTCGTCTGGCCGGAAAAAGGCCAAAAAAAGGGGTGGGCTATAGCCTTGGGCTGGCTAAGTTCGGCCCCGTCAGATTTCGGAATGGGGCGAGACTTTGCGAAAGCGGCCTCCAAAAATAGGCCATGGTCACAACTTAAAAAATAACTGCGGACGCACGTTCGGCCCAGTGGAATAAGGCCACAAAACGGGTGGGCCATAGCCTTTGGGGGTGGCTAAGTTCACCCGGACTCGAATGGGACGACATTTGAAAGCGGCCCACGGTGCCAAAATAGGTCAGGCCACAGTCACAAGACAAATATGACCGGAAGGTCGGGTCCCCAAGTTCGTTCCGGAAAAAAAAAGGCTGGGGTGGCTATAGGGGTGGGTTGGCTAAGTTCGTCTACGCCGACTCGAATGGGCGAGATTCATGAGCGGCCCTGGGCTAAATATAGGCCGCTGGCAGAACCGCTAAAAATAACAACCAAGGCCGGGCGCAAGTTCGCCCAACGGAAAAAGGCCACAAGAACGGGTGGCTATAGCTCGGGGGCTGGCCAAGTTCGTCCCGCACCGGAATGGCGCGAGACTTTACGAAGCGCCTCCGTGTGTGAAAAATAGGCCATGGTCACAACCGCGCCCAAAAATAATGCCCGGAAGGTCAAGCACGGTTCATCCAGCTAATAAGGCCACAAAACGGGTTATAGCCTTGGGTGGGTCAAGTTCGTCTCCGCACTTTCGAATGGGGCGAGACTTATGCGAAAGCGGCTCTGGTGCTAAAAATAGGCCATGGTCACAGCCTCGCCCAAAAATAACTGCTCAAGGCCAAGGGCGCACGGTTCGGCCCAGCGAAAAAGGCCACAAAACGGGTGGGGCTATAGCTCGGGGCCAAGTTCGTCTTCACGGACTTAATGGGACGACATTTTGCGAAAGCGCCTGTGGTGCTGTAAAAATAGTCAGGCACAGCCACAGACAAAAATGACCGCTCGGGTCTCCAAGTTCGTCCCGCCGAAAAAGGCCAAAAAGGGGCGGGCTATAGCCTGGGCGGCCAAGTTCGTCCGCCGACTCGAATGGGGCGAGACTTTGCGAAGCGGCTCAAAAAATAGGCCATGGTCACAACTCGCCTAAAAATAACTGCTCAAGGCCGGGCGCACGGTTCGTCCAAAGTGGAATAAGGCCACAAAAAGGGGCGGCCATAGCCTTGGGGGGGCTGTTCGTCTCACCGGACTCGGAATGGGACGACATTTTGCGAAAGCGGCCCACGGTGCTTAAAATAGGTCAGGCTACAGTCACAAGACAAATATGACCGCCTGAAGGTCGGGTCCCCAAGTTCTTCCGCAGTAAAAAGGCCAAAAAAAGGGGTGGGCTATAGCCGGGCTGGCGTTCGTCCACGGACTCGAATGGGGCGAGATCCGCGAGCGCCTCGGGGTTAAATATAGGTCATGGCAGAACCGCGAAAAATAATAACCCAAGGCCGGGCGCCAAGTTCGTCCCAACGGAAAAAGGCCACAAGAACGGGCTTATAGCCGGGCTGGCTAAGTTCGTCAATGGGCGAGACTTTTGCGAGCGGCCTGCGGTGCCAAAAATAGGCCATGGTCACAACTCGCCTAAAAATAACTGCCCGGCCGGGCGCACGGGTTCATCCAGCGGAATAAGGCCACAAAACGGGCGGCTATAATTGGGGGCTGGCTGTTCGTCATCGGAATGGGGCGAGATTATGAAGCGGCTCAGTGCCAAAATAGCCATGGTCACAACTCGCCTAAAAATAACTGCTCAAGGCCGCGCACGGTTCGCCCAGCGGAAAAGGCCAATAAAACGGTGGGCTTATAGCCTTGGGGGGCCAAGTTCGTTCACGGACTCCTAATGGGACGACATTTTATGAGCGGCCTGTGGTGCCAAAAATAGGCCAGTACAGCCAGACAAAAATGACCGCCCGTAGGTCGGGTCCCCAAGTACGTCAGCCGAAAAAAGGCCAAAAAAAGGGGCTTATAATTTGGGGCTGGCTAAGCTGTCCGCCATTTAATGGGGCGACTTTGCGAGCGCCTGTACAAAAAATAGGCCATGGTCACAACCTCGCCTAAAAATAATTCAAGGCCGCGCACGGTTCGGCCCAGTGGAATAAGGCACAAAAAGTGCGGCTATAGCCTGGGGCTGGGGCTGTTCGTTCGCCGACGGAATGGGATTTACAGCGCCCACGGGTGCTAAAATAGGCCGTGGCTACAGCCACAAGACAAATATGACCGCCTCAAGGTCGGGTCCCCAAGTTCGCCCAAAAGCGCCAAAAAGGGGCGGGCTATAGCTGGGGTGGCTGTTCGTCTGGGCCGGACTCGAATGGGCGAGATCGAAAGGCCTCGTGGCTAATACATAGGCCGCGGGCAGAACCGCGCGAAAAAATAACAACCCGAAGGCCGGGGCGCCAAGTTCGTCCAACGGAAAAAGGCCACAAGAACGGGTGGGCTATAGCCTTGGGGGGTGGGGCTGGCCAAGTTCGTCCGCCGTACTCGGAATGGGGCGAGACTTTGCGAGCGGCCTGGCAGGCCAAAATAGCCTCGTCAAAGCCGCCCAAAATAACCGCCAAGGCCGGGCGCCAAGTTCGCCCATCTAAAAAGGCCACAAAACGGGGGCTATAGCTCAGGGGCGGGCTGGCTGTTCATCCACCGGACTCGAATGGGACGAGACTTCATAACGGCCTCCGTTCCAAAAATAGGCCGGGCACAGCCGCATTCTAAAAATAAATCAAGTCCGGGCGCCAAGTTCGCCCGCGAAAAAAGGCCACAAAAACGCGGCTATCGCTCGGGGGCGGGTTGGCTGTTCGGTCCCGACTCGGAATGGGCGACATCGCGAGTGGCCTCTGGTTAAAAAATAGACGCGGGCACAACCACGCCCAAAATAACCGCCAAGGCCGGGCGCTAAGTTCGCCCAATGGAAAAGGCTACAAAACGCGGGCTATAGCTGCCGGTTGGCTGTTCGTCCCGGACTCGGAATGGGCGAGATTTCGCGAGCGGCCTCGGGCCAAAAATGGTAAAAGGCGGCACAGCCTCGGTGAAAATAACCACCAAGGGCGCCAAGTTCGCCCAGCGGATGGAAAAGGCCACAAAAACGGGTGGGCTATACCTCAAAGGGCTGGCTGTTCGTCTGGCCGGACTCGGAATGGGACGAGATTTTGCGAGCGGTCTCCGTGTGCCAAAAATAGGCCGTGGGCACAGCCACGCACAAAAATAACCACCTGAAGGCCAGGGCGCCAAGTTCGTCCAGCGGAAGAGGCCACAAAAACGGGTGGGCTATAGCCTTGGGGTTGGCTGTTCGGGTCCATTGCCGGAATGGGGCGAGACTTTGCGAGCGGCCTCCGTGTGCCAAAAATAGGCCATGGTCACAACCTCGCCCAAAAATAACTGCCCGAAAGCCGGGCGCACGGTTCATCCAATGGAATAAGGCCACAAAACGGTGGGCTATAGCCTTGGGGGCGGGCTGGCCAAGTTCGTCCGCCGATTAATGGGGCGACTTTCAGCGGCCTCAGTGCAAAAATAGGCTATGGTCACAACCTCGCCTAAAAATAATCGTTCAAGGCCGCGCACGTAAGTTCGCCCAATGCGAAAAAGGCTACAAAAACGGTGGGCTTATAGCTGGGGCGGCCGTTCGTCCGGCCGGACTCCTGAATGGGACGATACTTATGAAAGCGGCCTCCGTAGCCAAAATAGGCCAGGCACAGCTACAGATAAAAATGACCGCAAGGTCGGGTCCCCAAGTTCGTCTAAAAAGGCCAAAAAGGGCTATAGCTTTGGGGGGGCTGGCTGTTCGTCTCCAGCATCTGAATGGGGCGAGACTTTTAGCGAAATGGGTGCCAAAAATAGGCCATGGTCACAACTCGCCTAAAAATAACTGCTCAAGGCCGGGCGCACGAAGTTCGCCCAGTGAATAAGGCCACAAAAACGGGGCTATAGCGGGGGTGGGGCTAACAAGTTCGTCGGCCGACTCGAATGGGACGACATTTATGAAGCGGCCTGTGTGCCAAAAATAGGCCGTGGCACAGTCACAAGACAAATATGACCGCCTGAAGGTCGGGTCCCCAAGTTCGTCTGCCGGAAAGGCCAAAGGCTGCGGGGCGGGCTATAATGGGGCGGGGCTAAGTTCGGGTCCGCCGACTCGAATGGGGACGATACTTTGTGAGCGGCTCCGTGCCAAAATTAGTAGGGCACAGCCACAAGACAAAAAATAACCACCCGAGGGCCAGGTCGCCAACGTCATCCAGCGGAACAAGGCCACAAAAACGGGAGGGCTATACCGGGGCTGGCCAAGTTCGTCCGCCGCATTTGGAATGGGTGAGACTTGAGCGCCTGCAGCCAAAAATAGGCCATGGTCACAACCTCGCCCAAAAATAACTGCCCGAAGGCCGGCGCACGAAGTTCGTCCAGCGGAATAAGGCCACAAAAACGGGTGGGCTATAGCCTTGGGGGGTGGGACTGGCCAAGTTCGTCCGCCGGACTCGGAATCGGACGATACTTTGCGAGCAGCCTCGGTGTCCCAAAAATAGGCTGCGGGCACAGCCGCGCCCAAAAAGAACCGCCTGAAGTCCGGGCCGCCAAGTTCGTCCAGCGGAAAAAGGCTACAAAAACGGGTGAGCTATAGCCTTGCGGGGTGGGGCTGGCCAAGTTCGTCCGCCGGACTCGGCATGGGTCTAGACTTTGTGATCAGCCTCCATGTGCCAAAAATAGACCGCGGACACAGCCGCGCCCAAAAATAACCCCCCAAAGGCCGGGTCGCCATGTTCGTCCAGCGGAAAAAGGCCACAAAAACGGGTGGGCTATAGCCTTTAAGTTCGTCTCACGACTCGAATGGGGAGGCTTACAGCGGCTCATGCAGTGTAGCCAAATAGGCCTCGGCAAAGCTGGCTAAAAATAACCGCTCAAGGCCGGGCGCCAAGTTCGCCCCTCGCAAGAAGGCCACAAAACCGGGTATAAATTTTAAGGGGCTGGCCACCGCGGCGGACTGAATGGGACGACACTTACAGCATTCTCCGTGGTGCCAAAATAGGCTATGCGGGCACAACCGCCGCTAAAAAATAACCAAAGGCCGGGCGCCAAGTTCGTCAAGCGAAAAGGCCACAAAACGCTGGCTACAAATGGGGCGGGATATGCTAAGTTCGTCCACGGACTGGAATGGGGCGAGACTTGCGAGCGCCTCAGTGGTGTTGAAAATAGGCCGCGGGAAGAATCAAGGCTTCAAAATAACCGGGTCGGCGCGCCAAGTTCTCCAGCGAAAAGG
Organism: Citrus cavaleriei; assembly: GCA_030448925.1. Lineage (NCBI taxonomy): Eukaryota > Viridiplantae > Streptophyta > Magnoliopsida > Sapindales > Rutaceae > Citrus > Citrus cavaleriei. The sequence continues at coordinate 42,242 of JAUJEN010000545.1, forward strand.
CCACAAAACTGGGGTATAAAGACGGGCTGGCCCAAGTTCATCCGGACTGAATGGGCGAGATTTTACGAAGCGCCACTGTGGTGCTAAAATAGGTCATGGAAGAGCTGCACCTAAAAATAACCGCCAAGGCCAGCGCCCGGCAAATGAAAAAGGCCACAAAACGCGTATATGGGGCGGGCTACGTTCATCCACCGGACTGAATGGGGCGAGACTTTGCGAAGCGGCTCTGGGGACCAAAATAGGCCGCAAGGAAGAGCCAAGCACTCAAAAATAACCAAGGCCAGCGGACCAAGTTCGCAAATGAAAAAGGCCACAAAATCCAAAGCGTGCCAAGTTCATCCACTGACTGGGGATGAGACTTTACAGCATTCTCCGTGCCAAAAATAGTACGGCACAGCCGCTTTAAAATAACCGCCAAAGGCCGGGCGCCAAGCGCCCAAAAAAAAGGCTACAAAACGGGCTACAAATGGGGGGATATGCAAGTTCGGGTCACCGGACTCTAATGGGCGAGACTTTGTGAGCGGCCATGGTGCTAAAATAGGCGGAAGAGCGCACCAAAAATAACGCTCAAGGCCAGCGCCAAGTTCGCCCAAAGCGGAAAAGGACACAAAACGGGCTATAGCCCTCAAAGCGGGCTGGCTGTTCATCCGGACTCGGAATGGCCCGAAATTTTGCGAGCGGCCTCCTTGTACCAAAAATAGGCCACGGGAAGAGCCGCACCTAAAAATAACCGCTCGAAGGCCGGGGCGACAAGTTCGTCCAGCGGAAAAAGGCTACAAAATGGGTGGGCTATACCCTGGGGTGGTTGGCTAAGTTCGTCCGGACTTTAATGGGATGAGACTTCTAAAGCGCCTGGTGCTGAAAAAAGGTCAGTGGGCACAGCCATAAAAAATAACCGCGCTGGGGCACCAAGTTCAGCGAAAAAGGCCACAAAAACGGGCGTTATAGCCTTGGGGACGGGTGGCCAAGTTCGTCCGCCGCACTTAATGGGCGTAGACTTTGGTGGCCTCATTAAAAAATAGGCCGCTGGAAGAGCTGCCACCAAAATAACCGCTGGAAGACCGGGCGCCGCCAAGTTCGCCCAAAAAAAAGGCTTAAAAACGGGGGGCTATAATGCAAGGGGCTGGCCAAGTTCATACCGGACTCAATGGACGAGACTTTGTGAGCGCTCAGAAGCAAAATAGGCCGGAAGAGTCGCTACTAAAAATAACCGCCTCAAGGCGGGCGCATTCAAGTTCTCCAAAAAACGCCACAAAACGGGCGGTATAGCCTGGGGCCTTGCCTAGTTCGTCCGCCGGACTCGGAATGAGGCGAGGCTTTGCGAGCGGCCTCCGTGTACCAAAAATAGGCCGCGGTAAGAGCCGCGCCCAAAACTAACCGCCCGAAGGCCAGCGCGCCAAGTTCGTCCAGCGGAAAAAGGGCACAAAAATAGGTGGGCTATAAATCAGGATGGGCTGGCAAGTTCGTTCCGGACTCGAATGGGATGAGACCAGCGGCCTGCAGGTTAAAATAGGCCGGCACAGCCGCACCAAAATAACCGCCTCAAGGCTGGGGGCACCAAGTTCGTCCCGGAAAAGGCCACAAAACGGGCGGGTATAGCTTTGGGCGGGCTGGCTGTTCGCCCGCCGACTCGAATGGGGTGAGACTTTGCGAGTGGCCTGTAATAGGTAAAAATAGGTCGAAGAGCCAAGCTACCAGAAATAACCGCCAAGACCGGCCAAGTTCGCCCAGCGGAAAGGCCACAAAAACGGGGCGGGTTACTTTGGGGACGTGGGCCAAGTTCATCCGCCGGACTGGAATGGGATGAGACTTTCGCGAGCAGCCTGGTGGGGCTAGGTCATGCACAGTCACCAATAACCCAAGGTCGGGCACCAAGTTCGCCCTCTCGCAAGAAGGCCACAAAACTGGGGCGGGGGCCAAATTGTCGGCCGGACTGAATGGGACGAGACTTTGCATTCTCAGGTGCTAAAAAGACGGCAAGCAGTCACGCTAAAAATAATCCCCCAAAGGTCGGGCGCCAAGTTCGCTCCAATGAAAAGGCCACAAAACGGGGCCAATGGGGCGGGCTGGCTGTTCATACGCCGGCTTTGAATGGGACGAGACTTTGAGCGGCCTGTGGCCAAAAATAGGTCATGGAAGAGTCGCTGCCTAAAAATAACCGCTCAAGGCCGGGCGCACTAAGTTCCTCCAGCGGAAAAAGGCCACAAAACGGGTGGGTATAGCCGGGGTGGCTGGCCAAGTTCATCCGCCGGACTTGAATGGGCGAGACTTTATGAAGCGCCTGTGCCAAAAAAATAGGCTACTGGAAGAGGCCAAAAATAACTGGGCGTCGGGCGCCAAGTTCGTCCAACGGATAAAGGCCACAAAAACGGGTGGGCTATAGCCTGGGGGCGGAGCCAAGTTCGTCTGGCCGACTTGAATGGGGCGAGACTTCGAAGGCCTGTGCCAAAAATAGGTGGAAGAGCAATAATAACCCTCAACGCCAGGCCAAGTTTGTCCACCTAAAAAGGCCACAAAAATGGTGGGCTATAGCCTTCGCAAGTGGCTAAGTTCGTCCGGACTCGAATGGGATGAGACTTTTGCGAGCGCCTGTGTGCTGGGTAAAAATAGGCCGCATGGCACAGCTGCTAAAATAATCAGCTCAAGGCCGGGCGCCAAGTTCGCCAAATGGATAAAGGCCACAAAATGTGAGGGATATTGCCTGGGGGCTGGGCTAAGTTCGCCGCCGACCGGATTCGCATGGTGAGATTCGCGGCTCTGGTGCCAAAAATAGGCCTGACGACACAGCCGCTTAAAATAAGCGCCCAAGGCCGGGCGCTTAAGTTCGCCCAAATGGCAAAAGGCCACAAAACGGTGGGCTATAGCCTGGGGCGGGTGGCGTTCGTCACGGACTCAGTAATGGGGCGAGACTTTGAAGGCCTGTGTCAGGGAAAAATAGGTCATGGAAGAGCCGCTACCAAAATAATCAACGCCAGCGCCAAGTTCGCCCACCGGAAAAAGGCCACAAAATGGTTGGCTATAGCTTTCGGGGATAAGTTCGGTCTGGCCGGACTAATGGGGCGAGACTTAGTGGCCTCAGGTGCCAAAATAGGCCGCAGGCACAGCCACGCCGAAAAATAACTGCACGAAGGCCGGGGCGCCAAGTTCGTCCAGCTAATAAAGCCAAAAAACGGTGGGCTATAGCCTGGGGTTGGCCAAGTTCGCCGACTTAATGGGCGAGACTTTGAGAGGGGCCTGTAAAAGCAAAAAGGTCGCACAGTCAAGGCAAAAATAGCGCTCAAGGTTGCGCCAAACCCCAGCCGAATAAAAAAGGCCAAAAAGGGGGGGTATAAGGTTTCATAAGTTCGGGTCCGACTTAATGGGCAACACTATAGGGCCTGCAGGTCAAAAAATAGGTGCGATGCAGTCACCCTAAAAATAAGTGCCTGAATGTCGGCGCTAAAACCCCCAGGAAAAAGGCCAAAAAGTGGGTTATAGCCTTTGGGTGGGTTCGTCTCACGGACCTCTAATGGGGTGAGACTTTCGCGAGGGCCTCCGTGGTGTAAAAATAGGTCAGCCCAGACAGCCAAAAAATAAGGTTGTCAAAACCCCACCAAGGAAAAAATGCTAAAAACGGGCGGCTTATAGCTGTGGAGTCGAATCTCGGTCCGCCGGACTTAATGGGGAGAGACTTTCCCAGGGTCCTCCGTAGTGCTAAAAATAGGTCATGGCACAGCCAGAGTAAAAATAAGCGCTCAAGGTCGGGCGCCAAACCCCCAGCGGAAAAAAGCGCTAAAAACGGCGGCAATAGCCTTTGGGGTCAATAAGATCGACCGCCGGACTTTGAATGGCTGAGACTTTTTCGAGGGGTAGCAAAATTGCCGCAGTACGGCCGCTTAAAAATAAGCGCTCAAGGTCGGGCGCCGAAACCCCGTGGAAAAAGTGGCAAAAATCCAAAGTGGCTATAGGCTTGGCGAAGATCGTCTGGCCGGACTAATGCGAAGACTCGCGAGTGACCCACGCGGTAAAGGGCCACGGCACAGCCTAAAAATAAGCGATCAAGGTCGGCGTCAAACCCCCACGAAAAAAGGCCAAAACGCGTTATAGCGGGTGGGTCAAGGTTCGTCCGGACTCGAATGGGTGAGATTTTGCGTAGGGCCTGCACCAGAATAGGCCACGGCACAGCCGCGACAAAAAAATAAGCGCTCAAGGTCGGGCACCAAACCCCCGTGAAAAAGGGCAAAAAACGGTGGGCTATAGCGGGGTCATAAGATCATCCGCCGGAATCTGAATGCGGCGAGACTCTACCGCGAGGGTCCCACGGTGTAAAAATAGTTGCAGCGCACTAAAATAAGCGATCAAGGTCGGGCTACCAAACCCCCCAAATGAAAAAAGGCCAAAAACGGTGGCTATAGCGGGTAATGGGCGAAGTTCACCGACTCGAATGGTACGAGACTTTTGCGGGCTTCCGTACCAAAAATAGGTCAGCGGCACAAAGACCCAAAATAAGCGCCAAGGTCGGGCGAAAAGCCCCCAATGAAAAAGGCCAAAAAATGGGTGCGCTTATAAGATTGGTGGGTCAAAGTTCATCTCACGAACTCAGAATGGGCGAGACTTTGCAGGGGCCTGGAAAAATACGTTCAAGCCAAACCCCCGCAGCGAAAAAAAAAACGGTATAGCTTGGGTGGGTCATAAGTTCGCCACCGGACTAATGGTACGAGACTTTGCAAGGGGTTCCTGGTACTAGTCATGCCACACCCAAAAAATAAGAGTCTGGTCGGGCGCAAGGTCTAGTGCCCCACGTAAAAAAAGGCCAAAAGCTAAAAGCTTATAGCATTGGTGGAAGGGTCATGGGTTCACCGTCCCGAAGCGACTTTAGGGGCCTCTGGTGCCAAAAATACGCGTTCAAGGTCGGGCGCCAAAACCCCACTGAAAAAAGGCTAAAAACGGTGGGCTATAGCCTGGGGTGGGTCATGGGTTCGGACTCTGGAAGGGGTGAGACTTTATGTAGGCCTCATGCCAAAATAGGCAATCGCCTAAAGGTGCACCATAGCCCACCAAAAAAAAGGCCAAAACAACTAAAGGGCTATAGCCTGTCAGGGTCAAGATGTTCACACCCTGACTTAATGAAAGAGACTTCATAGGGGCTTGCAGTATTAAAATAGTCATGGGCACAGAAGACCTAAAATAAGCCACCATGGTTTCAAAGGCGAAAGCCCCCAAATGAAAAAGGCCAAAAATCTGCGGGCTATACCTTGGGAGTGGTCACCTCACCGGACTCAACGGGTGAGACTTTGCGAGAGGCCTCCATGTGCCAATATAGGTCAAGGCACAGCCTAAAAATAAGTACTGTCGGGCGCCATAGCCCCCAAATGGAAAAAAGGCCAAAAACGGTGGGCAATAATAGCCTCGGGGTGGATCATGTTCGTCTGCACTCCTAATGAAGGGCTAGACTATGAGGGCCTACAAAAATAACATACAAGACTCAAAAATTAGCGTCGGGGCGCCAAAGCCCCCAAATTAAAAATGCCAAAAAACAGTTTATAGCCTGGTGGGTCAAAGTCTCATGACTCGAATGGGGCGAGACTCGGGCCTCCGTGCTAAAATAGTCACACAGCCGAGAAAAAATAAGCTCAAGGTCACGCCAAAGGAAAAAGGCCAAAAAACGGGCTATAACCTGGGGTGGGTCAAGGGTTCATCCACGGGACGGATGGGCGAGACTCACAGGGGCCTCAAAATACGCCGGGCACAGCTCGCCTAAAATAAGCGCTCAAGGCCAAAACCTCCCCGGCGGAAAAGGCCAAAACTGTGGGCTATAGAATTGGGGTTCGGTCTCACGACTGAATCAGACTTACAGGCCTCCCAGGTTAAATACGCGGCATAGTCAAGACTCCAAAAATAAGCGCTGCAATGAGCGCCAAAGCCCCTGTTGAAAAACGCCAAAACTGCCTATATAATATCTCCCTATTATTCTTTCAAAAATAAATAAATAAATAGAAACCTCTCCATAATAATTCCATGTTAAATTCTAATATGACTCCATTATAATAGTTTCCCCTGCATTATGGTTGTAGTTGAACTTTTTGAGGTTTCTAATTAGAATATTCTAAATTTTATACTTTTATACTCTTATATTTTCCTAACAAAATTCTAACCAATTGGCTTTATATGAATCTAATTCATCGTAGTTTGTTTCTCTTAAGAAAAAATAATTAATAAAAGAATTTTCAATTAATTTCTTTAAGATAATCACCCTTATAAATTTTTCTTTCATGACCGAGTGAACGACAACTAAAACAAGCCTTTCTTTCTATTCTTTGCCATTTTCTAAAAGGATTTACTATGAACCTCCTGCACACTTTTTAGTGCCTTATTCCAATTTCCTATAGACCAGGTGTTTCTCCAAAAGTTCCTAATGCTGCCAGGACAAGACCTTGAATGGCTTGTTCATTATATGATATTATAGTACTTCATTATATTATATGATATTGTGGCACTTCATTATTTAATATTTATGAGATCCATTCTGTATAGATATCATCATCCGCATTTAAAAAGTCGTATGTTTTAAAAGAAGCTTTGTATAGGTACTTGATGGAGAAAAAGTTATAAGATGAGCCAAGTGTTTAAACAAGTGTCTTTCTTTGATTTTTTTAATTTTAATTTGCTTTTTATAAGTTAAATTAGTAATCTTAAAATTTAGGGAGTTTCTTAAGACTTTTAAGGGGAGTTATCTTTTCAACTTATTCTGAAACTCTTATCCAAGCCCAAGATTTATAAAACTCCATTTTCTCTTTGAAAGAAGAGGCCTTTGTAAAAACTTCATTTTCTCCCTCAATCAACAAAACCCACTGCCATTTTCAAAGCTTGCCAGGGCCTAAAATCTCTACTGCCTTCAAATAATTTTACCTAAGTCATGAACGTGACGACCTACGGTATAAACAACTGCAGCACCAGTGGCATGACTGCTGATGAAGAGCCACTACAGGAAATCAAAAGCATTAAACCAAAAGCAAGCACCATGTACAAAAATTATAAAAAAACTTGAAAAATGTCTATTACAGAGGACAAAATACTTCAGTCTTATACTTTTTCACCTATAAATATTGAATTCTGCATATAAATATAGGGTTAACATTGTAGGAACAGGGGAAGATGAAAAAGCCACGAAGGATTTTCTTACATCTTTCTTCATTTGCTTCATCCTCAATTCTAGATAAACACTTTTCTAATCTATATATATATGAACGAAACCCATAAATTAAAAATCTGCCTTCTTGCAATAACATTGCACCCTAACAAAATTACTTATTGTGGGATTGCATTTATAACATGTATAGAAATCTTAAAATCTGGAATTAGTTGCAATCTACCTGTCGTTGACACAGGTAGAAGTGTCCCCGAAGAAAAAAAAAGGTTTAAAGATAAACAAAGATGGGTTGTAAAAATTTTGTTACAATAGTAAATTTTACTAGTGTTAATTGAATTTACCTTGATATTTAAGTAATTTCATTGTTTTATTTAGTGTTTAATCAATTTGTTACACGTCCCAAATGTCTCTATTGAAATGATTTTAAGTAGTTTTATTTAACCCACCACCTTAATTAATCTTAAGTGAAGTCTATATTTGAAAACCATAATATTGGATTATGCTACAACAAGTGCAACCTTTATGCTTAGTTACCAGCTTTGAGTTTGGAATCATAAATAGACAGTCAAAGATAAGCAAGAGGAATGTGAGGATAACATTAAGTCATCATGCCCTTTATGCCCTAGGCATAGAGGAGGATAGTGAGGATAACATCAAGTCATCGTGTCCTTATGTTTGGTCGACGCATGCGCTACAATGGCCGTGATAAAAGTTCGCAATCCTATGAGGGTGAGCTTTATTGCAAAATCCGATTCTCAATTTGATTGTAGGTTACAACTCGCCTACACGAACTGGAAATCGCTAGTAGTCAATAGTCACCTAACTCAGCCCTACAATCTTTTCTATAATTGTGATCATAATTTTGGGAAAATTGTTGCGCCAATATAAAAAGAAAGTAGATTAATTAGAAAGAAATTGAGAACAAGTAAAGCAAAAAACGATAAAACATAAAACATTGTAGTTAGTAGATGAGCACATATGATAAATTTGTTATATGAAATCTCGCTATTTTGGCTGGTTAAAAGCTTAATTTGAAAACTATAATAAACAGAAAAAATAGATTATATGTTTAATAAATTTTATTCATATTCAACCCATATAAATTTACTCATATAAGTGTATTTTATTATATAAACATAATTAACAAAAAACATGCCTAAGTTTATGTTGACCAAAACATTTAAAAAAATTCACATTTACATAAAAGAGGTTGAACTTATAAGATGAAAATTTTGATACTGATAAACAGAATTTGATTGATAAAATATGAAATAAATTATTTTGAGCGTAGCCACAATAATTACAAACGAAAGAGCTAATTGTACATGCTTTTTGACTCTAATTTGTTCTTTATTCTCTCTAGGGTGGCTCGCTCGATACGTGGTCGTTTCCCAAATTCTTAATACAATCTTTCATTTCATCGTCTCCCAACCCACCGCCAGCATAATTTTACTCGTGTGAACCCTCTTTTCATCGTGCAATTCTAAGCGGGTGGACTTAATCTATCTTTTGTTTTGTCTCTTTATCGTATGTCCATTACTTTCTCCCAAACGAAATCGTCGATCATCGTCGTAATCGTTCTTTCTGCGCCGGTACTGTCCGATCTCCGATCGCTATCGCCCTGATTTTTCTACTGCTATTCCCACCAGGTTAGTTTTTCTTCTTATTGTTCAAACTACTGACCAAACTCAGGGTTTCACTTATTGAAATTTCCAATTATTCTATTAATTACTATCAGGATAGGATCTAACTCCCCAATTTCCCCAATTATCTAACCCAACGAAATTAAATTCGATTGCTTGTCAATCAATGCAATTGCTATCGTGTCTTCCAACCAGTGTCAATTATGATGTTTATTCATTATAGTATTCAGATTTGGTTACAGCGCAGCAAGAATGATGGATAATATTGATCTGTCATTTTTATATAATATGTCTGGACTGGAAAAACCAACAAATTAGTTATAAGGCCACCACTGTTGCTGCTGGTGGTAGTGGTGGTGGGGCCATTCACAGCCGCATCATGTTCAACACCCCTGGACCTGGCTCCGAGCACGAGGTTTTATGCGCGACAGAATGTAAGTCAAATCATTCTTTCTTTCTTTTTTTCAGGGAGTTTTAGTTTGAAATAAAAAATATAAACCTAATTGGACAAGATGAGCAGCAGGTTTGATATTTTATTAATCTATTCAACTTGTCTCCATTCAATTGCTGTAGGAGTTAATGGTACAAGGTCATGAAAAACCTAATATCATCAAAATTAATTTGTAAATTACCTTATTCAAAACTAGGGGAGAACTTTTTTTTTTTTTGGGAAATCTTGATAGCAGAGTAAAATTTATTAATTAACACTAGAGAGAACTTGATTACATACTACAATTGAAAAATTCAGAGGAGAAAAACAATAATAGGAGATGAATGCACACAAGAATTTGTTAGACTAGGCACTGATGGCATAGCCTTTCATACACACTATTTTTTTCTTAATGCGGTCAATTATTGAATGTTTGATTGGAGTTTATTTATAAATGTTGACGAATATAAATGCCTTCAGTATTTTGTATTAAAAAAAGTTATTCAAAAAAAGAGGAGATTGATATCAAGTTTACAATTTCTCTAATGCAAGTAGTTGCAGTATAGATATTTCATGTAAAATCAACATATGGGTCATTATTGTAGAACAGCTCTCCTGTTTCTCCAAGATGAAAATAAAGACGTGCTTCCTAAATTCTCTAGTCATGAATATGATCCCTATACTGATGGTCACATCTTAGGTCTTCTAAATTCAGGGACTTGAATTTTCGCTACGTTATATCATAATATTATTTTTCAGATTGTTGAACAGTAATTTTATTTAGAAGTTACTTTTGGTTGGGTAGTCTTAGACAGTTTGGTGCTTTTTATAAAAGGAACCCCATATTCTTATTCAGGAAATTTGTTATGTTATGACTAAGTACTTGCTTCATCCTTTTCCGCTTAAATGTTATTGCACCGCCAGACGCAAAACAATTGATGAAACGAGAACAAAGATATTTCAAAACGCTAGAGGAGGGTCTTTTTAAAGTTGTTTACAAAGGTTCTTTTATTTTTCTCCTGCCTTGTTTCTGCAAAAATTTCTCTCAACTATTATTTCATTATTTGAACTTCAAAGTTTTCCATAAAATAAGGCTACCTTTTTTACACAAATAGTTATGTTGTTCTTTGGGAGTGAAGCAGAATGAATTGTTCCAGGATTGTTTTAAGCAGTTCTTACTTCATTTCATGTTTCTAAATCTGCAATTTCTGTTTAGAGGATTATATATATGGATACCTTAGAGGCTCGCTTTGAGTTATCTGATCATGGGCAGACCTGGGAATAATCATAATCAAAGACATCAGCAGTTTGTAAATTCTTCTTCTTCCATTGTACAATGATCCCAACACTGGCATGTCACACTGTGGGAATTCATCCCCAATGGTCACATCGCCCGTAAGATAGTTCAATGACAGCTGCTGTGCGGATGTAACACTATAGCACCCACAAACGCCAACTCTGGGAGCCTGTTGTCAACTGGCATACAGAGAATTCCTATATAGATCCGATGGTAATATAATTTATATTACCTTCACAGGTGCTGGTTTTTCCTTTCGCCAGTATTACGGAGTGTTTTTTTTTTCAGAGGAACCCTTTTCTAATGGATATCAACAATCACCCGCCAATTTTTCCATTGGTTCTAGTGGAAACATGCCATCAATGGGCGCCCAAAGAATTGCAAGTCAAATGATTCCTACCCCTGATTTAATAATAATAAGCAACCAGGACCAACAGCAGCAGTAATCAGTCCTACATGAATCTGGAGTCCAATAATGGTGGTGGTTTTTCAACTGTTGAATCTGCGGTATCCCCAAGCACAGCAACAAAAGCAGCATAAGTTGGTGGTCAAACAGTCAGAGTACTGCACAACCTGGCAGCCACATGGGTGGTATGAGGGAGGGTTTGCAGCATAAATCTTACGGGTTCTCTAATGGGGCTTTAATGGTGGGTTGGGGATGATTGGGAACAATTTATTTGTAAATGAATCTGCTAATTTCTGAGGCTATTTGACAGGCACCCAATATGTTAATTCTCCTGTTCTTACAACATCACTTGATCATCAGCTAATTAATGGCAGTAGGGAAAAATATATCTCGCTTCTCTTCTCATCCCGCGATGTTTCCTTTACTGATTTATCACATGGTGTTTATTTCCACACTTAAGACAGAATTCATGCCAATTCTTGTATGATGGTATTTCACAACTAAAAGTTCATTCATCAGGTGATGGATGGAGGAGCAATGTTGATTCTATGGACAGGGATCCTATGGTGTTGTAACACCTGGTTGATCACACCAATACCCCAACATGAATTCAGGAAGCCAGTAAATTCAGCCAAAACAAGTGCCACGCTGATGGGTAATCGTCTAATTTTCATGTAGCAACACAGGCACGCAGGTTAAGGCTCCATCAATTGACTGTCCGAAAAGATGAATCATTCTTCCTTATCTTCTAAGAGACAATCTTCTACAGTCACAAACAACAGCAAATAATTCCCCCCAACAGCCGACTATGTTCAAATAACAACAATTTGTTCAACATCAACGCCAACAGAAGCCGCAGTCAGCAGCAGCATTTGCTGAACAATGATGGTTATGGTCATTTCCGCAGATGATGTCTGATATGATCATCAAGTGAAGCGTGAACCTGAATGGAGCAGCATAATGAAGTTATGCACTGTTGTCCTGAATGAATTCCAGCTGCCTGAGTCACAAAACTACTTAGCCAACTTCTGCTGAAGACCGCTCAAGGTGCTTCCAGCATCTGCTCGCCTATCTGGCCGCATGATATCTGCTCATCACCACCACAACAAACTGATTCCAGAGCACCCAATTTCAAGGGTGCTAGCTGCAGATTAACCAATGGAAACGAGACAGACAATTGAAATCAACAGAGGTGGTTGTTCTGGCGCCCATGCTCGCCGATGCTGTTCTGAAGGAAATGTTGATGTTAATTGGCTATCACCAAAAATTATGGAGACATATGGACAATTGCACTTCATCTCACGTTCTTATCCTCGCTACATCATTCAGTAAAATTTGATTCACCATCACAAGCATTGCAGGGACCCAAAAGGTTCTGTTTGAAAGTTCCTGTCAAGAACTACTCCAGCAACAAAAGAACGTGTTTCATTCAAAAACTGATTCTTGTTTGTCAGTTCAGCGTTAGTGAGTCATGTAAATCTTTATGATATTGGAGATGCGCCCAGGTGGGATGATCTCTAAAACAGCAGTTGTGGAGACTTCAGAAGATATACAACCTTCTCTAAAACGAATGAAGATAGGTTTTCATTCAATCTCTTTGCTCCAGAGAACAAAAGTTCACTGTATCAGCTTCTGCTATTGCTGAAACTCAAGTATCCTGATGCCCTGCAAACAAGATTGGCCAAATGTCAAGATAGTAAAATGCCAGTAAAATCTGAGTTTATGGAAGTGAAGATGGAAGTTCCTGTAAGTTCTGACAGGGGAGCCCCAATAATGAGATGAAGGATGATGTTGTTGAGCAACAACCAAAGGCCAGATGGGGTGAGCCGACAGGCGGCGATGAGCCTACTGCTTCAGCTAAGCAGGAAAACAATAAAGTTGAGGAAGAGAGCCATGTGGCTAAGCAAGAAAGTTTGACACAGCCTGCTGAAAATGCTGCTGCAACTAAGTCTGGAAAGCCAAAAATAAAAGGCATCACTGACTGTTCTATTCACCCTGAGCAAGTTAGGAGAGCATATTTTAGGTCTCAGACAGTGGTTGGCCAGGTATCCTGGGTTAGCGAATCTTTTTATAAACTAATCAGTGAAAGTTTGTTTTATGCACATGCTAATTCATTGTATTGCAGAAGCTTGGAAATTGTCATTGAATTGATTCTGAGAATGACAGGCCTTTGTATATATGGGAGGAAGGGTACCACTCAGAGCTTTAAAACAGATTCTATTTTACAGGATGCTATATTTCTCAAACACAATATTTTGGATCAGATCTTAATCTGTTTTAATTTATCTTCATTTATTTATTTGTTCTATTTTTGTTGTTAACTTGTAAAAGTATGTCTTTGCTGAACTCGGGCCTCATCACTATTTCAATGTTTATGCTTTTACATCAATGCAGCTGACATTAAAGCTTTTACAGTGTTCTGATCCCTGTTGATAAAAATATTTACGTTTCTGGGTCCTCTTGCCTCAATTTCATTTATTAATGATGCTTTGCGAATTTGACTGTTATTCATCCTGCATCCTAGCTGTTGTCTGCACTGTTGGTTGATGTTTGTTCTTGTTATGCAGAGTAAAGCAAAGGCAAGAAAAGAATCGCTAAATGTATATGCAATGAGTGAGAACTCTGTCAGCTGTGTAAGTAAAGTTGAGAAGCTACTTTGAACCACCACCTATTTATTGTTTCGCCATGTGGTACTCAGATGTTTAAATGCATGTATTATACAATGGGTGTTGGTGACACACGGCATATTTCTGTATTAAATGCTACAATGAGGCTCGTGGGTGATACTAGCTGTCGCTGATGGACTGGCTCATTGCAAAGGCAAGGCTGAGAAGAAGAAAATGATTTAGAGACTGAAGAATGGGTAAAGTTTTTCTTCCATTCTGTATTTGTTAACGTTATAAGGTGATTCAAAACAATCACCTTGATCATTTTGCCTTCGGAAGGGTCATGCGTGTGCAGTGGGTTCAATGTGACAAATGTGAAGCCTGGCAACATCAAATTTTGTGCTTTATTTGTAATGGTCGTGGAGGAATGATGGTGGACAAGCTGAATATACTTGCCTAATTGCTACATAACTGAGGTTGAAAGAGGAGGAGCTGCAGTTCTTTTACCACAGAGTGCTGTACTAAATAAAGATCTCCAAGCGACAACCTAGTGATCACATAGAGCATCGATTATTTTAGGAAGACTGAAGCAGGAGAGACAAGAGAGGGCAATTCAAGGAAAATCATGATGAGGTGATTGCTATGCTGTCATATCTGTTGTTTTCTGCTTTGGTTCATTATATTCAGTTCAGTGATATGCACTCTTTGGCAAAGTATTTTCAGTGTGTGCCTACCTATATATTACCCGCTTGCCAATTCTCTATCCACAAGTGAAGCAGTTTAGGATCAAATACAATTTGAAGAAAGATCATTATTGTTTACTGTTAATCTACACTACTTTTCGATGATACAATTTTAGTCAGGAAGTTGTTAATGGAAGTTATTGAATTCTGATCTATCTAGCTATTTGAATCTTGGAATCCTTGTTTTATTGACAATCAAGTGTACTAATTGTCGGAAGTTCCAGTTGGTTTGTTCTTGGTATTTATAGACGCAGTAGTACTGGAACTTACTGCATGGTGGTACACTTAAATATCTTCCTTTATTTTAGATTGCTTTTATGTTCAACCATTTTAGAGGACCTCTGCTGATGGAATATTTTCAGTAATTGCTTCTGTGGGTTGTCCTCAAGACTGTCCACAGCAAATTCTGTTAGGGTAATTTATCCTTTTATTCTCTGTCTAGGTTCCTAAATAGCCACTTGTAATCAGAGTTGTCATCTAAGCTGACAAAAGTTGGAAGTGAAGTTAAATGCTCTTTTTGAAATTTTCCAAGGTTCTTACCTCAATGGAATTTCCTTTATAAATCCAAGGTACAGAGAATTCCCATGAACTTAGTCAAGTGGTGTTACTGTGATGATGATTACTGCGTACAACCCTTGAAAGATCATCAAAAAAAAAAGGAAAAGCTTCCCGGAACTATAAACTATGATTATTTCTTCAGGTAGTTTTGTTGTTTCAGAAGATTGAAGGTGTATGTGCCTTATTTGGCATGTATAAACGTTAAGAATTTGATCCCAATGTCAATTTCCTAATCAGCGCCGAGTTTATCTATCATATTTGATTCGTGAAGTATTTTATCTTGAGATTAAAAGAGTCACTGGAGAGGCACTACACATTTGTTTACTTTGTTCTGGTAAGCTGAGATTGCAATTTTAACTCTCTCCTCGCCGCCTATCTTTTTGAATAAATGAGATTATTATTGATTGGATTTAGGATATTTTTGAGTTATTAATTTCTATGCTTGATCATGTTTGTGATTGGTTACTCTTGAATATTGCAAGCCGCGTGGGTTTACCAGCTGCCATATTTGGCTTGCCTCCGCTAAAGGGTGAAGACTATATTTTGTATTGCCATCCAGAAATTCAGAAAACACCAAATCTGATAACTCCGAGAATGAACCCATTAAATCTCCAGAAAAGACTTTGTATGCTACAGGTCCTATTGTCCTTCTTTACTTTACATTGGCTGCCTTTCAGGTACTTGGCTAAGTTAAGAAAAATGTCAGGAAAACATCGTAGTTGATCTCAATTAATTTATATGATCATTTCTTTGTATCCACCGGTGAATGTAGAGTTAGGTAACTGGCAGCCAGGCTGCCATTTGATGGTGACCATTACCGTGCTGCAGAGGACTCAATTATCAGATTCACGAAGATGAAGACGGAAAAACAGAATAAGGGATAACCAAAAAAAACCATTACAAAAAGGGGCTCTGCAGTGCTATCTGGTCAAACTGATCTTTCTGGTAACGCTAAAGCATGATCTTCTACTTATGCATAAGGTACTTTTTTATCCTCCATATCTTTATTTATTTTATTTTTTCTTTTGGTGGTATACACAGTAATTGAATGATAGGTATTGATGTCCTTTTATTGAGTTCTAAATTTTCCTGGTTATTCCAGCTTGGGGGAGCATCTCATTTGCCCTATGAAGGAAGACTTATTATGGTTCATCTGCAGCATGCTTGCAATCATTGTTGTATTTTTAATGGTATCGGGGAGTCGGCATGTGTGCGAATAGTGCACAAAGCTGAACAAAAACTTTCAGCTTTGTGATAAGTAAGTTTCTTTTGTTTTCACTTGCATTCTTGACTTATAGTTGTAAATACAGATTTCATGTTTATACAACATATTCTTCTGGCGACCTTTAGTTAATTAAGGCGTTGTTGCTCGCTTTTATTTGTGTAAGTGTGGTTTGCTAATAGGATATTGTGGAAGCTACATGTTCTCTGTTTTGGGGATGGTTTTGTTTCCTGTGTCAGTATTTTGTGTTTAGGCATATATACACTTTACGTTACATATATGAGATAGGTTAGGCTTAGCCGGTCTGTCGAATTTCCAGTGCTCTTTTCGTTACTGCTTGAATACAGTTTTGTTTACCTCAAAAAATGAATAATAAATAAATAAAGTTCGCGGAAGGTGTCTTCGCTCATATTGCATTAGAGATGCCTCAGGAACTGGATATGTTTAGTGGGAACCATGAAAAGTTGGTGAGATCATTTACCAGAAGGAATATCAATATCAGAAATAAGACGTTTTCCTCTGGGCGAGGGGCTAGGGCGGTGATAAATTTCACCTATTTGAATTTGGTGCTGTGAATTAATCCATCTTTTCACGTTAAATCAGTCTTCTTGAGGCTGAGGTGGCAAAGAGAAAGATTGGTGGAAATATCTGAAGTTAGGCTTAGAATTTGCAAATATGGCCGTTAACATCATAAATTTTATGGTGGGGGGACTTCTAGTTCATTGGGGCTAGATTAACTTCAGTAAATATCATAGAACTCGCTGGGTGTTTCTATTACTGCGACAATAATGAATACTGTGCGGGCCAGGAAGTTAGGAACCACTGGTATTTCCAATCCCTGTTCTCTTTATGGCTTTTATGCCTGTCTTGTTTTTGCCTCTGCCAAATAAGATTGTCTGCATTCCAATTTATTTTACGTAGGGGAATATTCAAATTAATTGTGTTTATTCCTTGGGTTTTTATTTATTCATTATTATTTTTTTTTTTTTCCTTTCTTTGATGTTTACACCGCTACCTTAATAGGTGTTTTGAAGCAGAAAAACGCGGAAGATAGAGAGAGATCCGTCAATTGAGGGAAGTACACATCCTTGAGGAAGTAAGTAATGTATATATGGACTCGAATCTGGTTTTTACTGTTACTGCACTCATTTTCTAATTAAAATTTGATTTCTTGAAACTTTTTTGTTCCAGTTACCGATGTGCCTGCTGGATAATGAAGATGTTAGAGAGATTCTAAAAGTGAATTTTTGATACCAGACAGGCATTATCTCTTTGTCAAGGAAATCATTATCAGTATGATACCTTTTGAGGCGGGCTAAGCATTCAACAATGATGTTCTTATCACTGCATAATCCAACTGCACCCATTTGTGACTTATCTTGCAATACATGTCTTGATATAGAAACTGGTCAAGGTTACGCTGTGAAGCTTGCCCGATTATGATGTATGCAATGTTATCAGAAGCTGATGCGTATTGATCATCCACATAAATTCGACAAACCATCCTTCCACTGCTGATCGCGATGCACACAGAATAAAGAAGCCAGACAGCAACGAGTCTTGCAGGGTGCTGGGTATACTCGCGTCTGCCTACAATGCACAAGTTTTTTTTGTAGATATTTTCATTAAATACATAACCTTTCGCCATTTATCATTAATTTACATTGAACACCCCCCAACCCCCTTCTTTTTCTTTCTTTCTTCCTTTTCCCTTTCCAAATAAATAATTAAATAAAGTCAACATGTGCATGATTTTTAGTTTTAAATAATGATTTCAGATCGCAACCCTGTTTTTCAAAGTTCATTCTAACGTGACGAGTATCTCTATTTCAGCTTAGAAAAATGCTTGATCTTCTGGTTCATGCATCACAATGCTCTCCACACTGCCAATATCCCAATTGTCAGAAGGTGAAGGGCTTCTTCCTCGACATGGTATACAATGCAAAACATCGCGCCTGGAGGTTGTGTCCTTTGTAAGAAAATGTGGTATTCCTGCAACTCCATGCTCGAGCATGCAAGAGTCTGAATGCCACGCACTAATGCAGCTGCAGGTTTACATTGTTCATCTATATAGTCAAGAACTACTGAATAATTTTCACTATTCGCCAGTTTACATTGTTCTTATCGAATAGTCAAGGCTGCTTTCTAATTCTTGTTATGTTTAATTTATGTAAATGTTTTCTTGTTATTACAGAGATCTCAAAGAACATTTGAGGAGGCTCCAGTAAACAGTCTGGATACACTTGAGAAGGCAGGCTGTAATGGAGATGATGAGGTGAGAGTCGCAGAGGTTGCTGCAATGCTGGTTGAGCAATTCTGTACATGTAAATATGACATTTTTGTTGAGAAACCACCAGATATTTTGTAGGAAGTTGGTCTGCCCGGGCAACTGTCTATAACAAAGCAGTGATGGGGAGAAGTGGTAGAACTAGATAGTTGTGAGGTACTAATTCAGAATATATACAACGGAATGGTTCGTCATCACTTGCTTGCTTAAACAATCTTGATAGTCCAAGACCCAATTTCCCTTGAAAAGAGCAAAGTGAATTTTTCAAGTCTAGAGCTGTCAGTCACCGTGAACAGCCGCCAACCGTCATCGGAGAAGAGAGTACTGGGATTCTTATTGCTGATTTCTGTCGGTCGGTGGTCTGATTGGTGATTTCTTGATTTATCTTATCAGAGTTTTCTAGTGCCATCATTGGATGGCGAGTACTATAATTGTTCTAATTCTGTTTAAAAGTGTTTTTCTTTCATACAAAGAATGTGGGAGGAGGTTAGTTTCAATCCCTTTTATCTGTTTAAAATCTTTCTAGATATTCAACTCCAAAGCTTTTTTTTTTTCTTTTTTGGGTGTAATCGCCTTATTACGCCTTTAAAAAGATGGGAAAGAAAAATATAGCAGCCCATCAGAATTCAGACCTGCACTAGTAATTAACTTCATTAATACTTATGTGTAAGTTAAATGTTATGTTTACGATTACATTTATAAATGAACACTGTGATTGTTGCACACGTTTTCTTTTACGCCGTGAAGCTGAGCCACGTACTTTTTAAGTTCGAGCAATGGCATCGTGTTGTTCGGTCGCGGTCGTCGTGGACGATTGAATCTACCAATGAAGGCAGTGGTCAGTCCAATTCGTTCGGGTCAATTACTTTCGCCATTGAAAAATAATTGTCTATTATTATACACGTGTCAAAAGAACGAGAGGAACTGATTCTGAACGTGGCGCCTCCCGACCTGTTTCCATTCTGTGGTCTCTACTTTCTGTTTCCATTTTTGGCCTCTCAAATTACGGTAGAGATTATGGATCATCTTCACCAAAATACCTACTAGTGGTGTTCTAATGATGCACTTAAAAAAAAAATCAAATTACGGGACAAATAGTTGATTATAAAATATACAAGTTAAAAGAAAAAATGCAATACCAACAACAAGGACATCATGACTGCAACTGCAACAACTGTAACCCTGAATCCTAACCGAGCAGTGCATATTCGTACTGCATTATTTTCAAAGCACAGCAGTCCAAAATGGACACTTCCAAATGAACGCTGCAAAATGGCATCACTGTCGTCGAGAGGGGTTGTGATGATTGTCACCAAAGGTCCTCCTGGCTCTGGGAATAAGGAAAAGCGGGAAGATCAACCAAACCAAGAAGCAACACTACTAACCCAGATGTTTAACTCAACAACAACAGCAGCAGCAGCAGCAGCCAGTGTCTATAAAAGCTTAGATGACGAACCCGGTTGGTTAGAGGAAATCTCTCATGATATTGATGTGCTTGAGTGAAGTTCTCCGGGTTAGACAACATCAGAACTACTGAGCTGATGACAAGGAATCTTTAGATGCGCTTTTGATTAGAGTGGCACCCATGTGAGCTTATATTCCTGGTGCTCAGAATACTGTGTTTTGTGGTTGGTGCCACTAGTCGTATTGGCAGATCGTCATCAGGAAAGCTCATGCTCAGAGGTTACTCTGTCAAGGTGTTTTTTTTTTTTTTTTCTCCCCCTCTCCCTCCTGTAGTCCTAAAACTTCAGCCTTTAATAACATGAATGTATTTGAATTCGTTGCTGTAGTTAGATGTATTTGCAATGTTTGACATGGTTTGCTCTCGATTATACATTATTTTGGCTTCATCATCTCATTTTCTTCAGAAAAGCAAATTGTTGTTGGTTTCACCATTTGGTCATGATGTTAGGACCAGGCACATTAACAGGTTAAAGTGGAGCCACCAATAGTTCAAAATAAGAATGAAGATCATTCATGATTCAATTCGTTTTGATGGTAATTCTATTCTTAGGGCTGGTGGGCGAAAGTGGATCAGAAGTGGTGGATATGCTTCCCAGATCAGTGGAGATAGTGCTGGGGATGTTAGATCCCTGCACTCTTAAGGCTGCAGTGGAAAATTGCAACAAAATTATTTATTGTGTCATGTTCTACCATCATCAGATCTTTAGAGTTGATTACCAAGGGGTTTACAACGTTACTAAAGCATTTCAGGTTTGGCTCTAGGTGCCGTGCAGAGTTAGCAAGCAGAATCGGGATTAACCTTAGCAATACGTAACTGAACGAAGTAATACCGA
>JAUJEN010000546.1:0-127500 GCA_030448925.1 Citrus cavaleriei
AGTTACGTATTGCTAAGGTTAATCCGATTTCTGCTTCTTTCTACCTGCAGCACCTGTAACTCCTATATAACTTCAAGATGGATAGCAATTTTCTTATAACGGTTTGTAACAGCAGCCATGGTCCTTCTGTAAGATAATTCCAATAAGTGGGGAAGTTAGATGTAGATAGACATTTGAATTTGCTGTTCTAAACTTATTATTTTACAAAACAATCCCATCTTGAAAACCTGAATATTTTTTTGTTTCTGAAGAATCTCTAGATTAGACCTATGATACCGGTTAGTGGCTTCATTGGTAGTTCTTTAACGGAGAAGAGCAGATAAACGTTGCCGGTAAAATTATGAATGTTATTTTATTTTAACAATGACAAGTTATTTTGCATTTGTTGTTTGTTATGTTGCTGCAATGTTTTTATCTCATTTGAGTTTTCTTTTCTTCTTCTCATTTTATAATTCATTACTATTATTATTATTATTGTTTTAGCTGGAAAAAATGGAAAAATGATTAACATTTGTGCTTGGATATTATATTGTGTTGTGTTAGTCCAAGAATGAATACCTTTCAAAATAAGGCACTGCAAAGTATAAAATCCATCATGATTTTGCTTATGACTTTGAAAAATGTTTTTTTTAAATATTCATAGATGTTGGGTATATTTACATCATAGACTGTCTCCAAGAATAGTAGATTTGATTTGTTTATATGTTTTCTAACTTCTGTGAGTGAAGCCACCAAGAATTAAGCATGTTTTTCGATATTGTGGCCTTCTGGGGAAGTTATACTTCACTTGTCATTGTCCATTGGGCTGTTTATTCTGCCATCGACAATGCTGCTTTTGGATTCCAGTTGATAAACACAACCCCAAACTGCTAGATACTGCGGGTCCAATTACTAAATCTTGCTGTTTACACTTTTCTTTTTTATGGCATTTCAGATTTTACAGAGATGATTTGCTACTATTGGGCAGAATCTATCTAGATTTTTCAGGATTAGGATTTTGAATCTGCATTGGTGTACAGTGTAAAAGCCCTGAGGCCAGCAACCATTTGGACCACTGCATATAGTGGGGGTGTCAGCCACAGACATGTATGCATTATCTCATTCTGTCCCAAATTTGTATAATATGGTAGAATGTTGCGATGAATAGAAATGAAGGTTTATTTGCCGGTATGTACATTTCTAACTACTGCTACTGTCTGTGTTGTTTAGCTTAAGCGGATTCAGAATTCTTTTTTTGAGGCTATACAAAGATAGTCTGTAATCTGTTTGATGAGTTTAATGGCTTAACATGCAAATACCTCTCTGCAGGCTAGATATATATATTTTAAGCTTGTTTGGCAGCTCATCTGTTATTATCGCCAACGGAAGACAGTAATCAGTCACGTTTTATATATTTTGAATTTCAACATTTTGTAAAATACCAATTTTTTAGTTTATATATGGCTAGGAGGTGGTGATATTGTTCAACCTGTAATCCTGTGGAGGCTGGGCTTGTAGCTGTGCTATGTTACTTCCAGCCTTATGGAGTGAGAATGTCAGAGTAAATGTACTGGGTCAGTGTGTCTGAATTTGTGGGAGAACTGAAAGTCATATGTTTGCTGCAGTTCTTGATTTTGCAAGGTATAATAATGTTGTTTATTGGTATGTAATAGTGGTTTAAGGGGACTGAACTTGCAACTTGTGTACAGTTATTGTTTTTATCATGCAAGCGCATGATGATGATGATATTATGTAAAGAAATCTTTTACTTAAAATTCATCCGTACTAATAAATTCAATGAAATTATTATTATTATTATATTACTACATAAAATTAAATTCAACTGAAATTACAATATTGTTATTTCTTTAAAAAAGAAAAGTATATATGTTCAATTGAACTTACTTTTTGTAATGAGAACTGAGTAGAGGAGCATATGTCAAGGTGTGGAGGAGGAGGTATAGAGAAGCCTTACGGAACAGCCAACCACAAACCGAAATGTACATCACATTCAGTCCTAACTGAAAGGCTATGCTTTGTCCAGCACTAAAATACGCTTGCCTCCTCGTGTCCGTCTCAATTCTGAAAGTCAAATCTTTCTCTTCTTCTTCTTCTTCTTCTTTCGTCTTTGCAAGGTCGAGGCGGTCGGGTTCCGTGGTCGGAGGGACGGCCTCTACACCGGAATCATAATAAATGGCCCGCCCAGAACCCCAAGACTCACCAACGTCTCCCTGTCATTACGATAATGAAAATCGACTTGCTTCCTCTCTCTTGCTGGAGCTTGGTTCTCTTGTTCTTCCACCAGTGATCCTCTGTCAGAATCAAGCTTCCTATCGCATTTCCCAGATGGCGCATTTCACCGCTTATCGGCGTCTCTGTCCCGCCTTTCTCGACCTGTTTCGCCTCCCAAACCCAAAACTGGTTTATATTGTTTTATTTTCCTGAATATTTTATGATCAATTTCAACAAACCCCACTTTAACATGATTTTAAGTAGTTAACTTCAGGTTTCAGCAGAAGGAAATTCCTGCCCTAACTCAGGTCTGCCCCTTAATGCTTATATGCTGCACACCCAGCATGTGGAGCTAAACGCTATTGATTTGGCATGGGATACCGTTGTTCGGTTTTTCGCTTTACTGACATTCTTAAGATGGCTTCTTCTGCTGATTTTTGCCTAAGGTTGATGATGAGAGCTGCTATTTGCTTGGTGTCGCAGAGACTTGCTGGAGCTTCTGGTTTCAAGGAGGACTGTTGTTGTTATTTTATTGGTTCCTGTTAGATATTGGTGACCAAAATTTGAATTTTTCCATGATTAGATATGATATGCTGCTCATGATGTACTTAACCAATGTAAAAATCATCTGACAATGTATGCACGGGTTGGCAGGATCCCTTTGTCCAGGTAATTGATTTGCACTTTGGCATATGCTATTGATTGCTAATGTATCAATTGATAAAAAATAAGATAGTTATCTTGTAAGATTAGGTCTTTGCCTTTCTCACTTTATGCGTTGCCTCTAACGGACAATATCCAAAAATGAGAACTCGTTTATAATTGTTTATGGATGAAATAAAATAAACCATTTTACGTGCAGGGAGCATCTGGTATCTTGCTGTTGAAACTCTCTCCAAATGTTTTGTATTGAGAAGTTTTCAGAAGGTTTATCTGTGGTTAGCAAAGTCATTAGGTTTCTTCACGTGTTGTATAATTCAGATTTATACTTTTGTCTTCCAACTAGCTTCATTTAGCTTAATCCAGAATTCTTCTGCATTTGGTAATTGATTGCAATAACTTCTCTTCAACTAGTATTTATTTGGCTGTGACTCTTCAAACGAAATTAAATGCATAAAATTAGAGTATTTTATGCTATTTTTCTAGTGCCAGAGCATCTTTTGCATAAAAGGTGAATTATACATTTGTATTTTTATTTATTTGTCTATGGAAGGCCTCTTCAGGTGATAATAAAGAATATATAACTATTTCAAAGAATCTCTTTCTCTTGTGGCTTTGCTTCTTGCTTTCTGGATTGGTCATAGCCAAGAAGTCTTTAATATGAGTTGCTTTCTTTAATACTTGAGAATAATAGGACTTTGTATGGTCTCACTCATCAAGAGTAGTAATTTTAAATTGACCCTGTTGTGTTCTTCAGAATTGATATGGATACACCTTTCTTTCTTTCCCTCAAATAAAGGTCAAAGTATGTTGTGCATTTGGATATTGATTGTTTTAAGAAGCTAGAAGGGCTTTCAGATGAATGTAAAGAAAAATTTGATGGTTATTCATTCTACAAAAAATCTTCTTCTCCCCTTGTAGCCTAAGCTTAGCTTGGATTATCTTAAATAAACTTTAAGACATTCGATAATTGCAGCCTTGCAAACACTAAGCAAATAAAGTCTGGTTGCAAATGTCTAGGAGCTCTGAGAAATTATGCTCTGTTAAAACTTTTTAGCAGGCAATGAAAATAGATCTATCTTCTCTTACCTAAAATATTGGGTCACGCATATAAGGCATTTGGAGTGTTTCGACTGGTTTAGTGGAAGCCAGAAAATGTAGATATCAATAGCTTTTTCTGCAAGCCAGCAAATCCTCTCGCTGCCAAAAAGATTAAAGATAAGAAAAGAGGCTAAAGTTTGGCCCCTTTGATATTCTTTATCATCAGAAAGAAGACGCCGCTTATGTTGGTTCAGCTGATTGTTGTTTACCAAGAGGCAAAGAGGAGCGTAAACATTGCAGAACTTCGTAATTTCTTTTGTATCTATAGGCATCAAATAATATTTTCTCATTGATGAAGAGAGGTTTGTTTAGCCCTTGCTCATTGGAATGATGATCCATCCTTCCGGTATTAGATGTGTAAAGATTTGTGCCATATAGTGTTATGCAACCATTTGGTTTAATCTGTCGTTAGATTCAAAAAGAATGCAACCATGCGATAAGTTTGCTCATCAAACTTAAACCAAAAAGCTCTAAGTGTTAGTGTAATTGATGCCAGATTCTTCATCGGGGTTTTCGTCACTGAAGCACGGCGTACTCATGCTTACAAGATGAGGTCAGTGGAAGAGGAAGTAGGCTTCACTTAAAGCTTTTATCTTCCAGTGGAAATCATGTTTTCAGAAATGAAAATAGGACTGTATATTTGTTGTCTGGGGAATTAGCTCAAGAAATTATCACAATTCTTCTTCAATCCTAAATATATTTCAGCTGCCCTTGGTATTACACGCCACCAAAGCTTGATACTAGTTGGGGATTTAAGCATTCATTCTTTTTATAGTTTAAACCTTGTGCAGTGATACTTATTGTTTCATTATTATTCTGTGAAGGAGGCTAGAGGATCGACGTTGGACCACAGGTTGACCCAAAATTGATCGGCTTTGAGATCATAGAACCTCCAGTGTGCCAGAATTGCGGATGAGGAAGCCGCATATGTCGCTGTTGGTGTTCACTGGTTTCTTCTCAGTCTGTCAGAAAATGAAGGTGCTCCTTTGCTCCACCTTTAAAGGTTTGGCAGCCCCTTATTAGTCACTTAACTGGTAATATTAGCTTTATACAGAAAAAGCAAAAATATAAACTTGCTTGTGGGTATGCAGATCTGTTGAAAGAATATGATGTGGTTGAGGCCTTTCAATTGTTCGTTTTGATTTGCTGGCATACCCTGATTGGTGAGAACATTACAAGTGTGTTTGGGTTGTTGAGAACTGGAAGTTTTGGGCTGAAATGTTGTGATTTTTTGAGGTTGCATTGATTTTCTTTTGTTTGTATGGCTTACATATATATATATATATATTGGGGCTTAGTTTTTACAATTTGCATGAATAAGCATTAGCGTTTTCTTTGACAAGTTTCCTTTGGGTTTGGAACTTCTGTCCAGGTATGACCCATCAGCTGCACATGAACAGACAAGAATCAGAAACATGATGCTAACAAGCTTTCAGTATATGATATGATATTGCACTCCTATAAATCTTAGAGAACTATGTTAGCAAAAGAGGATTCTAATCAAATACTTTGTTACAGGTTTACAGAGGCTTGTTTCATCATCTCCATGGAGAGTGAAATCAAATTAAAAGGACTTCAGGTATGTTTATTAACCCACCAGCTCAATTGTTTGCTACCACTGAAAGTGTTGAGTAGGGGACACTAAATGATTGCTTGTCTTGCGATTATTCCCTTGCTGCTTGAAGTTGTTGATGCCAGATAGCCAGAACCTTTGTGGCAGACCATCTGTTTGCTGTTCAAACTTTTGCGGGGTTTGTCATAGCTTCTTTCAGTAAGTGAGGCTAATTCATTTTACTGTAAAATAGTTTCGTATAATAATAATGTTCGAAAACAAAATACCCCAAAAAGAAGGGCAAAAAAGATTCATTTTCTTCAATATGGAATTTCGTTATAATTTCACACGGATTTTATAGATTCAAGTAGGAAGTTACCAAATTAGAAATTGCAGTAGGTCAGTTTAGGGTACCCACAATGAATTATTGATGTATGTGATCATATCTTCAACAAATGATCAGCTGCCACGACTCGTATGGTGGATGCGGCAAATTGAAGGAGATAAGTATGAATCTCTAGAAAGCTTAGGAGAGCGGTCAACAATTGTCATGTGGGAAGGCAAGGTTTTGTTACATTAGATTCGATTGTAAATAATGCCACTTCAAGGTTACTCCAAATCATGTGCTACTTTGCTACTTTATGTATTCCTTTTAGAAAGTATGGGGAAATAAATACTGTGCATCTCCAAGTGCAATAACCATGTATGTGTGTTTAAACTTAAAACCTAATTGTATTGTAGAGGGGCAAGTAGTGTTTTGACAACCATGAGATTCCCCTCTTCTTTATTATTTCACCAAATTTTAAAGGTAAGCTTTAATCAAACTTCTTTAAATGATAATTTTATTTTACCCCAAAATTGTAAAAGATAATTTATCCATTATTAAGGCATTCAACTTGTGTTAATCCTTTGGCTAGTGAGGTTTGGCAAAACTGTAAATATAGATTGTAATTAACCCCAAGAGTGTGTGGACTAATTGTGAATCCAATGCAAATAATAGAGAGAGTTGAGGTTGGTCTTATACTTCATATTTAAAGATCTTAGACATTCAGAGAAATAATTAGCTATCCAAACATTACAAGAGAATCAAGTTAGTTCTGAATTAATCCTTTTGTAAGATTGAAATGAATCAATTGAAATTCAACTATCAAATGGTGATACCAACAACAGACATAATACCAACAACAGACATATCAAAGTTCTAAGCATGCTGTCAAGAAGGAACGAAGTTTCTTGCCAACACGCAAGTATCAGTATTACTAAAACAAAAACAAATTAAAGAAGCTATTAGTTTTACTTAATATAGGAAAAATATATACTGCACTGACCAACAACACATTAGAAGAATCATCTCGAAAGCTACAGGTAAAATGTAAGTATGAATTATTATATTATAAATAATAGATAAGGAGCAAAAAAGGAACGTATTTGATGATATATTCTTTCTTTGATTCAAATTTTAGGCAGAGGGGGGCTATTAACTCTGCTTAATTCGAAGTTTACGGAAGCAGCCGTCAGCAGTTACAAAAAGCCGATTGACTATCATCAGATCGTGGGCTACCAAGGCTTTCCCTTGTTGTTGCTTACTACAAAAGTCAAAAACGTGTCATCGCGCTCTCTTTACTTTCGTTAAACAATTTACAAATCGATAATCAATTAGCAGAACGAAAACAGAAACGAACGTATTTAACTCATAATCGCGTCAATCAATCATCCATATCTTTTTGTCATCAAAAAGTTCAACATATTCACTGAAGCTAAACAAATGTACCCTTCTTCTTATTTCAAGAAAAACAAAGAGAGAGAGACTTTCTGAGAAAGAAAAAGAAAAGAAAAGTGAGTAACGATAATCATGTGCAACGCAGATGAGATTGCAGGCTATTGGCTTTCTCTTTGGCCTTCCTTTTCGTTTTTCTTCTCCTCCTCGTCTCCATCGTCGGTGTCGTCGTGTGGACTGCTCTGGGTCGGTTAATTTTCACTTTTCTGTTCATTTCTATTTTCTGCCCGAAGTTAAGTTTAGAGGAATTTGTCACTTCAACCGTCTCTGGCCAAAGGTATCCAATATTTTCTTTATTATTTTATTTTGGTTTTCAATATCAAAGATCATCCTCTATTAGTTGATAGTAGCTTAACTTTCTTCTGCGTCTAAAATTCTCCGCCTGATGCTAGAATTTGTCTCTGTACCATGTGCGTGATGTTTAGGCAACGTATTTCTTTCTTCTGGAAGTTTCTTGACTTCCTCACTAGTTGTTGTAACTTTCAAGGTGCTCTTCTGGGTCGTTGAGGTTTTTGGTTTTTCTATATAAACATAGAATCTTGGCAGGATTAGAACTGATTGAAGTTCTTGAAGTACGCAATATTGGTGATCAGGGCAGGCTGCTGCTGACTTGCATATGCCCTTGTTTTGCTTGACCGTAATAGTGGAATTGCCTCTGAATTGATTTAAAGCTCCATTCATGTCATGGAATGCTCCACTTTTGATCCTTGCTAAATTTGACTTTATTCTCTATGTTTTGTTTCCACTGGTTTCTCAATTGCTTGTAAAGCTTGGTCATTCTCTTTTATGTATTTCTGATGATCTATTAAGGCAGTATTCGGGTAGATTATAAGGTAATAAAAATTGTTATCTACAAACATCTGAAATCCATTCATCTGTTTGTTTTCTTTCATTATGGCATAAAGGTTTCTTTTTGGTTACTTTGAACCCCAATCAGATAAATAGAACTACGTTTGAATTTCTTCTATTTGATTGAAATATTAACTGAATGCTGTAAATGTTGATTAACCATCAGTTCTATGGCGCATATATAGAGAGAGAGAGAGAGAGAGAAAGTGATCATCGCTCTAGGTATTGTTATTGTTTAAGCATAAGACTGAAATAGATTAATAAGGGCTTCAATCACTTCGAAGCTAATATAATATTTATATGTCTAAAGCCCAACATTTAGCCACTACTGTTCTTGTATAGTTATAGTTTTGCATCGGTTTTTGATTGTATAAAGAAATTACTAGTCTTGCTTGTTATACCAGCATGTAGATGGAAGCAATCTAATCGAGAAAGGTATAAATGATCTTGTTTTCAGATAAGACAACTATGAGGGCTTTTGCGGATGTCAAACCCATCGCCATCTTCTCTATCTCATGATCTTCCAACTTCCAATTGCCATCTTCCCCCCTTGAACCATCCCTTATTTTCCAAACACGACCATTTGCTAGGCACCAAATAGTCTTCCTTGAGAGAACATTCCATCTCTTGTTCTTTACTAGAAGCGTGAAATGTCTTGTTTAACTTCAATTTAAACCTCCTTTTACTTCCCTTTAGTTCCGCAATTCCATTGAAGATACCTCCATGCAATCCCAAACTCCTTAGCTTTCCTCCTGAATTCTCAAGTATTCGACTTCGGGTGTTAATCACTAGCTCTGTATCGACTCCACAGTATTGCCTTCGTTCAGTTATTCGATTAATCCGATTCTGCTTCTTTCTGCAGCACCCTAAGATGTTCAACAGAATCACTGATTTCTTGAATTCAATATCTCCTGCGACTTGTACGGAGAGCCAAATGAAGACAACACGCAATTACTGGCTGAATCCTTCAGCTTGTTGAAACCAATGAAACCAACAATGTCACCGTTTAAATTGAGCCTGCATATGGTGTGACTAAGTTATTGTTTTTGACCCTTCCTCTCTGCATCATATACCTCCGAGTAAACTCCACCCTCATCAAAGAGAACTAGTGGTATCAACATATAAACTTAGTACGTCATTTGAAATTTTTTTTAAGTGCATATGCACAAGCCAATGTACACTTTACCTGCTCTAGCACATTTCTCATCACTTGAACAGTATACAAAATAGGCCCCTGTGAACCTTGACACTGGTAGCTTGGTCTTGAATACCTCAAGCTGGTACCATGAAAACTTAAAATCAAGCCCATTCATATGTTTTGCGTCCCTCGCCATGTAATCAGTACATGTCCTCCGGCCCAGTGCAATGATTTGTGCCTTCATGGGTAGCAACGGCGTGTACCGGATCAGTCTGATTCCTTGTGCCAACACTCCTGGATAATGACTTGAAAATAAATACGGCGGGAAGTGGAAAGCTGAACGTCGCGTAAAGACGAACCGGTGACCTGTATTTGAATGGATTGCCTTTATTATTCCTCTGGAAGAAAATTTTCCTTCAAATTGACAATATCCCAGCATACTTTGACGCCTTACCTCGATTGAATGCATCATAGGTCTGAGGATCCAAAGAGGTCTTTCCAGTTATCGTTGCCGCTGAGAACCTCCATTTTTCCTTATGCCTATCATTTGCTGAAGGACGAAAATGTTTCTGAGTGCTCGTTGATAACAGAGAATAGCGTCCCAGTCGTCGAGGAAATTAGATTTTACATTTGAATTTGGAGTGCTGAGCTCGGTTAGAATATTTTAAGCGTCCATGTGCCTTCGTTTCAAAATTCTCATTTACCATCGCGTCTATTATTATTCTTTCTTCTGTAGAGCATACCCGATCATTCAGATGAAACTCTGAAACACAAAACGGGTAAACAAGTCATCGTTAGTGTTGATTTACATCATGAACTGCGAGGAGACGATCGCTTTTTGCACAAAAACTATCAACTGTTTGAAGCCCTCGTGCTACCAGAAACAAGGTGCCTTGTAGCTATCAGCAAAAAGTTCAGAAAAAGGGCTGCAATGTCACGCTCACTCGCGGGCAACGAAAAATAATTCGACGTTGAGAAATTGAGAACCATGACAGACTCTTTTAGGATAAGAGAGATGATACGTGAATTACGTTCAACCTTTTAATCACAAATAAAGACTGCCAGCGGATTCAAGAGAGCCTCATAACAGGAAAAGTTGAAATTTTCTGTGTGAAGTGATCGTTTTCTAATTAGCAGTAGTTTAACATGCATAAGATTAAAGATCACTGCATTATCTAAGATAAGTGCATTTATATTCGACAATAATGAAAACAGATGGACTGAAAGCATAATTTTTGCAGTTACTAAACACAACTTTCTTCATCCTTCTCATGATAATCCAATATGAGATTCCAAAAGATGGATTTACAAAATTTTCAATTCTCTCTTTATTTTACACGCAAATTCAATTCTCTTCTTCTAACTAGAGACATCAAAAGATTTGCGAAGTACAACAACAGGACGCTAACCAGTTGAGGGGTTTCAATTTATTTGTCAAAACAAAAATACAGACAACCAGCCTAAAACATTTATCATCCGCTTATGCACATCAAACATAATATATATATAGATATATATATGTATGAAAGAGCGCTTTATTCATTTTCGGTAGATTTATTGTGTCCATTTCCTGTCCCATATCCAGCCTCTTTATTACTACCTTCAACTTGGCTTGAGGCGGTGATGATATCTTCTCCATTTCCTTGGCTTCTCTCCAATGACAAGGTCTTTGGTTTTTGCTGGAGCAATTTCAACTACAGTTTCGCCGATGGCCTAACACCTCCTCCTGCCTTTATCTTCTCTGTATTCGGTGGTTCTTCCTCCTTGTCGTTCTTTGGCCTCCTTGGAATGTTTCCTGGATTGGCATGGAGACATGTATTCAACTTTCTCGTGGACTTCTGTTGTGGTGACCGTTCTTCCCCTCAGGTGACTCTCTCCATGCCTCAAACAATTAGATTATAACATATCAGCGTCAAAAGATCCACAACACAGTATCATTCGACAAAATTGCAACTATCATATCATGCATTGATTAGAGACATTAAAAGAAAATATTCCACTGCTTGACAATTATTTTTTACGAGTTGTAGTAAAGTATTAACAATGTAAAAAGCAGATACCTGTCTTTCACCTCTCTTGGCCTCTACCTCTCTCTGTGCCTCTTCCTTCTTCCTAGCAGTATATTCTTCATGGTCTCACCAGTAGACACTGCAGGCATCCTTAGCAGCAACCAACGGCTTCCAGACAATCTCCATGACCTTATGACCAGCATACTCAGCCGCTCCTTCAACCGCCCTCACACCGCTGCCATTGTTTGTCCCTCAACCACTTTCCCTGTGGTATATTGTGCCGCGCCTTAGCGACAGCAGCCGTGCCTCCCATAGATTTCTCAGTTGTATAGTGCGCCGTGCTCATCCCACCAGCCACGGCCTTGTCCTTCACATCACCAGCCACTTTCCTGCGTGCTCAGTGGCTCCTTTGCCACTCTGCACTGTCACGTCCTTCGCATTGCGCAACTTTCCCCAGCCTTCTTGGTAGTATCAGCAGCAGCTTCTTTTTACCGAGTCAGCTTTCTCTACCTGCATATTCTTTGCTTGTTCTGCTTTCGGCACAGTGTATTCCTTGGCAGTCTGGCCTGCACTGTAAAGGGTGTCCCAGCCTGGCTGCCTTTCTCGGATATGTACTGTGAAGTCTGTTGAGTGAGCACCCTGAAGCACGGTGTCCTTCAACAGGAGAACCCTTTTCAGCAGCGTACTCAGTGACAGGCCAAGTCTGCGCCAAGCCTCTTCTTTGGCTTGATTATACCGCTCCTCTGCGCAGCTTTTAAAGCCTCATAGACTGCTGCTGGAGCCTGTCCTCTGAGCCAGAAATTTCTTCAAGAGAATGTTGCTCTTGCTTTGCTCTTGTCCCCCTCTTCTTTGCCTGCTGCATTCCTCTGCTTCCTCCTTTCTCCACATGTCTCTCTTCTTCGTGCTGATGCATTCCTCTGCTTCTTTCTTTCTCCTGACGGCCTCCATTTCTCCTCTACCTTCACCGCCCACCTCAAAATTCCCAACACTATAAGGCTCAGTACTCCTTTTCTCTTCATGCTCCTCTTCCCTCCTCATACTCTCCTTCCTTTCACCAACCATTTGCATCCCTTGCTTTATCCGCATACGTCCCTATCCTCTCTCTGTTTATACTTTCATTTGATCAGTAAGAGACTCAAATTCATGATGCCCACCTCATGAGACTCTCTCCTTTCCACTCCATGGAAGTTTCTTTACCACTAATATCTGAATCCTTTGCTCTCCCAGTCAAGGACTCAAAATGAGTCGTCATTTTCAGGACTCTAATCTTCTCAGTGACAACTTCTTTCTCAGTGAAAGTTGTCGTTTCCCTTCGAGCTTGATCGACTGTAGCCATTCTTGAGACTCTTCTTGATGCTTGATTTGATTGCTCACTCGCTCACTCACGGTTATTTTTCTTGATGATGCTGTTTGTTGAATTCTTTTCTGATGGTGGTGTGGGAATTATTCAGAGAGAAGATGATGGATTTTAGGCTGAAATATACCTTGCGGTTTGAGAAAACGGACGTGTGTGCATAACGTTAGCATGTATTGACTGAACTGACGCACATTAACGGGATTAGGATGTAAAGAGATGAGTCAGCTGTTAGCATGTTTCATGCAGTGCACGTATAAGATTGTTTATTGAAAATACTGAAAGGCTGTATACACCAGTAGGCGATAGAGCCAGCAAGGTGTCAATTCTTTAAGCTTTATGACACTCGGCAGTTTCTCCGAGTCGAGGATGTGTTCACCATGGGCATCTCTTATCCATCCAGCCACACTCAATGAACCGTACACGTTCAGATTAGGGCCTCAAAAGAATTGGGTGAAAACAAAGGTATCACTGAATACACCTATACTGATTTCCTTGTAACCCCAATTTTTTCTTTTTAAATAAGAGTGAAGTAGTGTATAGAATTTATCTTGTCAGACAATTGATGTGTAATTATTAATTGAATAATCCCAAAAATATAAAACAAAATAAATGTGTGTAAATCGTATAGGTGAGATATTATCACATCAATTTAATGAAAATAAATTTATATAAAGGTTTGTGGTATATCATATCTTTTAAATAAATCTATTTCTTCATGATGCAATCTATTTGCTTTTTACCCTCTTTATTGCTTCTAAAAACCCAACTTTAGATAAAATTACATTTAAGATAAATATGAATTTAATTAAACACACTTAGTAGTTTTTTTTCCATTCAAATTATATTGCAATGTAATTAATTTTTTTTGTTCTTTTTTCTTTTAACATCACTTCCTATTTAACTAAAATTAAATTGCACAAATTTAGAATAATCTTTTGTTCTTTTTCTATTTGTTACTAATCAAATTTGTATTTAAGATTACTTTTACATTATTATTTAAAATATGTATAATTTAAGTTAACGATTGACATTCAAAAATTTATCATTCATAAAAACTTTTTAATTTATGTGTAGGATAACAACAAAATTGCAAAAGAAAAGAAAAGTAACAAAATACTTCTTTGAATTTTAACAATAAAAAAATAAAGTTAAAAAATAGAAATGTTTTATTTTTTGAAAGACAGTTTTGGAACTAAAATAAGAATAATTGAAAAGAGGGTTTCATGAGGAGATGCCAGTAGCCCAACTCTTATTTATACCATGTGTTAAGCTAAATTTAGACCATGTGTTAACCATGAAAAGAGGGTTTCATGAGGAGATGCCAGTAGCCCAACTCTTATATAATTGTATGGAAATCTTGACTATGTATAATCAAGAATACAATCAACACATATTAGAAGCTTAAATTCAGGCTCAATATGCATAGAGAAGATAATAAGTTATTTATGAAGGAGATAATATAAATTCATATCTTACTTATTGACACCAAAATCTTGTTGTGTTGGTTTGTGGGCTACCAACAAGATCCATAGCCTGCATTTGAATTTATTTGTACAGGGAAACCGTTTTACATTTGTCTCATAGTTCGAGTAGGAATTAGCGACCTGCCAATTGTGCCTGGTGAGCACCTGCAACCTACAAAATAGAAATGGTTAGGCGTTGGAAGTTTTTAGTGTTAATCTTTGCGCTCAAGTCAGGTTTCATAGTTTACTGAAAAATTATAATGTTTGATTTTTATAAAAGGAACGGAAAAAAAAAGACATAAGAACCATTCCCTCTTTAATTAAGAAAAAATGGAGAGAGATAAGAAGGATAAAGAAGATGAAGAATTTGAATTAATCCACATACATAATGTAGAGTGTGAAGTGGATAGATGAAAAAATCCTTACCGTTTGAACTCTTGGAAATTTTATAGGGGTTAAAATCCCAAAACAATGAATCACGTAAATAATGCATGTGGGTTTATGAATAATGCGTATAGTCACTAATTTGTGGAGAGGATAAAAGTGGTTTTTGATAATACATTCTCAGTTTAACCATCTCCCTGATACAATTATATTCATGGGTTGATAGTGAACATTTTATTTTATAAATGAGATTAACATTTAATCTATGAACTCTTATCATAATTTTTTGATTGTTTTTAGTTGTTTTTCTAATAGGGTTTTAAGTTTAAATAAGATATTTTGCCTCTACTAGTAAAAGCTCAAATTTAGGGATTTTGGGAGTAGAGGTTGAAAACAAATTTTTAAATGTTAAAATATCTAAAATATCATCTACTTGTTCGATAATTTTATTTTTGTTTAACAAATTTTTAAATTTTAAAAGCTTTACTGCCTCTTAAAGTAATTATAAATTTTTAATAAAATCTCTATTATTAACCAAATAATAATAATTATTTTTTATAGTAAAATTTCTCTTCCTATAAAATTTCTTACTGTGATAAGCCTAACTTTGAAAGTTATAGAATGAAACGTCTGGCCCCTTAACAAATCGTCTATTACAAATAGACTTTCTCTTTAGTTGTATTATATAGTGAGGCGAGCATAATAACATTTCAATAAAAAACCTGATTATTATCCATATTTTATACCTTTATCACCCAAACATTACGCTTTAACTAGATAAACATATGGGAGAAGCTTCGTCTAGAGCTCCTAAATTGGAAGGAAATATTTTCTCTTACCATAACATTTCGATGAGTTTTACTCTTTCATATTTGTGATTTCGAATCTTGTTACACTTTCTGATTTATTGGAACAAAAAGGTTTTGAGAACACCGCAATTTTATCATGGAACTCGGAGAAAAACCATTTGGAGCGAGAGAAAATACATACAATCAATCATATCATGATCTATCATCATGAACAATCATTTAGAGCGAGAGAAAATACATATAATCAATCATATCATGAACTATCTGCTTCAATGATAGATGATTTCAATAATTGTAATAATTGCAATAGAGTGAATGATATATGCCTACGCCAAGTTACTAAAAAAGGCTTGGGTTGCAAGTTTTTGTATGTCCTCCACATGGGCATTGTGTAATTCGCGGTTACAATTACAAATTTGCATTTTGAAGTCCTTCTTTGAAATAAAAAAACGCGCCAGCTTTTCTCAAAGCGAGCAGAATGAGATGAACTGGACTGTATTAATCAAACAATTACAATTCATGAGACAATTTCGAGGGAATGTTCTTCAGTTCAGGGCGAATTTTAGGCCCAAATGATTAATCTAAATACACAAATCGAAGCATCGTCCCTCTTATTACCCACTTTCACAAGAAACAAAAAATGGTAATAAATATTTCCAGGAGCTCTGGAAAACAAGACTGACGATAGCTGTCCTAAACCTGAAGTCAACTAAACAAAGCTGCATACATAAGCTGGTTCCAAGTATCTGGCAAACCAGGAAGACACCAATGGCTACAATCATCGCTGTGTGGCCGCCGTACTCCGGGTGAGCATCCTTCGGTACTCAAAAGCTGTAATATCGAGTAAATACACAGGTTTCCGAAGCCTGCTGAATACTTTTACCAAAACCACCCAGGGCATTGGTGTCCCGGCCGGATATTTGTATCCGAAATACGGCTTGTCTGCCGGAACATGATTTTGATGGTTGTTCCAATCCCTTCCCTGTTTTCAGAATCAGTTAAACCACATATAAACACACTGTCATTCATCATCCTATGTTACAGGATTATACAATGCAGAGCCTGTTTATAACTGTTGTGCTTCAGCCTAATTTTTGATGGTTCTATCAATAAATATATAGAAGGGTATGCTTACTCGTAATGGTTGGAGAAATTCCTGGAAAAAGACCTTGGTTTTGGTAGGATCAACATTGAAATTAACCCATCTTGCCCAAAGTTGTTAGGCCCTTGTAAAATGCGACCATGAAACGGTTCATATCTTTGTACGCTTCTTCCCTCTCTTATATAATCAAATCTGTAACATAATTTTGCGTGATAAGATTCCATAAAAAATATCCTATAAATTTTCTTTGCAAAATAATGATGGGGATAAGATGTAAGCTTTACAGTTGACTTCTTTTGACGTCCACCAATGCCAAGTGTTGAAAATGAGCATGTCCATGCCTCCATGCATTGCCACCCTTAATTGAATCAAGCCTCAAAACAGTGCCCATGGGCTCCCTAACAAGGTCTACTAGATATGTTGTTCGGTACCATCTGCAGTCCAAATTCCTGCTCAACAAAAGCAAAATTTTAGCATGGTGTTATGAGAACCGTTCAATTTAACAATTGGTCAACTGATCTTTCCTCTCGTGTTCTAATGTACAGTCGATTACAATTGATAAATCAAGGAAATTATGAAATGGACCAGATGGCGTGCCGAATTGTACAATGATTCGGAAATAATTTCAAACTAGGGACACTTGTTTCACCAAAATCCATTTGCTATAGTTACAGGGCCACCTTGGGCCCACTAGAATGAACCACTCTAGAATGAGAAGCCGGTATTGAGAAGAGTAGGACCATCCACACCCTTCCGAAATTCCTTATAAAATATCATTTTAATTAAATTTACTTAAATACCACTACGACAATTTAATTCATTTATTGTTTTGAAGGAAAATTCAATTAAACACTAATATAAATCATTCTTTTGACAAACTTTTTACACCCAACCCATTTCATAATATATATTTATATTTTAATTTTAATTTAAAATTATTAAAGACAGTCATTAAGATAGAAATTATGTAATAATAAGGAAAAATTTAAGATAAATTTAATATTTTAAGATATGCATGCAATTTAAGAAAATATTTTTTAAGTAAAATTTTATGGAAAGATGATTAATTTTAATATGTAAGTATATTTTATTGATTAAGATGGTAGTATTTTAAGAAATAATAAGTGTTATAAGAATTTTAGAAGGAGTGTTAAAAGCTCGACTCTATCGTCAAATATGGCAGCTGACTAGAAGAAACCGCGAAAGCGGCCAGCCCATAGATACATTCTGGTGAGATCAAATCATTAATTTGGTAACTAAAGTGTATTTTTAAGAAGAAAAAAAGGTGTTCTTCAAGGGGGAAAAAAAAAGGAAAAAAGCAATTAAAATGTCTTTAAAATTTGCTGGGTTGACAGTTGTATCCACTCCAAAATTTTAAAATATAATAAATATGAATCAGTTAATTTTTTTTAAAAAAAAGATAAAACATGAAAGAGTCAATTTTAAGAACTTAGCTATGGTGCAGCTGTAGTATGGTACTATAGTTGCACCCAGTCATTGAATTCAGTCATTTGCTCTCACCTAGATACAATAGTTGAAAACATCTGTAGTATGGTACTACAATTACACCATAACTGAACCCCAATTTTAATCAAAATTTATACAACGACGATTTTTAATGAGTTCATAAAATTAGACTTTTACGTCCATGACATTCTAGAAAACATTCATAGTGTGCTCCAACAAAATCAAAAATTAAAAATTCAGATCTTTTTCGTTTAGAAAGTGGCTTTCATTTTATATATATGTATAGTATATGATTTTTTCTTCGGAGATTTAATATCCTCTCTTGCTTTTTATATCTATTTTTACTGCTCCCAAAAAAAAAAAAAGATATCTTGAAAAATTAAGAACACCAAACTGTTCAAATAATCTCTCAATATCCCTCAATCTTCTGATAAGGAATTTTTGGAAAATAGTACAAAGGCCCTGGAAATTTGGAAACAAATTTGCATTACCGTCTATCACTCACCTGGTACTGGATTTGCCACGTAACTTACGTTTTCCAGAACCAGACAAGAGTCATAAAACAAAAGTAAACGTGTTCTGTTTTTCTATCGGTTTAAATTTCAAAAACCGATCTGATTTATTATTACTGCATAAAATATAAAATAAAATAAAAATAGAAGCCTGACATGAACGTAACCCCCCCGGCGAAAAAGAAAAGCTTGACCACCAATCACGCGCTGCTTTTAATGCTCTACATTTTTTAAGGAGCGCTCACTCAAGCCTCAGCTCTCTCTCTCTTGTTGAGCAAAAATTAATCAGAGTCATCAGACAGAAGTAAAACAGCTAGCAAGCAATTCAATGCTAGTAATTAATCTAACCGCTAACGCAACCGGTTTTTGAAAAATTTTTAATTAAAGAATTAAATTTCGAAAAACAGTAGAAAAAAAAAAAGGGGGACGGACAGACAGACAGGGCGTGCTTGCACCGTTAAAAGCAATGATTATTTGAGTTGTGGAATAGTGAAAATATTATTAGTGCTTAAAAAAAAAGAAAAAGTGAGACAGAGACATCAAGATTAAGAGCAATTAATTTAATTAATTAATTAATTACCTGAAACGTGATCGAAGAAAGCACCGCTGTTCTTACGACTGAATACTTAGTCTTCGGAACCCAGGAGTGAATCATACACGCCAGCGATTGCCATTGATTCAAGCTCAGGGAGTCGCCGACGAACATGATCTTCTTCCCTCTAAATTTCTCCAGGAAATACAGGCCATTAAACCTGCATCCCGGCCAGCATAATTGGACTTCCGTAAGCTTGCTGAGCGGATTTAATAAAAAATAATATCGGCGTTTTAACCAACATATATATATATATATATATAGATATACCTGGAATGCCAGGGAGAAGGGCTGCCACCTGTATTTTAGGTAAATGTCATCGGGCGGCCGTATTTGGCAGTCGAATTCCGGATCTACGAAGGACAGTGGGAGTAGAGAGGATAGGAAGCGTCGCAGACCCATTTTCCTGGAAAAATGTTACACTTCCTCCGCCAAGTGATTTTCTCTCAGGAAAAAATCGTTGCCATTCTCGGTGGTGGTGGTGGTGGTGGCATTATTATTAGTGAAGGTATCAGCTTTGCAGAGTGGAGATTTAACAGCAAACAAAGGGAGCAACAATGAGAACAGTATGGCAGCGGCTGCAGCATTGAATTGAAGAAACCCCATCTCGGGTTTCGATCCCGGAAGTGAAATTTGTTTTTGCTGAACAAAAGGACGAGGTGCCAGGCCGACTAAAGCTGTCCTGTGTTTAAGTGTTTATATAATCCAAGACCAAGAGCATGAGGTAAAGTGGGAAAATTTTTGGATGTCTCTGAATACTGCTATTTTTTCATTCATTTTTTTTAAATTATACGTAGACTTCAATTAATTATAATAATACGTATAATTACATAATAAATAGTGAATGAATAAGAAATAATATATCAGAAGCTTTTTCTCGGTAAAGAGATCACTATAATGCAATTTTTTTTTTTTTGTTATTGTTTGATTTTGTGTTTACCAACAAGAAATGTGAAATCTTTGGATCGATTCTTCTTTACTTTACTCTTTTTATTATTATTATTATTATTATTTAAAAACTGTGGGCATGCATGTGGGGTTGGATCCAATCCTTATTTTGAAAATTAGGAATCATGATGGTTTGATTCTAAAAAATAATGGAAACACTTTCTTTCCCTACCAACAAAGTTAAAAAATAATAACATGCTACATTTAAAGGTTCTTTCTTCACCTGGTTGGTGATTCAAACTTTCATTTTTTCTAACTATGCATTGCCGTCTTCTTTTTAATGACTTTTCGGAGGGGGATAAAAATAATATTTATCCTAAAGTTGGGTGATGATTTATTGACTAAGGTCAAGAATGCTGTACACCGTCATAAATAGTATTTCAATTTTTCTGTTTTTGATTAAAATGATATTAATTGATCGGATGGTATGGTGAGACAATTTAATAAGTAATCTTTTATGCTCTATATGAAAGTAATTATGTTAATATATATATACATATATTAATCAGGGATCTCTGATTTTATTAAAGTCAGAGATTAGTTAAAAGATAAAATAAATACAATTCTAATGGATTATATTTTGTCATGTAGTGTATTAAAATCTAATTTTTTTTTCTTTTAACTAATCTCTGACTTTAATAAAGTCAGGGGTTCTTGATTGGAAAACAAATATATATATACATCAATTCTTAGAATAATGAAAAAAAAATTGTAACATTATTTGAGAATTGAGATGTCTAGTATTAGAGTATTTCCAAAAGTCTCTATAAATTTCACTCTTCAAATATTTATTTGCTTACTTAGTTACTTATGTGGCAAATAGAAGAGTAAAAAAATATGTTATTCTCCAAAAAACTCTTCAAATATAAATAAGTTAATATTATTTTAATCAAATAATTATTTTTTTAAAAGAAAAGTCAATAGCAATTAAATCACTTCTCTCTCTTTCTCTAGTAAAAAGCAATAAAATATAAATTGAAGAGGGAGAAAGCAACTCTCCAAATTTGAAGACAGAGAATTATTTTTTATTTGAAGAATTTTAATTAAAATGTCTTTTGGAGTTTTAAATATTAATATAACTTTTTAAATAAATAATAAAATCTTTTTTGAAGAGTTTTTTGGTGATGCTATTAGTTAAAATTAATATTTTTTTCCCGTTTAATTATGGAAGGTAAAAAAACCGAAAAAAAACAAAAAGGAAAAGGAAAATGTTGCGGAATAGAACAAGACAAACAACGAAGGTGTCCTAGCTGCCTACTTTTTTAGTAAAATGAATAAGAAGAGCCAAAATACACAACAGTAGTTCAACCAATTGAAATCGCAATTCGCTTATTTTATGCACTTATACCGGACCCATATGAAAAGTGCATTTTACCTAATATAAACAGATATTCAAAAAACCAAAAATATATAGAAAAATGTACATTACTTGGTTTTAGCTTATTTGCCAATGTTGATTCTCTCTCTCTTTTCTAATTTATGTTGCGCAAAAGTGAGAAATGGAGAAGAAATTCATGGATCTTATCCAACGCTACAAACGTGTAAAGAAGTTCATGAGGGGACCAACGCTTTGATAGCTAACTAGTGTGCGGAGACCAAATCTCTTGTTTTTGATTGTTGCTTAAACTAATTGAATAAGAAAGCTTTGGAGGCAGTGAGTTGTTGCTCAATCTTCATTCCAATCTTCAAAGATTTTGAATATTATTATTTTAAAACCTTTCTTGTAATATTTTTTTTTTATAAATATAACTAAATATTTTCTCAAACTACTTTGAGTTGTATATATAACTTTTCTCAATTCTTATAAAGGAGTTCTTTCTACAATTAATGTAAAGTACAATCCTCTCTATTGATTGCAAGTAAGCGCCAAGTTTTGATCCATAAATCGAAACTTCATGAGTGATATACTTACATTAATCCGTAGGAAAATCCTTCTATAACAAATACCCACTAGTCATAACGTTTTGTACTTTATTAAAAATACACAAAATTTTTTTGCTATTGCAACTTTCCTCCCAAAGTTTACAAAGTGTATCTCATTTTTCACTTTTCCATTAATACCGTTAGAGGATTTAGTATATATTAAAGATAACTATTTTTATCCCTGAATGTAAAAAGCCTATTTATTGATTGTTATTTTAGATACTTTTGGAATTTATTGATATTTTTTATTAATATGAACAAGTTATGAACTTTAAGTTTGTCATAACTGATTTTATGTTATCTTCTTTTTTTGATAGGAACAAAATATAATGTGCAAAGTTTTCCTAATTTTTTTATTATTTTGAATGTATCTTGAATAACTATGATTATTTATGTTGGTGATTTATTGTTTTTGAAGATTTGTTAGTTGTTATTAAAGAAGTGTTATTTATTATGGATTATATAAACAAGGGCTCTTAAT
This sequence comes from Citrus cavaleriei, assembly GCA_030448925.1. NCBI lineage: Eukaryota > Viridiplantae > Streptophyta > Magnoliopsida > Sapindales > Rutaceae > Citrus > Citrus cavaleriei. The sequence continues at coordinate 22,336 of JAUJEN010000546.1, forward strand.
TTTTATTATAAATGAGCTACAAATTAGCTAAGATGCTTATTTTGTTAATTTTACATCTTTAAATTAGTAGACGTGATGAGTTTATATTACTAATTTTTACCAGTTATTCAGTCATATATATATATATACATATGCTTGATCTAAAGAAAAGATTTACAAAACAAAAATGCTTGATCTACTAAAACATGATTATATTATAAAGACTGAAGAACGTGACATCACTCTTTCAGAGCCTTTCGAAACAATTTATTTGTTTAAAATAAAGAAATTAAAGAAAAGAATTTCAAGTATATTCACATTGGCTTAATCCAAATCGAATAAAGCTTTTAACCAAAAAAGATCTTGACACTTATTCTTTGGCCCCAAGAGATGGTCGATTATCTCTTTGATGATTCTTTTACTAAGAGATCGAATCTACAGAAATTTAGTCCCATATCTTTGATTGTTATCCAAACATAACAATTTCCTTAAAGACAAAAAATATTTTAAAGAGCATGATTTTACAAATCAAAACCCATAATTATCATATGATCAAAGGATCCATCCCAGCATTAATTTTAAAATTTCTTACAAAGCCATGACTTACGCATTTAGCACAAAAGATAAATACTACCAAAAAGTGGATTAAACCCTTCTCACAGACCGATTTGTCCAAAGCAAACATGGTCATTCCTAAACCAATCCTAATGGAAAGATGTCCATCTTCCAGATGAATGGATCTTGAGGAGCCGCCGATTCAAACAACTGAGCCAAATACGAGTTACAAATGTGACCCAAGATTCAAAAGTCAAACTATCATTCGGTCTACCTCACAGATTTTCCGATGAGTCGAGCATTCCTTCACTAGAAAGGAAATTTACAAAAGTACCCTCTATAAATCTTCCTATGAATCTATAAAGAGTCAACCGGGTTTTCCACCCGGATATTCTGACGTCCCATTAGCTCATTGGACTATACTACAAATATTCCTCATCCAATTTATACTAGCAAATAACATGAATATAAATAAGAGAAGGAACCTTCTCTCCCATTTCCCTACCTTTTCCAGAAAATGTCATTAATTTGATGAAAGATTTTGAATTGACAAAGCATTTCTTCATAATGATTTTTGATTCGATCTAAACAAAGAAAAAGAATTTGGTTTTTTAAACATTTCTTAAACAAAGAAAAGAAATTCAACAAATCTATTATGAATTTGTGAATCTTCATCAAGTTAAATATATTGTTTTTGATTGGTTAAATATATTCTTCTCGGAACAACATCTCTTATCCCTTCAAAGAGTCAAACCTTATTATCAAAGAAAATCTCGAGTGGAATCTTCCGAGTGATAGATCCATCGAGTCGAGCACCCACCTCTTGGAGTATAACCATAAATCATGGTGAGCCTCGCCGTCAAATTAGGCATCACCACAAAATTCCAAAACCAAATGATTAGGCAAATTTAAGTAGTATTATCCAACGAATAATTTCGTAATACTAACTTAAATACAATCGAAAACAAATTGACTAGGATAAAACCAAATCCAAGTCAACCATTATCGTTCCATCAATCTCTCTATTCCAACAAAAAATCGGATTCCGAAAAAGCTTAAGAACCTATTTTCAAACCTTTTCAAAAACTAGCCAAAGGCTTGTTCAAGAGTCAAAATCGATTTTGCTAAAGCCATTAGAACAACTAGATAGATAAGCCGCCTTCAGCAAAATTCGATAGCCCGATACCCCCAATCTAGCAAGATTGAGTATTGATCTCGATGACGAGTTCTATAGCCTCTTCCGACTTGAAGCTTTCAAAGAAGAACCTTCTACTCCTAAAGCTAACAAAATCCATTGGGAATTAGCCTTCCACCGCCAAAACTCCACCGGATCTAGAATAATAGACCAAGTGCATTAAATCGCCTCGATATAATGCATCTTCCGTCTATGAATGGAATATCGACAGTAATAATATCCTGGATTGTTGCAACAAATGACAATGGCGCCAATGCCTATAAAACCCAAGGAACTTCCGATCGCGTATCGGAAATCCTCATTGCTTCTTTTCAATTAAAGGGTTGGTGGGATCATCTTCACTAATCCAAGAACAACTGGGACATTCTAAATTCTCGTCATCGAAAATGGAGCTCTATTCTTGATGAGTTCAACAATCCAATCCGGATGTCTTGTTGCTACTAATTTTGACCATTTCTCCATTTCATTGACCTTCACACCTTCGCGGATAAAAAGAAGCATTACATAACTTGAGGTGTAGGAACTTAGTGAGTTTCAAAGCTACAAAACCTCATTTTCACCGGGATTATTTCTAAGAGATGATGCAAATCATACTACTTGGAAAGAAAAATTTCTTGGATTACTCACCCTTTTGGGTGAAAAGGTAAGAAATTCAATCAAAGCCTTTATGACAACCGTATTCTTATGATGAGCTCACCTATGAACTTGTCAGTTTTGTCAACAAAGAAGGTTTAAAGATTTGTCAAGATTTGAAATTACAGAAACGACTTAAGTGGGAGCTTAAGAAGTCTAAACAAGAATTAGGCGGTTTCTGTAAACAATTCAATTATGACCCCTTTAAAACTTCTATTTCCAAAGATTGTAATGGTGAGTGTTCTACTAAACCTCGCAAGAAACATTACAAATCTAAACACTTTAGAAAACCTTTTCATAATTTTAGAGAACTTCCTTATAAGAAACCTTCGAGGCTTTATAAGAAACCCAAGTTCCCTAAAAAAGAGTTCAAAGCCAAACCAAAAACTCCTTTCACTCCTTTCAATTACAAAGAAGCTATATGTCACAGATGTGGCATGAAAGGTCATCTTTAAAAAATCGCAGAATGAATAAAAAACTTCATGAGCTTGATCTTGATGATGAAATCCTTTCCAAATTAGCCCATCTTCTTGTTGAGTCTTCTGATTCCGAATCTTCCATGTCAGGAGACAGTGACCCTTATCAAGTTGATGAGCTCTTTGACTCAGATGACTCTGCATCTAGCAGTAGTGAATCTGAATCCGATTCATTTTTAAAGAAAATCAATGTTTTGACTAAAGACCAAGAAACTTTTCTTGAACTTGTAAAGCATATTTCTGATCCAAATCTTCAAAAAGAATATCTTGATAAACTTTTGAAAACTTTGGATTTTAATAAAGAGACTTCAAAGTCCCAATTGTTAAAAAAGCTCTTATGATCTCACCGATTTTGGATAAAAGAAACAAAAAGTCAACACCCACTATCCAAGATCTTCAAAAGAAATCAAGGATATTAAACTCAAATCATTTGAAAGAAAAAAAAAAGATTACGATACTTATCCAACTCCTTTTACAAAACATTTGGATGACAATTCTGATAAAGAAGTTGATTCTGATGGTGATAATAATGATCAAAATGTTGGTAATATTGAATCCATACCAAATGATTTTTTATTTGTTTTAAAGCAAATCACCACCAGAAAATATTTAATTAAAATCTCTTTAATTTTTTCTGAGGATTTTGCTATTGACGCATTGCCCTTTTGACACTTTGGTGCCAATCTAAATTGCACGTGAGACATCGTCCCCGAAAGATTTCATGAAAAGACAAAAGAAAGGCTTTCTGCCGCCAATAATTCCAAACTCAAAGTTAGTTCTAAAGTTGAAGCCTCAATCCATAACAATGGTTTTGAATTTAAAACCTCCTTTGTTCTTACGAATGACATACAATGTCATTTTGGAACTCCTTTATTAACCTTATTACTCCTTATTCTGTTAATTATAACAGTATATCTTTCAAAGCCAAAGACCACAGACTTGTTTTTCCATTTATTGAAAAACCGAAAACAAGAAATTTAAATATTGTTAAAGCCTGCTCTATTTATCAAAATCATGTTAATACCATCTTGCATTCAAAAGAAGATAATTTATTTTATTTACAAAAGGATTTAAATTTTCAAAGAATTGAAAGTCAAATACAAAGTGATTTTCTTCAAAGAAAAATCTCTGATTTCATAAATCTTATTGAAAAAGAAATCTGTGCCGATTTACCATCTGCTTTTTGGAATCGAAAACAGCATTTAGTAGATTTGCCATATGAAAGTTCTTTTGATGAAAAATAAATACCCACTAAAGCTCGTCCAATCCAGATGAATATGGAATTGGAACATAAAAAATGAAATAAAGGATTTAGAGTCAAAGGGACTCATTGTAAAAGTCCAGATCCCGTGATGTCTTGTCAGCTTTTATGTAAATAAAATTTGAAATTGAAAGAGGCAAAGATTAGTTATTAACTATAAGCCCTTAAATAAAGTTTTAAAATGGATTAGATCCCATACCTAATAAAAAGGATTCTCAAAATTGTGTTCTGCTTTATTTTTTCAAAATTTGATATGAAATCGGTTTTGGCAAATTCAAATTCATCCAAAAGACCGTTATAAACCGCTTTTCTTGTTCCATTTGACGGTATGAATGGACTATGCCCTTTGGTTTAAAGAATGCACTCGAATTTCAAAATTATGAATGATATTTATAATCCTTATTCGATTTTTTATTGTTTATATTGACGATATTGATATTTTCAAATTCAATTGATCAACATTTCAAACATTTAAAGACTTTTTATTTTGCCACCAGAAAGGCTGGATTGGCAATTTCCAGTTCTAAAGTTTCTTTATTTCAAACAAAAGTCAGATTCCTTGGTCATCATATTTCTAAAGGAACTATTACTCCAATTGAGAGATCTCTTTTATTTGCTGATAAATTTCCTGATAAAATTCTCGATAAAACCCAATTACAAAGATTTCTTGGAAGTCTGAATTATGTTCTTGATTTACAACATTAATAGGATGTCTAGACCATTACATGATAGACTAAAAAAGAAACCTACTCCATGGACAGATGAGCATACAAAGGTTGTTAGATTAATAAAGCATTCTGTAAAAAACATTCCATGTTTATTTCTTGCTAACCCTGCATTACCTAAGATTGTTGAGACTGATGCATCGGATATAGGTTATGGAGGAATTTTAAAACAAAAAGAAAATGATAAAGAATAGTTCAAAGATGTTTACGGAATGATTGTAAAAAAACTATTCTACTATCAAAAAGAAATTCTTTCCATAGTTTTATGCATAAAATTTCAAAGTGATTTACTAAATCGAAAATTTTTACTTAGAATTGATTGCAAAAACATGTTTTTAGAAAAGATGTTCAAAATATTGCATCAAAACATATTTTTTGCGATATTTTAAGTGTTTTTGATTTTGATATTGAATTATTAAAGGAGATAAAATTGCTCGATTTTCTAAGAATTTCTCCAAAGCAGATAACGCCGTTGAAGAAAGACAAAGGTAAAGTTGTTGAATCACATGCAACCTCTAAAGAACCTCAACCTACTCCTCCAAAGAAAAATTGCTTTTCCGCCATGCCCATCAAATCCACATTGAATTGGTTGAAGAATGACAATTCTATTTCCTCTGATGACCAAGTAAAGCAATGGATGAGTTAGCCCATTACCAAATCCTCGAGCTTAACATCTTTTCAAAGCCAAAACCCTAAAGATGAAACCTATTTCTCAAGAAATTACAAAACCTTTTCCCAAAATGTTGTCTCTCATCTTCCCAAATTGTGCTTTCTCAACACCTTCAAAGAAAACCTCCGATTGGTTTGATAAAACCCATTTTCAAAACATTCTTTCTATGGAAGATGGATTTTACCATCCTTTTAAAGCATTTCAAAGTTTTTTCCCCGAAATGGTTTTTCAAACCATGGGATTTGACAAAACCAGGTCTTATTGTCAAAGCATTTTGGAAATAACTAATCGATTAAATTCAAACATTTCTTTCTTGACAAAACCCGTTCACGAATCGACTTATTCCACGGCCAAAAAAAGTATTGAGCCTACTACTTGCAATTTAAAACTTTCCTTTAAATTTTGAAACCGCTTACCACGTTGGACTTTTTCCTCTTTGGGATTACCAACAGTATAACACCTTTTTATCCAAAACCCTAAAAATCCCATTCATGGTTATTTTCTTCAACACGAAAATAACCGTTCAAAGCCTCCCAAATTGGTTTCAACATTGGTGGAATTTCTTTGGCCCAACTCCACAAATCCTAACACCAAACGCCACAAATTGCCTAAACCTCTTTAATGCCCATTATATACCCTCTGACTCAGAGAAAAGATTTCCCCCATTTCTCTGTTTACAAGAAACTTCTTCCTACTATGATGTGGAATCTCCGCTTCACCCAAGAATCCCAGTCATCCTTCAAAGAACCTTTAAAGTCAAATGGTGAAATTTGATGACGGTCTAAATATGATCAAAGATTGGCTCTCTCCAAAGCCTCCTTCAACCTTCCTTAACCGCCTAAAGCCCAACACTCATTCTTAACTCAAAATCCAGTCTCTTTTGGCGCCAAAGATGAATATTTCAAAGCCTTCGCCTCAAGATCAAAGTCCTCACCGCAGACTCGAAGATGAAGATAATGATGAAGATGAAGAGCCTTCATTTCTCTTGGAGACGAAGATGCTTTTGGCATTTTCTCTCAAGAAAGATCAGAAATAATTATTTGATTATTTACTTAAAAAAAAAAAATTGGGTGGTCCCTGGACAGTGAGAGCGCTCTCTTCACCCGTGTTGTATTTCATTATGTATTTCAAGATTTGTACAAAGTAGTCTTCATTCAAAGCTACGGTCACCTCTTATTCAAAGCTTCGATCCAAAGATTCTCACAAAACTCCGCCATGAACAAAGGTAAAGTTCCAAAGATTACTGCACTTCAAAAGTTTTGTATATAAACCAAGAGGAAGACCGAGACTCGCTTTTCATTTTCGCTTTAGAACTTCTCTCTTCTTCTTCCTTCTCTAAAATCTCTCTCTGGATTAAAGAAAATCTTACGGATTCAAGGAATTTTCCTAAGTTCCTCGCTTTTGGACTATTTTCCGATTTCCCATTCTTAAAGGCTTGATCAAAAGACATAAATGTAAAGCATCTAAATTCTATTCATTTAAAGCAATTTCAATTTCATGTACATTTAAATTTCAAGATTTTAAATTTCGCAATTTACTTTTAATTTAATTTTATGCATTTAAATTCCAAGAATTTATTTTAAAGCAATTTTCTTCCAAAGCATGATTGCAGTATCGATCCGCCATAAAATTTATCGTTCGAGAAAGAGGATCTCGATCCTCAAATCTTCTCTCCTCCATTCCTTCGAGCACCATTTCGATCCGGATCTGATCGTATGACCTTTAAAAGAATCTAATCTAAATATGTTAATAGCACTAAAAAGAATCAACCACGCTTTAAAGCAACTTAATTTTATTTGGTAAAGAAATAATTGATTTTGGTATATAAGGACACTGAGGATGCGGATCTATCGGTCCAAAGTGTTAAATATCGGCTTTAAAATAGCTAAGGATTCCTCCGATAACAACGCAGTACCATATCAAACATAAAAATTGACCAACCGGCTCAAATTTGTTTGATCATTGTATGTTCCAAAGAATTCCATAAACAAACTTGGTAAAGATTATTTAAAACAAACCAACCACGATCCAATTATTTTATTAAAGCAATCAATAAAGAGTATATATATAGTTTTCAAATTTTAAAGTAAAACTTTAAACCACACTTTTTTAAAAGCCTTTTAAAACTGTAGTTCTTTTAAAAGCTTTACCATACTTTCCCACACTTTAAAAACCTGGACTGTAACATTTATATATATATATATATATATATATTAGTTTTTCAATCAAGGATTAGCTAAAAGACAAAATAAACACAGACTCCAATGCACTATATTTTGTCATGTAATGTATTAAAATCTATTTTTTTTTTATCTTTTAACTGATCCCTGACTTTATTAAAGTCAGGAATCCCTGATTAGAAAACTATATATATATATATATACTTTAGGTGGATAATTGTAAAAGAATAAAATTTTAGCATATTTTTTGTAATTTGTGAAACATGAGGCGGTTGATGGATATTTATCCTTCAGATTATAACTTGTCCATGCTAACTTTTGCAGTTTTGCTATAATTTTGAAGTGCCACGAAGACATGCGAAATACACGTACGTGTTATGCGGGCAAGTGCCACCTGGTGGAGGCTAAACCTAAAGTAAACATTAGCAAGTCCATTCCCATTTTATTTTAATGGAGACCCAGACGGAAGATAACATGGCCTAATATGAAAAAAAAAATTAAGAATTCAAGACGTAGTTGGGTTGATTTGGTTGTCATAATCAATCAATTAGTTTTTGCTTCATATATATAATACATAACATAAGAATAACAAACTTCTAAAGGATAATGTAACAAATATTATTATTATCTTAACTTATATTGTCTTAAAGATCAAGCAAATAATAATCCAATGATGAAAATAACTGTACACATATTTAGTAATATATTCACTTGGAAACTAAGATATAGGATCCATGTTGGGTTTAGAATCATAATGAGAAATAGGCATTATCATGAATATTGTATTTTAAGATTTGTTTTAGTATTTAAATAAAAAGTTCAAAAATCAAATCAAATAGCTAGTCAGTACTTTAAATTAGCATAGGGTTGTTCCAATTTTCAAAAAATTTTAGAGGTTAACATAAGTCTTGTAATGATAAAAGTGACTTTTGAGTTTTGCCAAAGTCGGTACGCAATTTCTAGAGCTCCTTTCAGTTGATCGACCATCGACGTTACCCGGATAGCAACAAAGGTTTTGCCCCCACCACTAACACGTACACAATTATGCTCATTGCCTGGCAGCCAGTGATCGGATCCCTACACTTTTGAATTTATATCAATCATAAAAGAAAAGAAATTCCAAAATGACGAGCATAAGAAAACAAATGTAGTTATTAATTAATGGGTCATGCTCACTAGTGACGTATCAATCAACCCATATTGAGGTAAGCAAACTAGCATTAAAATGAAGAGAAAATGACCCTCGTTAATTACCTCATAAATCATATTAGACTAACAATAAGGTTATAATAATAAAAGAATCATAAAATTATATTTCTTCTATTGTAATTTTAATATCAAAGGTGTAATGAGTAACTAAAAGACTTAAGAAACTAAATGGTTAAAAAAAAAAATTGTTTAATAGAAAATTTTCATAAGCAGCCGTTTTCTTCCTCTGTGCTATTTTGCTTTCTTTTGCAACAAGATAACAGTCTATTGCTTTGCTACTACGCTTTAAACTTGCGGATATTTGCACAAGGGAATCAATCATTTGTTAAATACTACAGCAAAACGATATGATGCGAGAGTCGTGATAAGCAAGATGTATCGTATTATTGTATATATTTGGAGGTCAGCTAATTAACTATTAATACAACAACATGGCCCTGAAAAATTGGGAAATCAAAGAGAGGCCCTTCCAGCCATGTTTTAGCAGTGAGCGTGGATGAGATGGCCGACAACATGTGGGATGATGCTAGCAAGTGACCAAAATCTCCATGTGCTCAAAGGCCAAAGCTCCACCAAATACTCTCTTCAAAAAAGAATATAGACAATTAATTAGACAAATGTACACATGTGTTTCGTTTTATAATGGAAAATTATTAGTCGTATACTCGAATTTTACCATATTATTAAAAATATTACAAAATTTTGAATTTATTTAATTTTTTATTTCAAGCTTGCAATTTGTATTAATTATCCACCAAAACGTTAACTGTTGTTTAGTTATAAGGATAATTTAGACATTTAACATACAAAATATTAAGAAATTATCTGTCATCCACCTTAAGTTACTTTGTTATAAAAAAATACTACAAAAATTTAAAATTTTTTCAATTTTCTACCCTAAGTTTTCAATTGTATCAACCGTGCACCAAGACACTCAATAAATCCACTAATGATTCTAAACCCCAATTCATAAACATCAATCAATCCAATCCTTAAATTTGATTTTATAAACACCCAATCAAACCTAATTTATAATGTGTTAGTCACCATTACCATTGATCATCACTGCCATTGCTATTGCCACTTTTGCCAGTGGATAGCTGCAATCACCATAAAACTCCTCAATGGCCAGTCTTTATAGTCCAATGCATGTTTTTGTCAATTACCACAGATGGTTGAAGGATTTAGTGATGGAGGATGTTGGTAATGAAGGGTTTGATGTAAATTTAGTGTTGATTTTGTGAACCTTAAAAATTTATAATGGGAGAAGATAAGGAAAAAGATAGTGGGATGTACTTTATTTTATTTTTGATTTTATGTGGTCGATGAAGGATTTTGATGCAAATTTGTAGTTAGCTAGGAATCAAAATCGTTGGCGGACTTTGTTTTGAAACAAAGAGTTTGCTAGGTTTTAATATTTTATTTTCTTTTTCTTTTTAATTTAATTTTATTATTTATGGTAAAGAGTCAAAAATACCCTTAGAATCTAGGGTAAAATGGTCGTCTTATTTAGATTCTGTAATATTCTAACAATGTTAATGTTTTGACAGGAGATCGATACAAAATGTATATTTAGGCAGAAAATTTCACAAATCTAAATTTTTGTAGTATTTTTTATAACATGATAAATTTAAGTGGATGATCGACAATATTCTTTAAATTTAAGGTTAAAATGATCATTTTACTTAGATTATTTTAATAACTTTAACAGTGTTAAAGTTTTGCAGACAATTGATACAAATTATGAACTTAAGGAAAAGTTAAACACGTTATTCAAACGTTTGTATTATTTGATATCGTGATAGACTTAAGAAGGTATATAACTGATAGTTTTCCTTTTATAAATGGACCGATGTACAAGCTTATACGACAATGAGGTAATTAAAGTTCATGGAAACAAAGACAACAGGCTGAGGCTAAGTTTGAGAATTGAGATGGTACACAACAAAGCAACCTGCTCTACAGTGATACCAATTGACTGGTGACTGACTTGGGACCTGAGGTCTTGCTGGTCTAAGAACAAAGGTATGTGTGCATAAGTGATGATGTAGGCCAATTTAGGAAGACTTTTTAATTTGTTTTAGTTTGTCTTAATCGTTTCTCTTATTTGAATTATTTTTGTTATATATTTTAATTTTACTGTTCAGGATTTGCCTTGTTTGAGTATTGTTATTTAGTGTTGTAGCTCTAATAGTTAATTATACCAACTCCTTCATTTAATAAAAATATTTTTATTTTCTCTTCTGGGATTAATTATCCTGACGTACACTCTGTCTTTTCAAGTTGTTTGGATTGTAATGATGTATATTATCTCGTTGATAGAATGATAGCCACCACTCCAGCCACTACGTTAAACTTAGACATGTTATTTTGCAATCCACATGGTGTGTTTTATTCGACTTTCTTTTGCTTCCATCAATCCGCTATCAATAATGAGATACTTATGTATGTTATCTCCAAATACTTGAATAGATGATTCAGAAAAAATCTAATATCTTTAATTAATTCAAATTTTTTTTTTCTAATAATATAATAAATTTTTTTGAAGCTATCAGCTTTGATCGGTACAACGACAATGAAAACAGATAAAATATTCATGACTCCATCAACGCGAGCGCACAAACGAAAATATCATTTTTCAATTTGAGAGGAATACTTTCTTTGTATTGAGGGTGATAAATTATCCAGTTAAAATACTTGTCTTGATAAGGGAAAAGCAGACTAAAAAGTCTCTTTTGATCGATGCCCACAACAACAAAGCAATGCAACTTGCCAATCGGGAAATGCAAAATATTCCATGTCTTTTAGGCTAGCCTTGGCAAAAGGGTTAGTGTAGGGCCTGCAGATGGAATCAATTTTTGCTGAAAGCAAGTCAATAGAAGCTGCTTTTGTTTTAAGCTTGTCCTGCACTCCCAATAATCAAGATTCTTAAGACCTTGCTCCACACAAATTGATCAAGAACAATTAATTAAATTGCCGGGCCGAGGCGGCTTGATTTTTATTTGTTTTTTTTTATGACCCCATTGGCCATTGCATAAAGGACTGATTTCGTTTTCATTGGTCTCTTGGCTAAATTCTGATAATCACATGGTTGTTCGCATCAATGGAATAGTGTGTCAGCATCTTTCAAATTGGGCAATTGAGTTCTTTTGGTATAAGATTTAAGCAAAATGATAATGTAGTTATCAACAAACTTTTTCACAATACGACGTGTGATTTACTTTGTTAAATATAAGATAATGTTATTTTATAACTTTTTGGATTGAATAGACTACTCAGTTTTCAATTAGTTGATGTCAATTATCCGGTGTATCAGTACAATTATGCGATGTACATAGAGATTAATTGAGATTTAGAATTGATCAAATGTACATTCAAATATTTAGAAGAAAAGCATTGACTAATACACATAAGGGGACTCGAATCTTTTTCCACATGAGCTAGAAATGAAGTGTTTTATGATTTGATTATTTGGTAGTTTATGAGTCTCTTGATTGATACTATAAAACCGTGAGTTATACTCCATTTCGATATTTAAAAGAAAAAATTGCTTGAATGAAAAAATAAAATAACATTTGAAAAGTTCGGATCCAAATGACTTGATTGTTAACTCAAGGCTTTTCTTCTTTGATCGGGGGTGCTATCTTCTTTCGAACAAACATAATAATAATGAGCCAAGTTAGTGCTAAATCAAGTGCTTTGTGCTTGTTTTTTTAGCAAATCCGTTAGGCTTAATTAAAAAAGGACAACAAAGAAAGTGAAAAGAATTGGGCTACGTGGGCTCCATCAAAAGTCTGGCCCACTTCAATGAAATCTCGCAGTAGTTGCTTGTTGGGTGAGTAAATATCATATTTATTGCCTTTACAATATCTCTGTTTGGAATATATTTATTAAATAATTAAAGTATTGTCCATTGAATTCGGCATATTGCTTTAGGTACATGAATTTTCATTACGAAGTATGAATTGTTTGGTGCCGCAATTTGCATCCTTGACTTCTAATCTGTTTTCATATAAAAAGTGTTTTGCACGCTAAAATAAATAAAATTACCTCCAGCTCACTTAGTTTGGACTATTTTGCACAACTTCATATCAAAGAATATTAACATAGGTTTGCAGTCAAAGCAGGTCACTGCCAAATTTATCAAATTTTGAATTCAATTTTATATTGAGAAATTCCCATTCGTTGGACTTATCAAAATAGGAACAAGCGATGACTGGTAATCGATTATGAAAGAATGATATACACAACCCTTATACAAATTTATTTTATAAACCCACGTAGATTTACAAGACGTATTGAATTAAATATCACTTTTTACGATTTATTTTATTATTTTATATTTTTCATTCAATAACGTAATTAACGAATTTATATAAAATAAAGTTTATATAATTTCATAACATTATTATATGTTGCATTCTTCTTATGCATGTGATTCTCTTAGTTCTGATTGTAGCCTTTGAGTCCATTGGGCTCTTAGCCCGTCTGGTTGAGTTGTCCAAGAAACATGATGTATGACTGTATGTAGAACACTTTGGCGTATGGATATATCGTCCCATATATTATTTTATTCTTATATCATACAAAATAATGAAATTCATCATAAGGTTTTTATATTTAGACTTTATAATCCAAAATACATCTATTTAGTTAGGAGGTCTAAGCGTTTATAAGCTAATTTAAGTTCTCAATAAACTCACTCGCTAATAATATTTACGATATTAAAATGAGGTCATTAGACCACCTTAAGTTTAGAACACTTGAAGAACTGAAATTGTATCACGTTCTATATATGCGACAATTAGCTCTAATATTTATATATTTTAGACAACCATCCTTAATTTTATAATTCATATCTCCTGAATATTTCAGATTTTATGTCATAACCTACTGATATTTATAGCTCTTTTATTATGTATGGAACCATTGAACCAGAATTCTAGTTTCGCCATCGATAATAATTTGAAAATTTTAGTTTGTCACTTGCATAATCAAGCAATTAAAAAAAAAATGCCATATGTGATCAAGCCTCAAGAGTTGAAATAAAAGTTGCACAATTAAAAGTCGGATATTGGTGAAATCATATGCATAATTTACACAAATAAGGTCTGATACAAGTATACAACCACTATTACATCATTTGCACTAGCAAGCTGAGAAATTAAGTAGCCAAGAAGCTGTGCTATAAATGTTAACACAATGGGAAAGCACTTTTAATTAAGCAGTGGGATAGGAGGAATCCATGGCAATGCCACACAGACCTTCCTTAGCATCAATGTCACGCTTCATCCTTATGTACCCTTCTTCACCCCAGCTGGTTCCCCATGAATTCTTCACAAGCCAATACTTGGTTCCATTAGCAGTCGCGCCATAGCCAACGGCTGTAACCCGTGATCCAGCTCAGTCCCACAATCACCGGTGAACACTCGCTGGAATAGAACTGAAATGCAGACCCGCTAGCATCAATAGAGACCGCCACTGGCTGATTTGCGACAGCCTTCAATAGTGCTTCCTCGCTGTTAGCCGGACAGTTTCATAGCCTTTGATCTGGCCACATGGGATGCCTCATTCGTCTTGTTACAAGTCCCATCAACTGCTTGGTAAGGGTAATTAGCTTCAGTAGTGATGCCATCGTTGTGAATTATAAACTTAAATGCATCTTCCATTTCACCGCCTTCGCAACCATGATCCACGCCACTAGTGTCGCATGAGACAAGTTCTTGCTCGGACAATGAGATCAATTTGCCTGTAGTTAGTTGTGTTATTCCTCGGTTGCCGCCACAGCCGAAAAAGCCCAGCAACTTCCTGTGTCAAGTAATTATTGGTGGAATTAGTTAATGATCCAGTAAAACACTGCTTTAGCTGTTGTATACATAAATGTTTTCTTTTAATTATTTGATTACCACATGGGCCTTTGGTTTTTGATGGAGGACAGCTCCATTTTTTCTCCAGTCCATGGTAGCAGGCACATCAATCACGTTTTCATACTTAAAAGAAGTTCCTTTTCTTGAAGTAAGCCCATCAGGCCGCCTGTATCCATTGCGGAAAGCCTTAAACTCTTCATTGGTTTGATCCGCGAATTCGTTAATGCTTAGCTTGTAGGGTTTATTTCCGGCTGCATTGAACGATTCAATGAACTCAACATTGTCCTTGAAAATCCTGAAACGTTTCTCTTTCTCCTCAGGATTATTGTAAACCTTCCCGTATTTCGACATCCATTGCTCATGTTTCTCGGACACGAGTCTTGCAGCTTACGGGATGTAACTTGGGAAGCCGCAATTGCAAAAATGAGGAAGATTAATGCTAATTTACATAGACTTTGGCACCTTAAAGCCATAATTAGTTTTGAATTAAAAATAATCTGTCTATGTTCGAAATGAACCGAGTTGCTATGTATTAAAAACCTTTGTTAGCTTGGTTTATAAATAGAGGAAACATGCGCTTAATTGCAAGTTTATTTGGTATAAAATTCACATTGGAGCCTGGAGTGCCCGGCAAATTGGAACTGATTTTGAAGGGTAAGTTATTTTCCGTATGAGCTGCTCTTCTGATGGCAAAATTGAATTATATAAACTTAGCAGTTTCCTCGGTCAAAATGGTAATAAAGATAAAACAGAAGCTAGGACTTGATGGATGACTTGTTTCTTCTGATATGCCAAGTTCTCAATAATTAGTTATAAAAGATGAATCTTTCAAAGCAAACGTCAGGATGGCCGAGTGGTCTAAGGCGCCAGACTCAAGTTCTGGTCCTCGTGAGAGGGCGTGGGTTCAAATCCCACTTCTGACAAATTTTTTAATTTTCATTACTTTATTATTTAAAATTGTCATTTTTATTTTACTTTTAATATTTAAAAACTCTACAAACACAGCCAATATTAATTCCATGTCTACAGAACTTTCATTACCTTTTTCTAATCATCGATATAATATCAAATATTAAATACCACTTCTACAAAATTTTCATTTACTTTTTTATCATTGATTGAAATAGCTAACAAATTACAAAAAGACAAACTTTGGATCTTTTTTTTTTTTTTCTCTCTCTCTCTCTCTCTTTAGATCCAGACAGCTTTGTAGCTTAGAAATAATAATAAGATCTAATATTAGTTTTACTAAATATAGATATAATAGTGTGTTTACTTGAGGGTTTAGGGAATGAGAATGAAAGAATTTAATTAAACACACGCTTTTCAAGAAATGTAATTTATGAATGGTAATAAAATGTGTGAGTTCCATATAATTTGAGAATAACGAATGAGAATCTCATTTCTATGGGGGGATGGGAATGAGGATTCTCATTCCCTAAGCTGACTTTTGTATCCCTCTAATTTTTTTTTCATATTTTCCGAATTGCCCTCGTTCAAATCACAATTAATTTTATTATTTTAAATATTATTATTATTATTATTATTATTAATTTTATTATTTTAGTTATTATTAATTATTGTTAATTTTATTTTATTAATAATATTATTATTAACATTTATTATTATTATTAATTTTATTTTTTTAATTAATATCATTTTTATAATAATATTTATACATGTATCTAGTTAATGAAAATTACATTATTTAATACTATGGATATTTTGGTAAATTGATTCTCATTCTCATTCCTCATTCTCATTTATTTTGCTAAGTAAACACATCAATGACATTCCAGCACATTCTCATTCCCATTTATTTTTGTCAAGTAAACATTGGTATCTCATTCTCATTCCAGCCCATTCTTATTCTCAGTCTATTCTCATTCCACCTCATTCCCATTCCGTGAAGTAAACACACCATAAATTCCCGAAAGGATATCAGCGGAGGGAATCGGCCAAAAACTTTGGAGGTCGTCCTCTCCATTACTTTGCTCCCACAAGGAACGTCCAATGGGTCGTTGACAAGTGTACAAAAGGGGCAAACTATAAGAGATAAAACAAATTTAATTCATACGTTTTTCTATTTTTCTTCTTCTTCTTCCTCATCTACCTTGAGATATAATCTAACTTGAAAGCGAGAGCGTCGCTGCCAGTATTCCCTCCGGTACTGACCTCATTTTCAAGTGAAGCAATCATTCTCCACTTTTGGTAGGAACCTACTTGCTAGAAATCTTGGATTGCTTCATTTTTGTCCATGATTTGAACAAGGGTGGCTCAACCAATTTTGGGGTTTTAGGCGAATTGTTTGAATTAGACATTTCAAAAAATTTAAGGTCAAATATATGTATTAATTTTACTAAAAAATCATTTATTTTAAATCAATTTTTATTGCTTTATGATATGCAAAATTATTGTTGAGTTGTGTCTCGGCTTAGAAACGGTAGATACTTTTTTATAAGAGTAGGCCACTCCATCCAATATGCTAGTTTTTAGACGGATATCTGAAATCTAGGTTCACCCCTCAATAAGCGAAGACGTAGCCAGATCCTAATAAATGTAGTGATTAACAACTCAGTGTTTGATGAAAGGACCCAGTCCCGATGGTTTCGCTTGAGGGGAGGATTGTTGAGTTATGTTCCATATTAACTAAGAACGAGATACTTAGATTTACGAGGGCCACTCTACCCAATAATTTTTCGGACATTTAAAGGTTGAAGATAAATTCGACCCACACACGATAACCACTTGTTGGTTACTATGCATCGCTTGGGAGAGGGAAGTTGAACACAAATCATCTTCCCAACCGCCTCAATCCAGATATATGCTTATCAAACCAAGATAAACGCAAGTTAACGATTCAATTCAAAAAAGAAAAACCAGCAGAGAGTGTGTGTGGGTGAAAGAAAAGATTAAACAAAAAATCCTTGAACAATCCGGAAAAGGCAAATATATTGTGACTTGAGGAAGATTTCCGCTGATTTCTTTCCCGATTGTGACATGATCCAACACCCATTTATTCGCTACATAATTTGTAGTTTCTTTTTGGGAAAAAGAATGCAAAAGTAGGAATTGAAACCATATCAGCAATTAAATGCCTTTAGATTCTTTTTACTTGACGTCTAAATCGCAACAAATGATTCATCCCAGCAATTCAGATAGGTACATCAAGCTTTCATAGGATCAAATCGATTCAGACACAAAAGTACCTTCATCCAGGCATTCCATTTGATGACTCTATTATCATCTTAAGTCATCCTCCCTGCATTAATTGGTGAAATGAGCTAGAAGCAGCCATCCCTACCCCCTCACGTCAATCCCATGCTTCTTATCCATTCCCATTCTTATTCGATCACAGCGGAGGGCAAGTTAAAATAGAAAATCCACAACTCCTATTGGGTCTAGGGATAATCAGGCTTGAACTGATGACGAACTTTATTTTCTTCTGGCAACAATGTGATACAGTAAGCAAGTTCATGGGTGATCAGGCAAAGGACGATACAATATAAAGCATTGCATCTCAACCGCAAAGCACAACCACAAACCATAGACAGAAGATCATCATTCGAAAATTTCTTCCCCAGCAACCTCTCACTTCAGAGGAAGAAAGTAGATCTAACGGTGGTAAAATTACTTATTGAAATTGAAGCAGGAGTTAACTGATGAATTCTCAGCGGAATAGCTCTACAAAATTTCGTAAACTGAGCTCTTCCATTATAGTTTAAAGCGCTTAATAATGGAGGATCCTTGATTAATATGCTTGACAAAACGTTTATGCTATTGGATATGTTAAGCCGTACATTATTCTGCCTCTGAGTAACTTCTAGTTTGTTAACATAATATCTTATAGAAAACATCAATGAGATCAAAATAATAGCTAATGATGTCAACATTATCTGTTTTCTACCAAAAATAATAGCATTATGATAAACCAAAAAAAAAAAAAAAAAATGTCAAATAAATGATTGAAAACTATAGGTCAAGTAAATCAAATGCTTGCAGACCCATCAGCCCAAAATGTGCAGTAACTTGTAACCCCACGAAGTTTTAGTTTGGTCTTATCTTCCTGTCTTTTAATGCATTAATATCGGCCTGCAGTGATTAGAGTTTAAGCAATTGCAGTAAAATGAAAAAAGATTGAAGCCGCCGAGTGTTGAGAGTTTATTTGTTATATCTAATCACACACCAACTATGATAAAACTAAAGTAATATGGTCGCCTAAACCATTTTTGTACCTGCTATTGGCTCAATAATTACCAGTACCTTAAATTCAGGGTTGCACATAATTTAAATCCGACATTGATTTATAATTTGGAATCAATATGATTTGCGTTTATATTGGTCTTTAATCCAGAACCAATATAAAAAACATCCATTTTTTGAATTAATGATTTTTACTGGACATACAGTGCCATGTGACGATGTAAGTAGCTAAATTTTTCTAGCACATACAATATAACAATTAAGTTACTCAAAAAAAAAAAAAAAATGAAACCCAATTATCTTCTCCTTTTTCAAAAAATAAAATAAAATTTTGAATCATTTTTCTACATATAGGCATGAGTTATAACATTAATGCATAGTTCGAAAATTTTCCAAAGCACTTGTGATATTGGGAACGAAAGAGTGATTAATTTATATCAGGAGCCTGATATGCTGTCAAGTAACTAAAAGTAAAGTTATAGGAGTCAAATTTTAAAAACATCCAATGTCAACTGCCCCTCAACTAATTTTACAAGTGCCAGTCTCACACTTACTTTTATTCCAACCACTTTGTAATGCAAATCCAACCCTTGGCCTAACATTTTAAATCAACTTACTAACTCTGTAAACTTAGATGACTTGTAATTCTTAATCTCATTTTGAACCAACTTCACATGTATTGAACCTTCGTCTATTTGATGGAAACCAGCGTCACCATCAATGGAATATGGAAAATCTGCATATCAGTAAGCTTTTTTCTAGGCTGCATTATCTTTGTTCTTTCTCTCAACTCTGGCCGCAGCAACATAAGCCTTTTCACTGTTCGAAGCGTAGCTATATCCGTAACACCCTCCACTGGGTTCGCCACTTTGATTAAGAGTGATAACCCAGTTGAGGAAGAAAAATTATGCAACATTTTCAATGGAAAATGGGTTTATAATGGAGAGGCCAGTCCATTATATAATGAAGCACAATGTCCTTTTCTTAGTGATCAAGTAAGCTGCCAAAGGAATGGCAGACCGGATGTTGAGTATGAGAAGTGGACTTGGAAAGCTGAAGGGTGTGAGATTCCAAGGTAAGCTGAAATGCCTCTTTAACACTATATGCATGAATAAATCAGTCTTGTTATCTGTTGACAAGTTTCTGGTTTGCAGGTTCAATGCAACAGACATGTTGGAGAGGCTTAAGAACAAGAGAGTGATTATTGTAGGAGACTCACTCAACAGAAACCAATGGGAGTCTCTTGCTTGTCTCCTTTATACTGCCATACCTCCTTCTCGAGTCCATGTCGACGTTCAAAATGGCGTCTATAAGGTTTTGAGAGCACTGGTAAGAAAAGTTTCATCATCTTGTACTTCTTCTTTGCTCATTTTGTGTTAGATGATTACAAGAATGCAGATTTGCCTACTACAGGACTATGACTGCTCTGTTGAATTCTATTGGAGTCCATTTCTTGTTCAACTAGATGCAAGCAATGCACTTGGCTCTAGGATTCTGAGGCTTGATGAACTTTCTGCCTCTGCCCAGAAGTGGAAAGGTGCCGATGTTATGGTATTCAACACTGGTCACTGGTGGGTGCATCGCGGGAAAATCAAAGCGTAAGTCTAAAGTAAATTATAATGATAGATTCATAAACTTATGATTTTGGAACGAGGAGGCCAAAAAGTTATGTCCGATGATGAGAATTTTTGCAGGTGGGAATTATTTGAACATGATGGTAAACTAATGGAGAACTTGAATGTAGACGAAGCATTTGAGATTGCCATGGAAACTTGGCGCACTGATAGACGAAAATGTTGACGCAACCAAAACAATGGTCTTTTTCAGAAGCATATCCCCAGAACACAAAGGGGAGCAATGGTGCTACAACACAACTGAGCCCATAACGGATGAGTCTTATGTAGCTAAATTTCCAAAGTCAATGGTAGAAATTGTTAAGAGAACAATTGGAGGCATGAGTACTCCGGTGAAGTACCTAAACATCACAAAGCTCTCTCAGTATCGAGTTGATGCACATCCAACGATTTATACAAAAAAGCGAGAGTTCTTGATAGCGAAGCAACAAATGCAACTGGAGACTTACGCTGATTGCAGCCATTGGTGCTTGCCTGGACTGCCTGATACTTGGAACACGCTACTGTACGCATCCATGGTTTTATCCAACTCCAGAGACATTTCTAATTCTTCCCATTTGTGGTTTGATGTTTCCTTTTAACTGATTGTACCTTCCTGTTCCGGGAGAAAAGAATCCAAAACTAGGACTTGAAATCAAATCAAGAATTAGTTCTTTTCGTTATTTTTGCAGTCTTTTGCTTTTTTAAAATAATTTATGTTTGGCTTGATGTAAGGAAACTACCCATCTCTAATGGCAACATATGGCCAGCATTCCAGATAGGTACATCAAGCTGTCATAGGATCAAATTGATTTCTGATACCAAATATACACAGAATCATCTAGGAATTCCATTTGATGACTGTTTTTACTGAAATTATCACTCCCTGCATTAATTGGAGAAAGCAATGAGCTGTAAGTGACAACCCACGCGAAGCAGTAGCTTGAAGAAGGTTATTTCCACAACGACCCAGGTTCCCAATTTCATGGTTCCTTTTAGCTTTCTGACACATGCCCTGTTTGTCCAACAGGGGAATTGGGGAAAGCAGTTTCTTCACATGTATAAACTACAGGGCATTGGCAAAAGCCAATATGAGGACAAGCACTATTGACGTGCCCATAACATAAATGCATGGGAACATCGAAGACAATAAGAAAGCTTATTGGGACAAACTTAATTTTCTTCTATCAACAATGTGATAAAATAAGCAAGTTCATGCAGTGATCAGGCAAAAGACAATACAAAACAACCATTCTATATCAAACACGCAGCACAAGCACGAAAGATATTCAGAAGCTCATCATTCACAAATGTCTTTTCTCAAGAATTAACACTTGCATTGTTCTCACATTGAAAAATGGAAAACAAAGTAAACTTTCAACGACCCAGAAGCAGCATTGCAGAGCAAGAAAGTAGATCGAATGGTGGTAAAATTACTTAATGAACTTAAAGGAAGTGTCAACTGATAAATTCCGAATGGCATATTAGTAAGAACGTGTCAACCCTGATGGGGACTATAGCTATAAATTATTTATATTTTCAATTTTGTTTGTTTTTATCCACTTCGCCAATATTCTACAGGGGGTGTTTCGTTGCTATTTTTAATATCCAGTTCTGCGTCTTGATTACCTTCGTCAGCAAGGATTGGCCGCAAAAGTGACTTTGAAGAAATTATTTACACATAGTTGGCATTCTCACGTCTAAAGAAGCTCCCATTCCAACTCACAGTAACCATGAGATGGTTTTCCCTTCGTTTCAGCATTTTGTTGCTTGGATTTTTCATCCTCATTATACCATACAGCAAGCTGTTTATATTCATGCTTTCTTGTAGATCTCATTCTTGATGAAATAGCATCTTGAATCTTTTTCTGAACAAGCAAGTTCAATCAAGAGAAATTAAAAGAGGGAGAGACAGACAGAGACAATGAGAATAAGAGAGAAAGAGAGACAGAGAAGAGAAAGTACCTTGCAAGGCCTGTGTTTGTCTTCCCTGCAAGGAACAAAACAAAGTTCATCTCCGTTCACCAGAACACAAGTTTCCTCAACTTGGATACTATCAACTCGTTGAACAGTTTCATATCCCTGTTCAACATCAATATTACTCTCAGTTGCATCCACAGTCGAGTAATCTGATCGTCCTGCAAAATTTCACTCAGTCCAGTTACTACATAAAATGAACAATACCAACATAACACAAAATCAACAATATAAAACACAAAGGAGCAGATTTAAAGGGAGAGATCTATGGTTGGTTGAAAGACAAAAGATTCATATATATAATGCATCTAAATGAGACTTATTGATACCAGGATCAGGAAATTCACTTGGCTGTACATCTTCATTCACAAAGGACCCAACCAGAGAAACAACCCCATCGTTTGTACAAATGCCTGCAGAGCCACATTAGAAATCAACAAAGGCCAGTGGCAATATGAGGAAAACAATATATCAGGGTATAGAGCATAGTCACCATTAAGTTCTGCTGAAAGGCTGCTACAAGAGGAATGAGCACTTTCACTCTCATCACAATTTTTAGCTGCTGGGCTACTAGTTAAAGCACCTGATGCACCCTTGCTTGCCTTTTTCTAACTCATCATAAATTTCTTCAAAGGACTTGCAGCTAGCCACTTCAGTTGTAACAGAGGTTGATCTACAACTACCTGGTCATCAGATACTTCTTGAATTTTATCCAACAGTTCACGGATGACGATGCTCATGCAGACCTTCTTCCATATGAGGGCCAGCCCCAGACATTTCACTTGGTGGCAAATTATCCTCTTTTAGAGATTTTTGCATGCAAATACTTGATTGATTATGTCCACTCCTTATGTCATATTCTTTTGAGTACGATCAGAGAATACCTTTGAGAGTATCCCCCAAGGATGGTTGGAATGAGGTATCTTCAATGTGAAACCTGCAGAAAGACTGTCCACCGCCTGCACCTTTATCCAAATCAGTAGTAGCTAGTGAACTCCACCAATTGCTCATTGTTGACCTTCATAGCCTCTTCCTTGATACCTATTTTTGGCTTTTTATAGATCCCAACATCAGCATTTTGTTCCAAAGGCAAGTTGGAGGCTACTGCCCCTTTCACAAGATCCACAGAAGGTGGAGGAAGCAAATCTTCAATCACATCCGAATAGAATTTTTTGACAGTTGAACCAACTGTTTGCACCTGATTCTCGACATACTTAACAGTATCCTGTAAAAGAATAAAATAATTAAATCATAAATTAATGGAGTGCTACCAACTTCAGTGAGGTTGAATGATCAGGAAAGAAATGAATTGTACTAGGCTTCATAGTTCTAACCACTAAAACTCAGAAAAACCTACCAAATTCAAACTTGAATTGGGCCACTACCCCCCCAAAAAAAAAAAAAAAAAAAAAAAATAGAAGGAACAGACACTGGAATTGATTCTGAATCCTCAGGGATTCAGCTGCCACCAATTAAGGAAGTTCAAGAAATTGTCCCCTTAGGAGCTCAACTAAGTTGGGGGTGGTTTAAGATGGAACAACCAGAAGAGCATACCTGGTACATAATTTCTTCCACCTCCAAGCACATAGCTTCAAACTTCTGGTATACATGCCCAACCCAGGTTATACCTTCAGATCCATGATGACCCTAATTAACCTCAGTGGAATAAACTGTTTGATTTCCAATTTTTTCTGATAAAGAAACCTGCAAACCGCTCAGTTCTTATTCAAAGATAGCACTCTCATTTGCAGCAAATTATATTAAAATTCAGCAGCTTACTCAGGTGTATTTCCATTTAATCACTTAACACTACGAAAACATCAAAAATCTCTTTCAAAAGGCAACTACATAATGACGACAAAGCCAGAGAACTTATCTAGATTTCAGAAGACAATAATAATATCAAAACTACTAGATAATGCTTCAGATTTTATGTCAAACTTTAGCAGATAGGTAAAGCCAGGAACTCAAATTAGGAAATCCCTGAAAATGTATCTACATATTAGTGCAATGCTAAAATTGTCTAATTTAAAGAAGAAAAGAAATAAAAATCCTCAGGACCATTAAAGGAATATTCAAAAGCAGTGTATTAACAAATTAACAACTCTTCATGATATGTATGCATTCTGATGAAAACTTTAAATCATATATCATTGAGATAGTTCGAGAGTATCTAAATGATCTTCTTTTAATTTGTGAAACAATAAGCATGCAGAAATTTCTCTGGCTTAGTATTTATCTTTCTACTCCAGCCTTATCATTTCCAGACAATGATAGCATAAAATTAAACATTCATGGTCATCACAGACTGCATCTATAAAGTGTTATAATGCAAGTATCAGACACGCTTTCAGGGCAACCAGCTGAGTAAAGCATAGATAACAAAAAAATATGTTACTCCAATGTACGCATGCATATATTGACTGCTAAACAAGAATAAGAAAAGTACATATATTCAATCCATTTGTCATGTCTCCTCTAAAAAGTTGAATCTAATCTCCCATACCTTTTAATATACACTGAGAGACGACACTTGCAATGCTTTCTACATCTTGACGTGACAGTCAAAAACTGTCTCAAGCGTTGTTATATCAAAAATTACAATTTCAGCAGAACCTACCCGAAAGTTTCAATTAAACTTGGTCTAGAAAAGCACCAATAACCCAAATGAGTACTTTTTTAATAAAATAAAATTACATACACATATTTGTACTCTTTTGGCAACAACTGCATTGTCTGTCACCAGGAAAACAAACAAGTGGGTATAGACCTAGTGAAGTACACACTGCAGAAGGATGCCTCATTGAAACCTAAATCTGGTTGATCAGTGCCAAGCCCAAAGAACTGAGCAAGGCTAGTTCTGCTAACAAAACACCAGAATCCAGACACCTTCCACTAGGCCATTAACAAAGTTATAACCTCCATTTTCTTAAACTGATTCTGGGTTTCATTAAGACAAAAAATAGACTTCAACCGTTATCTCTTGTTATTATTATTATTATTTTGTTTTGCTACTATGTTGGAAAATAAAAATATAAAGATCACAGCGGAACAAATTTCCCAGACACAGCTTCCACAAACAAAATTCACCAAACCCACCACCCACCAAAATAAATAAATTAATAAAAAATAATACCAAAATTAAATTAAAAAATTCTGAAAAATATAAATTTTCATGTGATTTTCAGCTGACATAGCATATGACAATCAGGAACAAACAGAAACAAAGCAAAAACAACTTCATCACCCACCAAAAAGATATATTGCCATAAATAGCACGCTAATCAAAATATAATTAACGAATTAAAATACATAATTACACACCCAAAAAAAAAAAAAAAAGGAACTTACTTGACAATTACTAGTGTAAATAATAACAAGAAAAAAAAGAGAGAGCCTCCAGGAGGAATATTTAAAGCAATCGAATTGGAAGCTGAAACAATTTACGTGTAACAATAGATGACATAAACTGAGAAGCTAAAAGATATACGAACTTTGAGGCAAGTTATAATTATGGTTTTTGAGAAAAGCCCAATTCAGTCTTCAGCTTTTAAGACCAACAACTGAAATAAATATGAAGCCACACACACGACGGTAAAAGCAAATAAAAAGAAAATTGAAAATTTACAATTATTCAGGCTATAGGGCGCCGTAGCGACTCGGTTGACTGACATGACATCCTCCTCTGGTCCTTGTCGTTTCGACACGTGTTCAGTTAACATGTTGGCTCCACGCTGGGGTTGGATGGTGGGTCCCATGTTTCGTTTTCCTCGTTTTGGGTGGGTGTGGGTCCCTTAGTTACGGAATTTTGTTCTTTGTTTTTTGGGCCTTTGATTGGGCTTTAATATTGAGCTTTGAAACAGAATCGAATATGTTCCCAACATTTTGTTTCACTGTCACCAGAAGACAAGAAAGAATTTTTAATTGAATTGAAAACCTCCTTTGATTGCGGGTTTGGGGCCCCGAAACTGGTAGCAGTCCCCGAACCCGCACCCATATCCGAATATTCCTATTTAAGAGGATTTTGAGAGTGGCGGCGACAATCTTCCGTTTATTTTCGATATTTCACGTCTCGTTTCTTTTTTAATTATTTCGGTAAATTTCTTATATCCTTCCCGAATAATAACAGTGATCTCCTCCCCCGATCCCGTCATAACTAATACATTTTTTTTTCGATTAGCTTAATCATATTAAAATAAAAATTCAAATAAAAGTAAAGTTCTAATATATCTTATATTAATATCTATTACAAAAGTCACATACATTAAATTAAAAGACCGCAATACAAACTTATTTTACAAACTATCTAACAAATTAATAGCTTTAATACAAAATTATTACAAATAAAATCGATTTAAATTCAAAATTAACTTTTCAATTCGGTTTCGTAACTTTATAAATAAAGCGACTATTCCCTTTACAACATAATAAGCTAAAGTTTTGTTAAATTAAGAAGAAATATTATATTATATTATATTAGATTTTAAAATTATGATTCATTAATTATAACATCTAAAAAAAAAGATTTAAATTTAAAATATTTAATGAATATTAAAATAAAAATAAAATTTTTGGGTTAATAGAATCTACCTAGTCTTTTTAATGTCTTAAATAAAAATTTAGGACTTTAATTAGTTAATTAGGCCTAAAAGTTCAATAATATAAATATTTTGATATTTTTTATTTTTACCAATATTTATAATTTTATAATTCAAATTTTATAATTTATTTACTAATAATTTTAAAAAATAAAAATAAAATTAAAAATTAAAAAAATTAAATGAGGATGTGATTCCACCTCATCCACGCCCCTCTCCGATAAAAAATTTGGATAAAAAAATTTCCTGCTCCTTCCCTAATGTTAAATCGCATTTAAATTATCCACATACCTCCTCGAACGGCGAAAATCCTCGACTGGCCTCATGTGATTTTGCCATCCCTACTATTTAGGGGCAATTTAGAAATATTTTCTATTATTGTTTTTATTTTAAAAAAATAAGGTAGGGGTTATTTGAACCCACTAGATTACTTATTAAATTTATTTTTTAATAAAGTTAATTATTATTAAAATATCTATAATATAAATTATAATTATAGGCAAATGGTTAATTAAAATAATAATATTGTTGTTTTATTCCCATCTTCAAATTCCATATGAATTTATTCAGTTTTATAATACTCATATTTCTTTGAATCTTTAGTCATTCATTGAATTTGCCATTCACATCTACAGTTTTGCATTCATCAAATTTGTTTAATATTTAGATTAGATGCGCATATTTAAGAATTTATTCTATTACAAGGCCAAAAAGATGTAACAATTAACATGGCTTTGCAAAAAGTATTTGAAGCTAAGAGCTACCTCAAGGTTCGAGCTCACCCCAGACTTCAAGGGCAGGCATACGAGTCATGAGTTCTTTTTAAGAAAAAAACAGTAAAAGCTGCAATCATTCCATATTTCCGTGGGCAAGAGGAATAAAGAACAAACGTAACAAGGTAACATTCTCAGAAAATTCTGATAAACTATTATCCACAAAGACTAATTACAGATAGTCCAGAATCAACAAGACTGGTGTTCAAAAAATTTCACATGTTTAAAAAAAAAAAATTAAAACAACAACAAGGTAACTTGGTTATGTAGTATTTACCAAATATTTACCACATCACAGAAATATTTTTAGCTGTGCCAATCATAAAACAAGAGACTCCCCACTATTCCAGTATGATCTGTCAATCTCATAGAACATTTCATCCTGCAGCTTGAAAATCCCCAAAATCATCATCTGGTATATCCTCAGTATTTGGGCTTTTGGGGGAATGTTGTTCTTTTGAGTCTTCTTGCTGAGTCTGAGACGATCCTTAGAACTTCCTTCAAGACTGAATTTTGTGGTGAGTTTGAGGGAGACATCCAGCAGCTGTAGCAGGTGAAAGAGGTGCTGGGGAGGTGGCAGTGGTTTGAGACAAATCACGGTTCTTTACGGTTACCCTTATCGCCCAATGAGAGATCATTCAGACCCTGCTCAAAAACTTGGATTTCACTCGCCACTGCTTTTCTGATGACACCAATAGAGAAACATTCCATGAGAGACTAAAATATATAGCCTGAGCTATTTGAAATCCTTTGACATGGAGATACCTAATTAGCTTACGCTTCTTAGATGGAGGTGAAGGGTCTCCCTCTTTAAACTGTAATCAACAGCTGATGTGCTCTGGAATTGCTGTTCCATCTCTTCTGCAGTTTTCTTTTGTCCAAATATCTTCAGAACAATTTTATAAAGTGCATTGGAGTTATTGTTACCAAAATTAGCTGCATAAACTACCTAAAACTTGCAGCTAAAAAAACTGACAAAAGATAAAAAAAAAAAAATGCACATAGATAGATGGGATATTACTTCATGTGATCATGAAGGGCTGCTTGGAAATCATAAGCTTCTGTCCTTTCCCGGAAACCGATGCCAATGAAAGCATGCCTATAGGCACCACCTATGCAACATCCAAATGTTAAATAGTACATCAAGAGAGGCTAACATTAAAGATGCAAACTAAATATTAGGGTTCCCTGGACCCCAGGGAGAAAAAAAAGAAAAAAGAAAGGAAGAAGAAGAAGAATAAGGAATGGATACCTGTTATCATAAAAAGGGGAAAATATTTTGAAATTGCAATAAATGGACCGCAAATCATGATTTAATATTACATATAGGAACACTTCAAGAAAAATAAGAGGAGGAAAGCTAGAGGGAATAGGTAGGGAGAATCTAAGTAAATAATCAGCAAGGGATAGGGATGGGAAATCCAACTAAAACATCATTCATTATTTTTTGGAAACCAGACTATCATTTAGTTGATAATGGTATAATTGTTAAATAGAAATGAAAATTAAAATGTGATAAAAGAAATCTAAAAGAAGGAACAGTTACTGACCTATGTTTTCCTCTATCCGAAGAACAAAGTACCTGCAGAAGGATTTCCATTCAGATACTTGCTGGATTTGAGGATAGTATATGGTAATAATAGAAGCTAAGTAACAGTCTTAAGCAGAACATGGTTAGATCAAGATTATCCCAAATTATGCGTAATGCATTATGGTATGATCTTTTAATACAAATAATCAAATGACTATAAGCCAAAATTTCAGTTTGAAATGATCTAAACCTGCTGCTATCAATCACAGGTTCCACTGGATGCAGTTCACCCTTTCTCAAAAATGCCCGAGCATATAATTCACCTATATAAAAATTATTGCAGAAACATATTATAGGGTAGTAAAAAGGTTTTGCATATACTTGAGTTAAGACAACACAAAATCAAGCTTACCTGTGGACTTATCTTCAAGTTTGATAATGCACTCTTCTCCCTTGCTGACAACTTTTAGCATTCCCTCCCATGCCCATTTGTTAACATTCCATTCATCAGCCCTACAATGAACTTCAATAATAAATATCCATCTTCAATTCCCAGAATATAAGGTTACAGCAATAAGATTGTGAATGGATCTGATTATATCAAGAACTATGGCACACAAAATTCTGCAAAAGGCTAATACTGGAAAAGTATCTAATTTTGATATGTTGACATGTTGGCTTCCAAAAGGTGCTTGTTAAGTTTCTTGCTTTGTGACAATCAATCTCAGTCTTAGTCGTAAAATATGCATTGTTTCATGTTTATTTTATTGTAATGTTTCTTTCAAAAAATGCCAACTCTAGTAGGTCGGCATTCATCATTTAGTACTAATTACAAATAAAATAAAAGGAAACTTAGAATAAAAGAAAGATAAACCTATTTGCCAAATTCAAGAATTATGAATCATTTATAGAAAGATATTCCATTGTTCTAACCTATCATGCTAAAATTCCGGTAAAGCATCTGATGGAGAATGCAGGCAAGGGTGTCGGTGTTATCAACTATGTGACCACTAATTGAACCACGTTAATCATTGATATCTACCTGTAACAAATTTTCTAGTGGGGAACAGTAACTTTCAAATTGCTTATTCATCTCATTTCAACTCCTAGCATGATGTGAGTTTGATGAACAGTTTCAAATGCTAAACCCAGAAATTATGAAACAATATTTATCATCCTGCCAGACCAATCACTGTTTCCAAGCCAGTAGAAACAAATATCAAAAGAATATTGAATAGGGCAAAGGGATTGAAGACCATAGCTCCGGCTTTATCAGCAACTTTTTAACAGCAATTTCATTAGGAACCTACCAGACAGATGCCTAACCATTTTCCAGAAATGTTCTTCATCAGTTATACAAGAACTTTCACTAAATACCAAAAATTAAAGTGACTTTTGCCCACCTCATAACCTTGTCGAATGAACTACTTTCACATTTATCTTCAACTAAACAAGCCTGTGCTGAGGCCCCAGAATCTCTATATTGTTTATCTATTTGTATAAAGTTACATCAAAAGATATTTTATAGACAAGTGGATGGACTCAATCAGCAGCAGAAATAGCTAAGTAATTACAGAATTCAACATTAAATCAAAAATCATATTAACAAAAAATTGAGATAATTACTCAAGTTCAGTGACAACCTGTATGAAGCTGCACTTTTCCTCGGGGGTATCTGCAGAAATAACAAGAAAAATTAGGAAAAACCACATCTCAAAATATTGAATTCAGCAATTCATAAACAATATTACAAAGACAGTTAAGAAGCATTAAAATTAAAAAAAAAAAATGCTTCTGCATGGAAATTGATCTTTCCGACAATTAAGAACCGATTCTCAAAGTCAGTACTGAACTTCTGAACTCTTTCATTAAGTTTTAGCATCAGCTACTCAGCGTTACTACAATGCCTTCACATTTACTGAACTTTTTTAAACAATATAACACTTCATCCTCAATAATTCCTCCAAAAAGGCACAATATACACCACAGCGATCAGAATATATTTTAGAAAATAAAAGTATCTTAATAACATGCATACAGAAATTTGAACTTAGATCAGAGATCTCAAATCCAACTCGAAGGAGAATTAATATTTAAAATCAAAATCTTCAACAGAATTTGATGCATGGACACAAATAATTAAAGAGAAGACTTACCAAATAAACGTAACATTCCGAGACTTGAAAGAGAACAAACTCTATAGCTTCAGTTTCTTCGTTCTCGCCCTCGACGTCGTTTTGATCCTCTATTTCTCTTACTTTCTTCTCTTCTTCCTTCGCCATCATGATCTAAAGAGAGAAAATCTATACACTTTTTTTTTTCCAATTTTTAGACAGATTAAGAGGATTTCAGTTTTCACTTTTCAGTTCAGCCGGGTAAGGACAGGACGGTAATTTAGTATAATTACAATGGTCTATTAAGAGAAGAGGTGGGTATGAGATTGGAATACAATTGGAATGTCCCTCCTCAGTTTCTCGCTCGAAGACCAAAATTTCGCGACGTTTACTGAAAGTGGTCTTGTCGCCGTTGGATTGGTTTGTTGGAGATTGATTGCGACGGCTATGATTGCCTGAGATCATTTTTTAGTCAATGAGATGAACGGCTTTGATGGCGCAGTAGAGATACCAGTGGGCTGCTGCTTGATTCTTAAGGAAGAGACACGCGTTACACTGTCACTACTAAACGAGCGAATCCTTAACCAACCCAACCACCAAACGATGTTTTTTTTTCTAAAAAATTGAATTTTTAATAAAAAGGGGGACAGATACTCACTCTTAATCAAGAGACAATGAGAAAGTGAAGTGAAGCGAAGTAGAAATTTAATTTAATTTTACATGTGATTATTCAGTTTGATGTTAATGAGGCACGGTTCCAGTGACTGTCCTGTGTCTTGGGTCTGTGGAGGACTGATGTTACATTCACAAAGCCAGCTTCTCATTCTTCCTTCAAGATCAGTAAGGCAATATTCATCTAGAAATGGTTCGGTACTCTTCATCAGTGTAAACAGCACTGGAGACAATTCCTGCAGAAAGATCAAATACAAATAAAACTAGATAAAGGTCTTCGGGAAAAAAGTCATGATAAGGAAGACAGATCAACGGCTGATTACCAGAAGCACAGTATATACCTGAAGGATCTTCGACTTTCTGAGAAAGAGAACAAGAATAACATTAGTTTTAGCTGCTGCAGTAAGTAAAACATGGATGGTACCATATTAAGAAGAAAAAAGGGTCCTAATAATTTACTCAATATCATTCAAAGCAATTGTGCCTCCAGGTCGAAGCAGGCTAAATGCTTCCTTCAATAAGGCAATTATTGTTCTTTCAGGACATTCATGGAGCTGTAAGCACTTAAGGAGTCAAATATTCATAGGAAATAACTCTTGTTGAGGGCAAGTAGAAAGAAAAGACTGAGAAGTTTTATTGGGAAGCAGAATAACAGAGCATATAAGAAGCTAGAGAAACAATAAAGATAGTACACATTATGAGAATTCAAAATTACAAACTTGAAGAGTTCAAGCCAAATGATCTGCATTTTCATCTGCTGAACTCGCATGCACTTAAAATTAGAGTCAGATGGTAAATCCTCATAGTGCAGCTTTAACAGAGTCCTGTGAGTCACAGGACTTTAGCATTAACATAAAATGCCAAGACCACATCCTTCTATCCTTCTAAGTGATTTTCAAAATTCTATAAATCTTAGAAAGCAACAAGCTATCAGAGTTCTGGTGGAAGGATCCTTGATGAAGACGGAAAGAGAAATCTAGTAGAATACTGTAATGAGTTATCATCAAGGTTCTGAATAAAATAATATTTGCAGACTGCAGTCACTAATTTTAGAACTCATTGGCATGACGTCCATGAAAGAAGCAAAATTGGGATGCTTTGCAAATGTCCAATGCATCCAAAATTCTCCTCTCATTTATACACAAGCTGAGGTCTACAAGCATCTTTCCACTGACAGGTGTTCTGAGTTGGACAATAAACATACCACATAGCTAAGAGAGACAACGTCAAATGACTTGGAAGGTAAGCCTGAGTCTTCCAATTGCATGCACCCAGCTAATTGATTCTTTCTTGGGCCTCCTTTCTTTCTTTTAAGTTGAGCTACAGCAAGAAAGTAAGGCTACAGATCCAACCCTAGAATTGCATTGGGACAACAAGAAGTGAGATATTGCAAATCAAACACTAAACAAACTTCACTCCATATCCAAATGTAATTTTGGTGGGATCATAAAATTTTCTAACTCACGGTAACTTTAGCGGAAGGGAATTTGTCAGCAAGACATTTTGTGATCACACCAACAGAGCATCCAATATCCAAAAATGTCTCTAATCTCTCCAGCGATTGTTGGTGATGTTTCTCAATTGCTTTAAGCCAATTTCCCCGCATAACATCATTTGCTTTGTCTACTGAAGAAGCATAAGGTATTGCTCGTCTTGTCATTGACAGGTCTGCTGCTTCTGCTTCAGCTGCAGCCTGCCATTATACATGCAATCGAAAGTAAAATCGATTATAGTATTCAACCAACTATTAAGCATTACTTAAGTTGATTTGAGTAATTTTCCTTATTCAAAAGTGTCATCTAAGCAATTGCAGATTTACAAGAATTAGTAAGTTACACTTCTGCACAAAAAGCCCTAAAATGTACCTGAATTATTGCAAAATAGAAAAAGCTTTTATAAGTACCACAACAAGTCAGTTTAAAAACTCAATAAGGTGTTAGCCAATAAAAACTTATGTTAGGGGCAAATATAAAGGGCAGAGACAGTTTAGTAATTTTAGGGTAGAGGCAGTTTAGTAATTTTATTAACTAGGGTTCAGATATAAATAAGAGATTAAGGAGTCATTTAGAGTTTTGAGTTTTGTCTAGTGTTAGAGTAATTAGGAGTTTTGGGAGAGATTAACCTACCTTCGAATTGTAGGTCAGGCTTGTTTTTTCTTTGATTTAATCAATAAAATTAGCCCTAAGTCCCATCAAAGTGGTATTAGAGCAAAAAATCTGGGACAATGGCGTATGCGAAGAAGGTGGATGCACTTGAAGAAAAATTGAAGCAGAGGTCAGATCGCCAAGGCCACCATTGATAAGTTTATTCAACACTGCTCAACAACAATTTTCATCCCTTGAAGCCATGTTGTTGAAATTGACGAACTCCACCCTCAACCCACCTCCAAAGAAAGATCGAGGGCTATGGTGGTGGCAGAGAAGGATCCTGGTACGGAACTCCGTGGTGGGTGACGGCGAGGGAATCGAGGTGATCGGGCTGCGCACTGGGGCGTTGGGGATGAGTCACACCGGGCAAGCCGGATTTGGGGCCCAAGGTAGATTTAGGTCCGACAGCCGGGTCTTCGTGGATTGGTGGAAATCGGAGTAGATTCGGGAGGTCGAGACCCTAATGGCGCATAATTGAGGGGATATTCTAAGGTAAGGAAACCGAAATGTCTATTTTCAAAGCGCGAGGATGCCATGGATGGGTGTTTAGGAAGAAAGGCTTATTTCGCCATCAATGGATTCCTCAAAAAGGGAAAACTAATGGCGGCGCGTTATCTTTGGAAAGGCCCTTGTGTTTTAATGGCGAGAACAACGACAACCATCGAGGTCGGGGTGAATTTAGGATCGGTTTGAGAGGTTTCGCCACCTAAAAGGGAGAGATTTGCATGAACAATTATTTGCTCTGACCCAGAGAGAACGGTTAAGGAGTATAGGAGAAGTTTGAGTTGCTATCAGTGCATCTTTGGGGAATTTTAGGCGGTATTGAAGGAAATTTTACGAAGGGATCAAAAATCCGAGCCTCATATGCTTGCTAAGGAGAGGGTTAGGGAGTCAATAGAGTTGGTATAGATGATCGAGGATAAGAACACGAGAACGAAAGTTATCAGAGCTACCAATGGGCTTTTTCATATCGAAATAGCACACCATCAGGTATGTAAAACCTGCACTTTTAGGGTTTCACAATGAGTTGCAAAGCACACCACCGAGAGGCCGTAAAATGCAAATGACGGGGTATGTAGAGATTCCAAAGTGGATCAAGAAAAGGGCAATGCACGGGGTGAATTTTAAATGCCTCACGAGACAGTAGATTCGTAATAAGAGGACGAAGGGTTGTTTTCGATGCAATGAGAAATTTTCACCGGCATCGATGTAAGGATAAATCACTACAAGTCCCGAATGTGATGAGGAGGAAGGTAAGAAGCCGAGGAAGAAGAGGCAGCAGTTTAGATTTCACCTTGAGGACAAGGTGTCTTGGGAGGGGGAGTAATGTTAGCCAATAAACTTATGTTAGGCACAAATATAAAAGGGCAGGGATAGTTTAGTAATTTTAGGGGCAGGGCAGTTTAGTAATTTTATTAATTAAGGTTCAGAAATAAATAAGAGATTAAAGAGTCATTTAGGGTTTATGTTGAGTTTTGTCTAGTGTTAGGAGTAATTAGAGTTTTGAGAGATTGACCCACCTCTCAATTGTAGGTCGGGATTAATCTATCTTTAGATTTAATCAATAAAAAACAGCGCTAATTTACCTCTAAGTCCTATCATAAGGTGGATAAGGATAGCAGACAAAGCAGATATGAATGATTGTACAACACATATGACAAGGGCAGGGGTTTGAGCGACCAACAAAAAGGGTTGTAATGAATGTGTGCTCGTGTCCTTCATGGCTAAAATAATACAGAAGAACAAACATATCTTCAAGTTTAAGGGGAAGAAAGAATACTTACCAGCCATGAAAGGTTACCATCATCATATGCTTGAAAGGGATTAAGATAATCTGTTAAAAATGAGCTTGCTTATTAATTTTTATTTGATCACAATTCAAAGTTTACACTTACAAGATGTGAGTTGAGCAAAAATTAAAACACTCAAAAGATAAAAAAGAGGAAAAGAAAATAGTAGTGCTTCAGATTATCTCACAATAAAAAAGAATCAAATTTGTTGTTCAGCTAGTTGTTCATTTATCTTTCAAATAGTCTCCGAAAAGCAACAGACCCTCAATATGTGTTACTTATCAACAAAACTGAATACTTGAAGTATGCCAATGCATTCCATTTCAAGCTGCAATTAATCATTAGAATGTCCTATCACATTAACTCCGCCAAAGTATCTGAGAAGACTACAAATATACCTCTCACAGTATCATAATATTATCCAAGAAACGGAAACCAGTATTAGTCTTATGTGAAGCAACATAGATACTTAACTAGTAGAAAAGAAAAATGGTAAGCTCTGGAATCAAACATCTAGTCAGTTTATTTATTTATTCATATTTTCTAGCGAAGATCAGGAAACAAATGACATTGATGTAAAGTTTCTTAAAAGGATTCTGAAACACTGCTATCAGCTGGCTTGGTTGAGAGAATGATGCCATTTTATTATCCTAACTTTTAATTGTTAAACAAATATAGAAGAACATGCATATAGGAGATAACCGATAAATAAGAAACAAAGAAATTAGTAGAATTACAGGCTGGGTAAACAATGGAGCGGTTTTGAATGCTTCCATCTCCTTATAAACATCCGACCTAGAATTTCCTTTGTCATTGCCCGCCATGGAATGTCATTCTTTTCAGCAGTACTGCTCCACAACATCATGAATGTCAATCATCTTCCACTTTAATAAACCTAAATTATTCAACCTTAATTCATCATGCTTAAACACACACAATGCACACGCACACGCAAAACACATTAGCTTATTACCTTTAGAAAAACCGCGTGCACTTTTCACCTCAAATTCAAGCACTTTTGCCCATTAAGATTGAATGTGATCAGCTTAGTTAATGCGCAATAGTAATTGACTATCAGATAACACGAATAAACATGTTTTACACCATTGATGAGTTTAATATGTACGTAACATGAGCAGCAAAATTTACTTTCAAAAGAACATTTTGCCTATGATTAAACATTAATGTTAATAATTATTCAACAGCAAGATTACATAGAATCAGAGCAACTAAGCCACCCTTTTAACACTACCAGTAATGGTTCTGTTCTAATGAAAGCATAATTACGTTAATAAACACAAAACAAATAAAATACGATCATAGATTCATAAGTTAAAAGAGGAGACCTGATGAGGACTTGTCTTGCACCAAACTTGGAGGACAGCGGAGATGGGCTTGAAGGAAATGAGAGCTCCGGCAAGACGAGACAGAGGTGTCTCTCCGGCCCACTTGGGTCGTTCCAGCTGTCCTCCTCGTACATAGCCACGCCAGATGACGCAGCCATCCGTACAGTCGACGACTGTTTTGTTCTTGTTCTTCTTTGTTTCTGCGTAGAAGGCAAGCGACAGCTTCTGGGTTGGTGCACATACAGCGCCATTGCAGCTCGAGAGGAAGAAACTGAATCAATGGTTTAGAGAAAGTGAGGAGAGATGCGAGGACACGAACAACAGAATTTTTAGAGTTCAGGCAGGGATTGTGAAGTACAGAACAGAACATATTGCCACGTCATTTTCGTATCTTATGTCAGCCAATAGCTTTCAAAAACGTGGAACAGTAGGATTTTGTTTACGTCGCTGTATTTTAGGATAATATACACTGTAGTCCTTAATTTTTAGTGTAAACGCAAAATAAGCTAGAAGTTTCCAAAATACATCCGCCAAGTCCGTTTAGGTCCATGACCGACCGGCCATTGTATAGAGAAAGAAA
Organism: Citrus cavaleriei; assembly: GCA_030448925.1. Lineage (NCBI taxonomy): Eukaryota > Viridiplantae > Streptophyta > Magnoliopsida > Sapindales > Rutaceae > Citrus > Citrus cavaleriei. The sequence goes on from JAUJEN010000546.1 coordinate 60,430, forward strand.
ATTAGGTAATTTCTTCCATGACTAGATGTCTCCTCCTCATTAATGCTTGAAAAGTACCATTTCTAACTTTTTTACTAAAATCGATTGTATTAAAGAAAGAGAGATAGGTAATTTCTCTTTGAAGGCAAAGTGTTAGATAGCACAAAATCTCTCTGTCAGTGCTTATTAGTTCTAGAGCCTGTGCATGCAAATTTTTACCAAGGTTAATAATTTAATTAATACACGGTTTGTTTGTTAACACTTAAAATTAACATCTGCAGTACGGTTGTCTTTTTGGACGCATTGGAAAAAATTAATTGCTGCTGTTAAATTGATAAAAAAAATAATTAACATTATAAATGCAGTATCATATGCGTGGTCACATTGAAATAGATTTCTAACCTTTTTAAGCTCTCAACCTTCTATCGGTAATATGTTTTTTTTTTTTTAAATTCCCCCCCGGATAAGTTCTATCAGAGTCATGTTTGTTTAACAAAACCCAAAAATGATATAAACTGCCAGGACTTTCCCTGTACATCAAGAAATTGAGATTAATGAATCGATTACTATTAAAACTAACCAGCATTTGATATAAAGATTTGTGGCATTAGCTAACTCACACTACTTGCCTTTAATTTCTGTATCTCTCAATGGGAGACCAATATAGAATTAGAACCAAGAAACTATCTTAAAAACTATCCGGCCAAGTTGATGAATTCAATTGCTTTTGCTGGAACAAGGGACCTGAAGCTAACTCGATAAATTTTGATAGATGTAAATTATGAAGCCAGATCAGAGAGATCATGGCAATTGCTGGTCCAAGTGGCGCAGGCAAGACCACATTGTTGGAAATACTGCTTGAATGATCCTCAGAACAGAGTCTCTGGCTCTGTTCTGCAAAACGAACGACCAGTAAATGCCCAACAATTTCGGAGGCTATCAGGCTATGTATCTCAAGATAATGAAGTTCTACTCCCACTTCTCACCGTCGAAGAAACTCATGTACAGTGCTCGTCTCAGGTTGTACATGGTGGATTCAACATGGCTAAAGCAAGAGTCATAGAGCTAATGCATGAGCTTGAATTGACTCATATGCCAATTCCAGAATTGAGGAGATTCAAGCCGTGGCATATGAGGTGGGGAGAAGAGTAGAGTTTTTCAATTGGGGTTGATTTAATTCACGACCCTTCTGTGCTCCTGGTTGATGAACCAACATCAGGATTGGACTCGGCATCAGCTTTGAATGTAGCTTTGTTACTGAAATCAGTGGCTGTCAGCCAAGGTAAGACAATTGTGTTAACTATTCATCAAGCAGGTTATCAAATTCTTGAACTTTTTGGTCAAATTTTATTGCTATTAAAGGGAACTGTTCTTCATCGTGGATCCCTGAATCTTCTTGAGCACCGCCTAAGATTTGCCGGTCAAGTGATTTCTCAGCATGTCAATGTGATGGAGTTTGCCATTGAAGTGGCACAAGCCCTTGTCACAGATGCTAAAGAAAGCGAAACACAAAGTGTCATGGAAGAAGAGATCACTAATGTGAGAGCAAATCCTGAAACAAGTTATTGCACTGCTCCAATAATGGAGGTTATAATACTAATCCAAAGATTTTCAAAAAATATTTTCAGAACAAAACAGCTCTTTGCTGCAAGGATATTCCTATCGGCACTAGCCGACTTTGTTTACGAATTCAAGCAATGATCCTAGTAAATTTAAGCTACATTCCCAAATGGGATTTTTTTTGCAGCTAGCCTTGCCTTCTTGTTATCATCTACAGCAGAAGGCCTACCATTTTTCTTGCAGGAAAGGAAAATTTTAATGAGAGAAGCCACAAAAGCAGCTTTCAGAATTTCATCTCATCTCATCTCATATCAAATATTCTTGTTTCCCTTCCTCTCTTCCTAATTGTGGCTCTAGTATTTGCCGCTCTAGTGTACTGATTAGTAGGTTTGAGGAAGGACATGGGTGAATTTTTCTATTTTTCACTTGGTGCGTGGTTGGTGATTTGATGTCAAATTCTTTTGTTTCATGTTTTGGTGCATTTGTGCCAAATTTCATAATGGGGAATTCTCTCATCTCAAGTTAATGGGATATTTTTTCCTTTTCTGGGCATTTATTAAGAAAGATGACATACTTTAAGTACTGGATTTTCATGCATTATTTGAGTTTGTTCAAGTACTCCATTTGATTGTTTCATTATAAATGAATATGGAGGAGAAAAAGGGCAAGAGGAAATGTCTCAAAGCCATTGAAGGAGTTTTTTTATCAATGTGCTGTGATGGCTTCATGAAGCAGCAAGGTCTTAAAGATTCACAGAAATGGAGTAATGTAAGTTTAATGTTGGGTTTCGTTATTGGCTATAGATTTCTTTTGCTTTTTCATTCTGTGGTACAGATCTCACAGAAGCCAATGTTGAAATTAATAATATCATATGCATTCAGCCGGCAAATTGGAAATTAAATTATATGATTTGCAATTTTAAAACAACTTGTTTTGAGATTGATTTGAATTTATGGATGCATGCATTTTTTTTTTTAATTTTATAGCTGGATTGTGGAAATCTTAGTTTAAAATAATAGAACAGGTAAGACCAAATCTAAAAATGTGTTTAGTGGACTAAAATTTTACATAAAAATATAGATCTAAACCACAATAATCAAGTCAATACGAAAGCTCTCTAGAAATTAAACATTTTGATATTTATTGGAAGATGATATTTGCAGTCGCAAGAAAGAAAAGCTTGAAGTAATTAACTAAAAATGATCGCACGCTGCTGCAAGATGCAAATTTCAAAGCACACAATTATCGTTTAAGGTGATCATAGCAAGCCGCTCTAGACTTGCAATTTGCGGCTGCAAAGGCAACTTACAAGGCTGAATTAAGTTTTAATATGAAGGTCAACCAGGCAAACTCAAAAGAAATAGTGGGACTACTTATTTTATTACCCTGTCCAGTTGTTTTCATAATCAATTTGACAACATCAGCCCCCTTTCCCATGCTCAGCAAATGTGGAGTCTATTTAGTGTCAGAATACTTTTTTAACATTGACTTCGCCAAACTGACAACCATAACAGAAATTTATGCCAAGCCTGTTGAATATGCAATCAAAAAATTATCATTTTTTTCTTTTTGAGAAGTAAATTATATTAATATAAGGACTGAAAAAATATATATTTATATGTATGAAGTGAAAGTAGAACGGCCACTAGCAATGCCCCAACCTTATCCCCATGTCTTGGTGTACCAAAAGGGCATTAAACGGCCGTTCAGAAAGATTGTAACAGCAAAATTTACTGCTCACATGGGAGTGATGAAACAAGCACCAAGCACACTCAGTCAACTTCTACTTTATCAGCATTTTGTTATTGCATAACTCATTTGAAACTGTCAATTATATTGCGCCAACCGGCCTTATGGGTTGTCCCGTTTCATCAAAAAGTTGAATATAAAAGCATAATATAAGGAAGGTTAATAAATCACTCATGCATGCAATGAAACGAATAATATGTGCCTCTGCGGCTAGTTAGCGTGTAGTGCAAAGAGATAGTTTGGTGTGTGTTAGCTCATCTTCCCATTTCTACTTCTTTTCCATTCCCCACGTTTTCATAAGCCTTCTATTTTTTGTCTGTTCTTTCATGGATCAGTTACCAATAAAAGCACCACATTCTACTGACCGCAAAACCAATATAGAATAAGGACCAAGAAACTTACTACAGGTCTTTAGGGGTTGATGAATTCAATTGGTTTTGCAGCTGGAAGGAGAAGCCTGCTGCTGCATGCATACTGAAAAAATGTCAATTGTGAAGCTAGACCAGGGAGATTATGGCTATTGTTGGTCCTAGTGGGCAGGAAGACCACATTGTTGGAAATACTTGCTGAATGATCCCCCTGAGAAGAGTCTCTGGTTCTGTTCTTGTTAATGAGCAACCAATGAATATTACACAATTTCAAGAATATCAGGTTATGTCACACAAGACGAAGTGCTGTTTCCACTGCTGACTGTCAAAGAACGCCATGTACAGTGCTAGACTCAGGTTGCATGTTGACTCAACAGGGCTAAAGTTAGGGTTAGTGAACTGCTGAAGGAGCTTGACTGGAGCATGTTGCCAATGTGCAATTGGTGGCGAGTCAAGTCGGGCATTTCGGGTGGAGAGAAGGTAGAGTTTCAATTGAGTTGATCTTGTTCATGACCCTGCTGTTCTTCTGATTGATGAACCAACCTCTGATTGGATTCAGCATCAGCCCTAAATGTAGCTTCCTTGCTGAAATACATGGCTGTGAAGCAAGGTAAGACAATTGTGTTGACCATCCACCAACCAGGTTTTCGGATCCTGAGCTTTTGATCAAATTCTATTACTATCAAAGGGAACAGTCGTTCACTATGGATCCCTGGATCTCCTTGAGCATCGGTTTAGAATTGCAGGTCATTCCATTCTCCGCAAGTTAATGTGCTTGAGTTTGCCATTGAAATGACAGTAGTAATGGTCATAGATTCTGAAGAAAGTGAAATCAAGATAGAGACAGCGCCAGAGATAATGAGCATGGCAGAAAAATCTTCACTAGTTAATGGTGAAGAAACTAAACATATTGCTCTAATCCTCCATTCAAGGAGGTTATAATACTGTTCAGAGATTCTCCAGCAATATTCAAGAACAAAACAGCCTTGCTGCAGAATATTACAATCAGTAGTAGCTGGTATTGTGCTAGGAACTATATTCATGAATGCGTATAATGATCCTAGGAGAATGAAGCTGCAAACTCAAATAGGATTTTTCAGCCTCACCTTCTTGCTGTCATCCACAACAGAAGGACTACCAATTTACTTGGAGGAGAGGAAAATCCTGATGAGAGAAACCTCAAGAGGAGCTTATAGAATTTCTTCTTATGTCATATCAAATACTCTAGTGTTCCTACCTTTCCTGTTGATCGTCACTCTACTTTACACCATTCCTGTCTATCACTGGGCTTAACTGGACTGAGGAGGAAATGGATGGCTTTCTCTACTTTTCATTTGTCGATGGCTAGTAGTTTTGACGCTAAATTCATTTGTTGCGGTTGTTTCAGTGCCCTCGTTCCAAATTTCATAATGGGGAACTGTCTAATTGCTGGGATTATGGGGTCGTACTTCCTCTTTTCTGGGTATTTTATATCTAAGGATAACATACCTAAGTACTGGATTTTCATGCATTATTTGAGTTTGTTTAAATACCCATTTGAGTGTTTTATGATAAATGAATATGGAGGAGAGAAGGGAAAGCAGAGATGTCTGCAGGCTCTGGAAGGAACCTGTTTTCTGTATGGTGATGGCTTTCTGGCAGCACAAGGTCTAAAAGACTCACAAAAATGGAGTAACATAGGTGTAATGTTGGCTTTCGTTTTTGGGTATAGATTTCTTTGCTTCTTAATTTTGTGCTACAGATCTTACAGAACCCAATGCTAGAACGATTTCAGCTATCCAACTCAAAAGTAGTGATTTGGAAACAGGTCGGTTTGTATCTCATCCTCTTTTCTGTCATTGCTGAACCCTTTTGAGATCATTTCGCGCAACTGCAACTCTGTAAACATGCATTTGTTATTCCAGAGCAACATAAATAAAAGCAGAATTGTCAAGAAATTTCTATCTCAAAAGTAGCCTCATGATATAAAATCAAAATAATTTGCTTCCTGAGCAATCAATTGGCATTGAAGTTGACATGCTTCACAAAAAAGAGAATGCCCTTAAGAAGGCAAAAATGATACTTGAGCCAGAAAAGTAGCATTCTATTTCAAAATCTACATAATTTATCCTGAGCAACAAAAGACTGAAGAGTCTTTTACTGGATATCAACCAGTCTGCCAGGCAATCAGTGAGATACACATCTGATACAAGTTATATCAATGAGAAAGCTTTACTTGCTATAATGTCTGTTGATTCATATTTCGAAATACATCATATTCAGAAATCTATGATGCAGGCACAAGATATTTGTGCATGTAATCCCTGGAGTTTATACAGCAACAGAAATACATGCAATCAGTCACTGTACCACTGCCTCCCGATTGCTTGTGGACAATAAAATATATACATCCAGCAAGAAGTCATATGCTCACCAGAGATAATCTGATGAAGATGACAAGGATGAATCAAACAAAGAAACTCGTCGCCTCTTATTGGAAAGTCTGGCTCCTAGAAGAAACTCCTCTGTAGCCGAAAATTTATCAAGGACAGACCTTATAGCCGGGTGAACAGAGCTCACAAGAGACTGGCATACTTCTGTATTTTCAAAGTTCAGTTCTTTACAGCTGGCCATCACAAAAATATTTTTTCATCCTGCCTTCCAATGTTGCAATCTCTGCCTTGACGATTGAGAGATGGAGGGCTTCGAGTACTCTTCTTAAATCAGACAGCAGTCCTGGTTTATAATTGCAACATAGGGATGCCTTAATTGAATAAGGAGCTCCATCCAATCCATCTTCCTGTTGTTCAACTTTTACTTCATCAATGTCTGTTGGTATGAGAAATCCTTCAGTAGCTTCCGTGGCATTCTTGTCCAGCTCTTTTTAACTGACTAATAACTTCAGTGAGCAATGTTGCTTTGTCCATCTGAGAGTACAAATAGTCAATTTCACCTGACCAATATCTATCGACATAAAATAGTTGGAAATCTGCAAATATCCAGTGGTTTAAATGACAATAACATGCAACTCAATCTCAATCTCAGTTACAGCCTTAGAAATTCAAAGTCCAACACATATGGTAACATCAGCATAATGCCAGTACTGCGTTTGTAAGTATCCACAACGGCAAACACTCACCATACTAAGAAATAGTGAATCAGAGAGCATATTGCAACCTAGCACTTAACTTAAACAAGTCCAGTTATGGATCATGATCTTTTATCGTACCACACTCTAGCACTCAAATTATTTGAACTCTCAAAAAGAGCTAATTACAGCAACTAACTGAGAAACCCATGCCAATTTCTATTAACCTCAAGCTAATAATCACAGAGGATCTTGTATGCTAGAACATCTAAAATGGTAACTGGAGTGAATACCACCACAAGTCAATCACCAATGTTTCTTCATTAACACAAAAATAGTAAACCAACCACACCAATCTTTTAAAAGACCACCAAACACCAATTATCACAAAGCCTAATCCCAAAATTTCAAGAAACTAACATCACCAGACCAATTTAAACTCAAGGAAACTAATCAAACAACCATCATTACCTCGTAGCACTGCATTAAGCCCTGAGAGTATCAAGATGCCCATTAATCCTTTTCTTCGGTTCCTCTAGCCTCAATATGATTCTTCAGCCGCAACACTTCTGTCCTCTGAGACCCCTTTCCTCTGCAGTTTCACATTAGCCTCCACAAGCTCTCCCCTTTCACAATCCAAAACCAATGATGAATGCGAAGATGACCCGTTTCTTGATTTCCCTTGAAAGCCATTATTCACGACAAACTCATCGGTCAAAATCTCAACACCATTGTCATTTCTACATGAACTCCAAAAGTAAGGATCCATGGCTAGCATCCAAGTAATAAAGGTCAAAAATGCAAACTTTAAGCTAATGGGTATTGAGATTTGTAGCAGATGAGCACAAAGACAGCCTAAAGACTCAGCTTCGGCGTGGCTGCAGCAGGTACTTATGCTAGTTCGACAGTTATCTTGTTAACTAACTAACACATTCTGAAGTACAGAACTCAGATCTGAGACTGCGCTCCAGTGTGTTGGTCATTGGTCTCTACGGAAGTAGAAAGATTAGAAGAAATGTGCCGGTATGTGTTGTGGAGTACAAGTGGTAGTCAAAGACTTCAAAGTCTAAACTTCACCTAATCATATCATAATTCATATTGTTCAAAATGAAGAAAATCTTTCCATATCCATGTAACCAGGACATTCTTTACTTTTCTTTGTCTATACGGTACAATACAAAATTAGGTTCAACTTTTGTCCACTCATCATGGTCCAAATATTTGGTGACGGTGGCAACCCCTGTGCCTTCAGTGTAAAGTTTGATTTTTTTTTTTACCCACTCAATTACATAATATGGATGTCTATTCCACTTATTAATGTGGTAGAATAGATATTCCGTCAAAATTAATGAAGATAAAAATTTAGGTTATAATATAATCAACTTAATTTAAGGTAGTCTGTATATGTTTGATTGTGATGAACATATCAACTTCAATAAACTTGCTCCAATCAAATTAATTATATAAAATATATATGGGTTGAGATATTTCCACCAACTATTGGTGTAAACCCACCATATTTCTGAAAAATATGTATAAGTTCACATTATTTTAATAAATATAAATTAATTTTATAATTTTATAATTAATCAATTAAATTTTTCTTATATTTTTTTTCTTACTTAGATTTCATTGACCATTTTTTTACTATTCAAATTGTTTTAACATAAGTTTTATTTTATATGTTTACCTTTATGACATAAAATGAACAAATTGCTCCAATAAATATATGTTTTTGCACTTAACAGTTTAGATACTAAATTTTATGATTTATTATGTAATATTTTTAAATGAGATCCAATAATTTTTAATACCCTACATGTAAATTATAGAAATTTAACGATTTAATAATTTACATGAGTATTGAATAATAAAGACATTATGTTAGTTTACTTAAATATTAATAATCATACGTATTGATACATCATTTAAACATAATAAATTTCGTATAAAAATTAAAAAAAAAATTGAAGCTAAAAGGAGAAGCAACAAGGCAAGGGCAACTAATTATCAGTAATCTCTGCATTTACATTATTTAACTTTTGAGTAAACAATGCTGCTTTCGCAATATTTTACAGTACGTGTCCCATTTGTTGACCGTAGGAATTGCCATCATCCAATATTCCCATTGACTCTTACTTGAACTTTATAACTTTCCCACATATCTTCAACAAAAAAGCAAACAAATGAATAAACCAATAAAATTGTAAAATTGATTTTCCATCTATCAGAATGCTTTTATAATATTGTGATTGGTAGTTTTCGCGCTGTCATGAGTGGACGGCAAGGCGAGAGACAAGTCAACCATTTTCTGAAACAAATTAAAGTACCCAAACTTTATAGGCACAGAAGCTACTTAGTAAATACTTCAAGTACTTGATTCCTCTCATAATTGTCAGTGACCACAATTTCATACACACTCGTGAGTAGTTAATGTTGTTGCTATTTGCCGAACTCCAAAAAAAGAAGTCTCTCCAATCAGAAGTCAGAACTATTAGCAGAGAGATGATGTGCGGACGGCAATTTACAGCAATGACTCGTTCATATCATCCATTAATTATCACATAGTCTTTTACTTAAAGACCAATTCATAAGAATTAAATAACATATATGAAAAAAAGTGGTTTGATTAAAAGTACAGAATCATTATAAATTACAGACTAAGGTGGTCGTCTAATGGTGTCAACGCTCAGTGATCTAGCTTGCAACTCCTACCTGAAAAAGAAAAATATGTGGGGGTATCGCCTACTTTGCATCATGTTATTGCATTTTCGAGTTATTTTTTCTGTGTCATCAGTGAAGCTCTGCTCTCCGAGGAAAGCCTTGCCTTTACTCCAATTTAAGAACACCATTTCAATGGATGCTTCTGCTTTCTAGTCATTGCGATGCTTGCTGTTACTTACCCTAAGACAAAGTCCTGAATAAAGATGGTGATTGTTGTTCATGGATGGCATAACCTGTGATGAGATGATCTGGCCATGTAATTGGCCTTGACCTCAGTTCGCTTGGCTTCTGGCACTTCTTCATCCCAACAGCACTCTCTTCCTTCTCCATCATCTCAGAAACTCAACCTTGCTTGCAAATGATTTCCAACGGAACCAAAATCTCATCCAACTTTGGCCAGTTCACAAAACTAACCCATCTTAACCTTTCCTTTCGTATTTCTCTGGCATTGTTCCTTCACAAATTTCTCGTCTGTCGAAGCTGGTTGCATTTGATTTGTCTAGTGATATTCCTAGAACGAAATTTGAGCAACACACTTTAATAATCTCGCGAAAATCTAACAGAGTTGAGATATCTTCTTGACAATGTGCAAATGTTTTCAGTTGTCCCCAGTTCATTGTTGAACCTGTCTTCTGCTTCTTTGATATCTCTCAGTCTTGGTAATTGTTTTCTCCGAGGCGAGTTTCCTATTGATATTTTTTCACTTCCTTTCTCCGGCAACTAACTTTATCGGACAATGGACTTTACTGGCAATTTACCCAAGTCTAACTGGAGCAGTCCCCTTAGAATCTTTGGACCTCCAATCACAAAAGTTCTCAGGAAAAATACCGACACAATTGGCAATCTTCAGAGACTTGAAATTTCTTGATCTTTATGTATGCTACTTTGACGGCTTGATTCCGAATTCATTTTGGAATCTCACAGAAATCACTTTACTTGGCTTTCGAAGCCAACTTTTCTCAGGCCAAGTCCCAGCATCTCTATCTAACCTTAAACAGCTCACTGTGTTAAATCTTGAGGACAATCAGTTTTCAGGGAGTTTCCGGATGTTTTGCAACCTCAGCAACCAACTTCAGAATCTCTTGCCCATTTAAATTTCACTGGTCAGTTGCCATTATCAGCATTCAATTTGACACAACTTTCTCTCTAGAATTGTCCGGTAATCAATTGTGGGTCAACTTCCTGTCATGCAAGCTGTCTCCCTTTCACATCTGAAATTAGAGGTAATTTTCAGATGGAAGAATTCCATCTTGGTTGTTCAATCTGTCGTCTTTAATAAATTTAGACCTTCATGACAACAAATACATAGGTACTTTTGACCAGTTCCAGCAGTCTAGTTCAAATCTAAATTTAACATTCGAACTCCGGATCTCACTTCACTTGATTTTTCATCAAACAGCTTGAGGCACAGTGAAAGCAGACATGTTTTCAAATCTCAAGAATCTTGAATATGTTGACCTTCAAACAACAATCTCCTGTCACTAATAACCCCTGGATCTGTAAACTTTTACTTTATCCAAGCTTGAGGTGTTCAAATTCTCTTTGTAACGTGTCTCAGTTTCCAGATTTCTTAAGAACCCTCAGAAAATTTGGTGGAGTTAGACCTTTCTAACAATAAACTTACTGGCCAGATCTTCCAACTAGATCAGTGGCCGTATTTGCATTTTCTTGAATCTATCTCACAATTTTCTGACAAGTGTGGAGAGAATCTCATCTGTGGAGTTACGGCATCTTGACGTTCAGTCTAACTTGCTCCAGAGGCTACCATTCATTCTGTCATCTCGCATACGATTCCTTTCAGTTTCAGACAATAAATTGACAGGAGAGTTCCTTCATCAATTTGCAATTTGAGCACTATTGAATATCTTAACTTGTCTAATAACAGCTTGAGCGGGATGATTCCCAATGTCTAGCAAACTTTGATTCTTCTCTCTTTGTTGGATTTGCGGAAGAACCAATTCCGCGGCAGCATTCCTCAAATATTTTCAAAGTGCTACGACTTGCGGTCTTTAACCTGAATGACAATGAATTAGAGGAAAAATTACCACCATCTTTGGCAAACTGTATACTTGGAAGTTTTAGATGTGGGAATAACAAGATTAACGATGCATTTCCATATTGACAGCAACACTTTCCCCGGTTACAAGTTCTTGTCCTGATCAAACAGTTTCCATGGTCCCATATACAACAACGTCCCCAGCATAAAAAGGCCTTTCCCTGAGTTGAGAATAATTGATATCTCTCGCAACGGATTCACAGGCATTCTGCCGGCAAGATATTTCCAAAGTTTAAAAGCTATGATGCATGGAGACAATGATGATATTGATCTTGATTATATGAATTCAGCTGGCTACGATCAATACTATTCCATGATTTTGACCTATAAAGGAGTTGACCTTGAGATGGAGAGAGTTCTAAATATTTTTACAACCATTGATTTGTCGAACAACCGGTTTGAAGGAATGATCCCAAAAGAAGTTGGAAAACTTTCCTCGCTCAAATTGCTCAACCTTTCCCACAACATCCTGAGAGGTCATATTCCATCGTCGTTGGGAAATTTGACACAGCTTGAATCACTAGACCTCTCATCGAACTGGCTTGCAGGGAGATTCCTGGGAGCTTGATGTTCGATTGGCTCTTTCAGTATTGAACCTGTCGTTTAATCAGCTAGTAGGACCACCTCAGGGGAAACAGCTCGATTCGTTTCAGAATGATTCTTTTATTGGGAACTTGGGGTTATGTGGATTTGCGCTGACACAACAATGTAGCAATTATGAGGCACCACCAGCACCAATGCCTGAAGAAGATGATACTTGAGCAGTGGGCCTGGTTTGATTGGAAAATTGTTGTCATGGGTTACGGATGTGGAGTCATTTAGATTGTCGTTGGGATACCTTGCGTTCTCAACAGGAAAGCCACGGTGGCTGATGATGATGATGTTCGAGAGACACGATGCCAAAAAGATGAGAAGAATTAAGCCAAGGCCTCAGAGGATTTAGTGAGGCAAATCGGTGAGTGATCCAGTACCGATGATCCTGTTACGTACTTTGGAATAATTCCTTTTTGTCATCTATCCCGTCGCTTGCTCTTGTTGTAACTACTTGTTAATTGGATAATTACTTCCTCTTGTCATGTGTATAAAGCTTGATTTGTGTTGGCTGATTGGTCTAGTTCATATTGCGGTTAATTTAATCGAGGTGCTCACCCAAGTGGAATGACCATTGAGGCTTGAGCTGATAAATAAATTTGAAAAAAAAAAATCTTATTTTAATTAAAAGAGATTTAGTGCTGAAACTAAATACTGAACAAAAGGATATATGTAATAAAATCCTAGTATTGTACTGTGTAAATGCAGACCCGACACAAAAGTTTTGAAAAATAAGCATATGAATCCAAATTTTTTTCTATGGAAGATTGGCCCGCATTTAAAGTGTTTTTTCATGTATAAGACATTTATAAAATCCAGAATAAGAATTTTTTATGTTTTGCCTCTCGAAAAGGATAGCTACACCCTGTAGTTTGAAAGAGTTATCACAAAAAATTTTAGTTTAATTTCAACAAAGGACACTTCAAATCTTTTACGTTACATTTTACAGCTTGTTTGGATGGAAAATGTTAAATTTCCTCTTCTACCCCCATTATGCACCTATTAAATATCTAGTGAATGTGGCTCAACACAGGAAAATTGATTTACACAATAACTTTTGGAGTAGCTATATTTTATATCAAAATAATTTTGACAAAAAATGAAATTTATTTACTTCATTTTCTTTTTATTTTTCTTTAATTTTATTTCACCACTGCCACTAAATCTTAATTTATTTTTCTATATATATTTAAACGTATTGATTAACGACTCGTTCATTATCAACTAAGGTCGTGAGGAGCTCTTACATTTGAGAGCAAGTTCTAATGGATTTTATTTGGCTTTTAATGATCATCTTTAAGGCTTCTATATCGAAGAGGTTATGAAGATTGGTCATGTTCTAAGACACCAATCTGGCTAGATCGAGCACTATCGTGAGCAATTGACTTTTTGTATAAGTTGCTTCATTCGGCTGTTGTTCTTTACGGCTTTGCAAGTTTTTCAATTCAACAAGGTTTTGGCTATGTTTCGAAACCTAGTAAGGTTTGAAAATAGGTTCTTTAAGCTTTTTCAAGGAATCAGATTTTGATGAAACAAGAGAAGGAGAAGAAATTTGGACAGTTGATTTTTGGAATTGACTTTCTATCCTAGTCAAACTTGAGCCAAATACATAAATAAAAACGCGACTCAAAAGATTCGACCAGAAATAAACCATCTTTTTAGCGAGATCTACATCTTCTAGATTTTCTGATAAAGATTCTTCTTCAAGTATTCCTTCACTGGAAATGAAATTTTCAAAAATTCATTCTGTAATAAATCAACCTAGGTTTTCCACGTCGGATATACCTAGTTCTTCTTTACATTCTGTTGACTATACCAATAGTGTTCCTCATCCTATTTACACTAGTAGTCAACGTGATCAAAGTCAGGACGAGAAAGAACCTTCTCCTCCTACATCTCCAACGTTTTCTGCCATCACAGAAAATGTTATCAATGTTCTTGAAAAAGAATTTGAATTAGACAAAAATCTTTAGCATAATGATTTTTATTCTGAAGCTAATAAAGAAAAAAGACTTTGGTTTTTTAAACATTTTTTAAATCAAAGAAAAGAAATTCAACAAGTTTATTACGAGTTTGTAAACTTGCATAAAGTCCATATTTTATTTTTTGATTGGTTTGAAATGTATGCTTCCGAAAACAACATTTCATATCCCTTTAAAGAATCAAATCCCATCACTGTTAGAAAGAAAACCCATTAATGGAACTTTTCCGCATGTAAGAACCATAGAATCGAAAGTATCCCCTCTAGAGCATAACCATTGAACATGGTAAACCTTCTGTTGAGATCAAAGCCTCACCTTATAAGATCCATAAAGATCCAGAGACAGATTTAGATAGCATATCTAACAGAATAATTTATGTAGGATCACCTTCTCACCCAACAGCAACAATTAGATATTCTAAATTCTATACAAACAGATGAGGATAAAGTACCTATTCTTGATGAGTTCAATAACCCTATTCAAGATGCTGTTGCCACTCTTATCCTCACTATTTCTCTTCATTTCATAGGTGACCCCTCTCACCTCATAGACAAAAGTGCTGAGTTACTACATAATCTGAGATGTAGGAAACTTAGTGATTTTCAAACCTACAAAACCACTTTCTTTACTAGACTTTTCCTCCGAGATGATGCAAACCATATTACTTGGAAAGAAAAATTCCTTGCTGGTTTACCCACTCTCTTGGGAGAAAAGGTTAGAAATTCCATTAAAACCCTTTATGATAACCGTATTCCTTATGATGAACTCACCTACGGTGAACTTGTCAGTTTCATCAAAAAGGAAGGTTTAAAGATTTGTCAAGATTGGATCCCTTTCCCTTTGTCTTTCTTTTTGGGCGGCATTTATCTGTTTTGAAGAAATTCCCTGGTTAGAAAATTAGGGAGAGAATTTGTATCTCCTTTAATAAATTCAATATCAAAATCGAAAACACTTAAAATGGCTTGCCATTGTGCAAAAATCTGTTTTGATGCAATGTTTTGAACATCTTTTTCTAAAACATGTTTTGCAGCTTTGCAATCAATTCTAAGTAAAAAATTTTGATTTAATACATCACTTTGAAATTTAAAAATACATAAGACAATAGAAAGAATTTCTTTTTTAATAGTAGAGTAATTTCTTTGGCATTCATTCCAATGGGCAGAAACATACTGTACTATTTGTTCTTTATCATTATCTTTTTACTTTAATATTACTCCATAACCTATATCAGATGCATCTGTTTCAACAATTTTAGGTAATGCAGGATTTGCAAGAAATAAACATGGAATGCTCTTAACGGAGTTCTTTATAAGTTTAACAATTTTAGTATGTTCATCAGTCCATGCAACATGATTTTTCTTTAATCTATCATGCAATGGTTTGGACATCCTATTGATATTGGGACAAAAATCGAGAACATAGTTGAGACTTCCTAGAAATCTCTGTAATTGAGTTTTATCAAGAATTTTGTCAGGAAACTTGTCAGTGAAGGCAAGTGACCTTTCAATGGGAGTAATGGTCCCTTTGGAAATGTAATGACTAAGGAACCGGACTCTGGATTGGAATAAAGAAACTTTGGAACTAGAAATGGCTAGGCCAGCTTTCCTAGTTGCCAAGTAAAAAGTCTTTAAATGCTTGAAATGTTGGTCAATTGATTGGGAAAAAATGAGCACATCATCTATGTAGACAATGCAAAAATTAGAAAAAGGATTATAAATATCATTCATAATTCTTTGGAATTCTGAAGGTGCATTTTTTAAACCAAAAGGCATAACTGTCAACTCGTATTGACCAAATGGAACAGTGAAAGCAGTTTTATAACGGTCTTTAGGATGAATCTGAATTTGCCAAAAACCAGATTTCATATCAAATTTTGAAAATATGTATGCAAAATGCAGTTTTTGGAGCAAATCTTTTTTGTTAGGTATGAGATACCTAATCCATTTTAAAGCTTTATTGAGGGGTTTGTAGTTTATCACGAGTCTAGGTGTTCCTCTTTCTATCTCAAAATTTTTATTGACATAGAAAGCAGCACAAGACCAAGGAGATCGGGATTTTACAATTAATCCTTTTAATTCCAAATCTGTTATCTCAGCTTTACAATGTTGTTCTAATTCCATATTCATTTGAATTGGTCTTGCTTTAGTAGGTATTTGCTTTTCATCAAAAGAGTTTTCATAAGGCAAATCTACCAAATGTTGTTTTCGGTTCCAAAAAGCACTTGGTAAATCAGCACATATTTCTTTTTCAATGAAGTTTTTAAAATCATTGATTTTTCTTTTTTTAAAATCATTTTGTAATTGGTTTTCAATTCTTTGTAAATTCAAATCATTTTTTAAACAAATCAGGTCATTTTGTTTAGATTTGAGAAGGGTATTGATTTGGTTATGATAAACAGAACAGGCTTTGACAATATTCAAATTTCTTGTTTTAGGCTTTTCAATAAAAGGGAAGACAAGCTTTGTGGATCTTGCTTTAAAAGATATACTATCATAATTGACAGTATAGGGAGTTATGAGATTTATAAAAGGTGTTCCTAAAATGACGGTATGGTGTATGTCATTAGTAAGAATGAAAGAAGTTTTAAAATCAAATCCACTATTATGGATTGAAGCTTCAACTTTAGATTTAACTTTAAGTTTAGAATTATTGGCGGCAGAAAGTCTTTCATTTGTTTTTTCATGAAATCTTCTGGGGACAATATCTTCTTTAATACAGTTTAAATCGGCACCAGTGTCAAATAGGGCAATGGTGTCAATCTCAAAATCTTTGGAAAAAATCAAAGTAATTTTGATTAAATATTTTCTTGTGGTGATTTGTCTTAGGACAAACAGAAAATCATTGGGTATAGATTCAATGTTGTCTAATCTTTGTTCTTCATCATCACCATCATTAGATTCTTTATCAGAATTCTCCTGAAGTTGCTTCTGTAAGAGAAGTTGGATAGTTTCAGAATCGTTCTTTTGCTTTTCTTTTAAGTTTTTAATCTCAAGTTTAATCTTTTTTATTTCTTTCTGAAGATCCTGGATGTTGGGGGTTGCCTTTTTTGTTTTCTTTTTATCAAGGATTTCAGTAAGATCATAAACACTCTTTTTTATTATCGGAGCTTTAGAGGTTTCTGCTTTATTGTTCAAATCTAGGGTTTTTAAAAGTTTATCAAGATACTCCTTTTGAAGGGTAGGATCAGAAATGTGTTTTACAAGTTCAAGAAAAGTTTCTTACTCTTTAGTCAAAACATTGATTTTCTTTAAATAAAACTCAGAATTTAAATCAGAATCTTTATCACTCAAGAAATGATGTGTCTCGAATATTTGAATTCATCAACTCAGAAGATTCACCGCCTCCCGGAAGACTCGAGTCAAGACTTCCAAGCAAAGGGCTATTTTTGAAAACAATTCTTCATCGAGGCCAACTCATAGTAGCTTTCGCTTCATTCTACTGTAATTGCAGTATTACTTTTTTCCACATTTAAAACACGTGCTTTGTAATTAAAAGGAGTTTTTGGTTTGTAGAATCAGATGCTTTCCTTTTGAAACGAACTGATTTTATAAGGTTTGTAAGGCTCATTTCTATATGAAGGTTCTTTCAATTCAAGAGGGTTTCTTATGGAATTCTAGATTAGAATGCTTTCGTAAGCGTTTCAAGAACACTTACCATTACAATATTCTTTGAGGCGGAGGTTTTGAAGCACAAAGTTAAATGCTTATGTAAACTTCCTAATTCTTGCTTAGATTTCCTAAGCTCCCATTATATATATTTGGGGAAAAATAGTGAAAGAAAGAAAACGCCACGCACGATTTATCGAATCGGAATAACTCCAAAGACAATCTATGTACGGGATTTTATGATTTAAGGTATCGCATAATTAGTTAAGCCCGAATGATTTCGAGAATTCCCCACAATTGAGTGTACCTGAAAGATGATTTATCTGAGGTAATTATAGATCGAGAGCATCCATATAACGGAGGTACCGATGATCCGATTCAGAGAACCATCTAAAAAGTCCGCCATGGAAATATCTCCATATCTTCAAGGATAATATTTGATTTTCATAGAATTAAATATTAAAACGTCAGATCGAAAAGTTTTAGAGGGACCGCCACCCGCCAAAAGTGAAGGACATTGTCCCAAGGATAAAGGTCCTCAAATTACCCGACAGCCCAATCGTAGGTAGGTACCTGACCACTTCTCCAAAGACACGCCACGTTTCCAAAGGATGAGATATGCCACGAACGTCTTCTTGATTCCCAAGCATGCACATAACGGCCCAAAAATCATAAAAAGGTAAAAAGACGTGAAAGGCCAAAAAAGGGATAGCTCATAGCCAAAAGGGATACGCCACGTGGCAGCTGAGGTACTCTATATATAAAGATGTCTAGGTTTTATTCTCCATCATGTTCTCATTCACTCACACTACACAAAAATAAGCTTTCTTCAACCTTAAACCTTGATTTATAGAGGGTTGGCAATCTCTCTTTACCATTAAAAAGCTTAAGTTTGCTAACTCGAGGCTTGAAAGTGTGAACGCTTCCTTTTCACCTCTAACTCCCGATTTCACTATTTTGCAAATAAGCTCGTTAACTGTCATTTTTCTCGGTTTAAACCTTCCACCATTGCGCGCTCACTTTCTCCTTCTCACCTCCTCTCAATTTAGAACACCGACACAACAAACTTAGAGAAAATACCTCGCTTTCCAAAAATACAAATTTATTGTTCTAGATAGTTTATCTTTCATAACCCCAAAATCTGTCTAAAAACAATTACGCGCCATCTACGGGACATGCACAAAAAGCCTCCATCCGGGTTATCAAACTAGTTGCTTGTGTATACTCCAATATACGGCACCATCGATTCTCTTAAAGGTTTAATGGCAGATCCTACATGAGAAATGACAAGAAGAGCGTGAAGTGATCCCGCAAGAAGGCTAGCCCAGCCTCAAAGAAGGGTAAGGCTATCAAGCAATCGACTTGTATTCGCCAAGACGAGAACCCATCTCTCACAAGCTGCCAAGATCTTACCCATGCAATACTTAGGCGGTCTCGATCTAGGGCACCGAAAAGTTCACTCCACCGTTGACGCAGATGCTCCACACCACCTCAAACGAACCAACAAACTATGGTTTTAAAAGAGGGCACTCGAGGCACAAGCCAAAAACATTGGCCATCGCACCAATGTCGGAAGTTCAAACCGTGGCTCCTCAAGACGAAAGCTGCCCACCGCTTCAGTAATTCCCGGCAGCAGCTGTGGTACGAGGCAAAACGTCCACGAGGATCTCCGTGAAAGTTAAAATGCCAAAAGGGCTTCAACATGGCGGCGACATCATTAAAAAATTGGGTACCCTCGAACTGTGGAAAAATGGAGAACCCAGGAAGCTCTGGCTCCTCTCCGAGAAGTAAAACATCACAAGTACTCCAACACCAATGACCTACCAATCACCGTTTACTATGGAGATTCGGACGGCAGCTCTTCCCAAAGCGTTCACCATGCCTCAGATACCCCAAAGACTTTGGTACCACCGATCCCCTCGAGCAGTGCCGAAGCTATACCACCAAATGCTTATCACAGGAGAGAACGGCTATATGTGATGTTTACACATACTCACGAGCCCCGTAAAGTCATGGTTTCGGTCTTTGAAGGCGGGAAGCGTATCTTCCTTACACCAATTATTATCTGAATTTACTAAAGAGATTTCCTATGCTTCTACTCAAGATAGGGCAGCTTCCAAACTTGCATTTATCAAGCAAGGGGAAGCCGAACCTTTGTACGCTGACAGCTTCCACCAAGAGGCGCTAATGACGAGCATTTGAAACCAATACACATTTTGAGAAAAAATTACGGTCATGTTATGACGCTCTTTTTAAAAGCAGCTACCATTTACATATAGGGCCTGCTCCTGGAGTTACAGTGTAGAGATGGAGAAATGTCATTCGTGCCAAGAAGATAAGGTCGACGTCACAGAATAAGCGAGGTCAAGCAGAATCTGAAGCTCCCTAATACCATGGCACTGGAACAAGCGAAATTTCTTCTATCGGGTCGCTTACCCACCTCAAGTAGGGTTTAACACTCAGGTAAATCTTTACGGGTACCCCAACCTCCAAAATCGCCACCACCAGAGCAGCGAGAGCCACCACGAGGCCTCAGTACGAGTCTTACCATCCGCTAAATCGTTCCCCAGTGAGCAAGAGTCTTCTACTCAGATTCTCTGATAGTTGGCCTCTTCCATCCGCCAAGCCAACGGCAAGACTCTGTAACATGAAGCGAAGTTACGTGAAAAGTATCAGAGTTCCACGAGAACTTCTGATAAAGACAAAGATGCCCGCCGAAAGGTTTAACACTCAGTGGTATCTTACTTGCACCTAACCTCCAAAATCGCCACACCACCGTAGCAAATGTCAGAGCCACCACGAGGCCCTCATTTAGTCTTACCATCCGCTAAATCGCTCCCAGAAAGATCTTCTACTGAAGATAGGTCTTCCATCCGCCAAGCGGGGTAAAGACTTCAACATGAAGTCAGAAGAAAGCATCGAAGTTCCATGAGAACTTCACAAAGATAGTCCGAATGTTTTAGCCATGCCGAGGAAATCAATCATTGATTCTTAGCTGGTACCTCAAAGAATTTATTGCTGGCATGAGGGAGGCTCTGAACCATTAAGAAAGATAAATGGCGTGGCAATTAATGGCGGCAATTTAACGAGAGGTGCCCGACATAAGAAATGCGCGATATGTCCCGGATGATCACGCATGATTGACTTACCGGCCATTCCAAGTGAGGCCATCAAAAGTATATAGAGATCGTTGTCGTTAGTCACCAATATTGGCAGAGAATAACTTTAATGACGCTGGGGTACACCGCAGTACCCCATCTCCCTACTCATCTTTTTCGAAAAAAGATGCTTGAGGCTATCTCGCACTCATGACGATTCCTTAGTAATTACGTCAAGGTCACATCAGGTAAGTACCAAGAACCTTTGTAGACAGATACCGCAAAATGCTGATATCATTTTCAAAAGTCACTGGATCAAATCTATATCGAGTCGCCAAATATCACCCCATATGCCACGCCTTTATCAGGGTTCACCGGAGATATGGTCATCCTAAAGAGCATAATTACGCTACTCGTTACACTTAGTAAGGTATCTTACCGGGTTGTTCATATGATTGATTTTCTTATCATGATCACCCTTACGCCTACAACAACATTATATCAGTCGCTGCCTAGAAGAATTCAAAGCGGTGATATCCATGCACTACTTCGCCATGAAAGTCCAAGCCGCCCAATAAGTTATCACCATTAAAAGGGATCAGCAATCAGCTCGTGGATATTACTCCGTGGTCTCCAAAGTCACTTACTAAATAACTTTCGATCTGTCAATGAAGCAAGTACCTTTCAAGCAGGAAGAAGTCTAATATTTTATCCCTCAAGGTGAGCACTTGGTAGACAGAGAGAATCCAGTAAAAACGCTTCAGTAGTCCAATTACCAAAGCAATTGGGAACCTCGCTAGTAGGTGTAGAAACAATTGCTCCGGATGACTCAGGGGTACCCCACGGGGACTATGTTGAGCCCATATGTGAATTTGAGGCACCTCTAGATTCGCGAAGATGAAAACGGGTAAACCAAATGAAAATATTGTTTCGCTTTCGACCAATCGACCAACAAAGATCGTGAAAGTAGGCTCCAATCTTTCGGAAGAACAATGAGAGAGGCTCATCAACTTTCTAAGCGAGCACCATGATATATTCGCCTGGTCCCACTCGGATATGCTGGGTGTCTCACATTCCCTCTCCTATCACAAACTCAATGTCAGCCCACATTATAAACCGGTCAAACAGAAGCGTCGCACCTTCAACCAAGAGAGGTACGATGCACTTGAGCAAGAGGTAGACCGTCTATTAATAGCGGGATTCATCTGGGAAGCAATGTACCCCGATTGGGTATCCAACATTGTTCTAATCAAGAAATTAAATGGAAAGTGTCGTATGTGTGTGGACTTCACCAGTTTGAACAAGTCATACCCCAAGGATAGCTTCCCCGCCCTCGTGGGACCAAAATTGGTTTACGCAAATAACGGATACGAGATGCTTTAGTTTTACGGATTTTCTCCTAAGCATAACCAAATCTCAATGTTTAACACTTATCAAGACAAAACGACCTTCATCACTAATCGTGGGTTATACTGTTATAAGGTTATGTCGTTTGGTTTAAAGAATGTCGGAGCTACTTATCAGCGGCTGGTGAACAAAATTTTCAGGGAATAAATTGAGCACACAATGGAGGTGTACATAGACGACACGATCACCAAATCGGTGCGTGCGGGGGAACACTTAGGGCTACTCAGAGATACCTTTACAGTTTTGAGAAGACACAAGATGTGGCTCAACCCTAAAATGCGCTTAGGTTACCGTGTAAATTTCGTTCTATTGTGCAACAACGGGATCGAGGCTAACCGATAAAATTCAAGGCCGGGTTTTTTGACATAAGTCGCCACGACCATCAACGAGGTTCAAAGCTTTGGCAGTCGGGTACCTCGAGTCGCCCATCTCCAAGGCTATCGACCATCGTAAGCCCTTTTTCAAAGCCTCAAAGCCGCAAAAGTCCTTAACGGACCCCCATTGCAAAAGAAACTTTCCAAGAATCAAGCGGGTTCCTCGTCAATGCTCCACCACTACAACTGAGTCCGGGGTGTTTCTGTTGTATTCACCGATCCGAGCATGCCATCAGCTGTACATTCAAAAGATGATAATGGGGTACAACGGCCTATTTATTACACTAGTAAGGCTATGGTCGATGCCGAAAAATGGTACCCCACCTCTAATAAGATCATTTTGGCACTGGTTGTCTCAGTAAAGAAGCTCAGATCATATTTTCAAGCTCACACCATTGCAGTCGTCACCAATCTTCCCTTCCGCAAGAACCTCCGGCTTAGACATGTCCTAAGGCTTCTCCATGGTCTTTCAAAGCGAAGTTCGATATCAACTTCAAGCCTCGTTCGACGATCAAAGCTCAAGCAATCGCCGATTTCCCCATCATGAATTCGCCAATGACTCCTGGGCCGAGGTACCGCCGACACCCCATTCGAAGGGATATGTCTGAAAAATACATGTAGATAATTCCTCTAATTCACACGGAAATGGTGCGGGAGTAATTATAATCGACTCGAACAAGGTGAAAATATGCTATGCTTTGCAATTTGGATTCAAGGCTTCAAACAATGAACCCGAATACGAGGCCATCATAGCGGAGTTGAGGATGTCGAAGGTTTTGAGAGCAAAAAGAGTACACATTAAGAGCTAATTCTGAAGGTAAGCCAAATTACCGCACAAGATCGCTTAAAGAAAATACTAAGGGTACCTCGAAAACCGTAAAGTTGATGTCCCAATTTTGTGAAGTTAAGGTGGAAAGGGTACCCAACATGATTCGAGGTACCCTGCATAGATCGAGGTACCTCATATAACTGGAGGTACTCGACAGATCCGATTCAGGAGAACCTTTTGAAAAAGTCCGCCATGGGAAATATCTCTATATCTTGAAGGATAATATTTGATTTTGTTAGAATTAAATATTAAAACGTCAGATCGAAAAGGGGACAGCCCGCCCGCTTCACTTACCAAAAGTGAAGGACATTGTCCTAAGGATGGGTCCTCACCATCTGCCTACCCGATCGCAGAGGTACCTCGACCACTCTCCAAAGACGCTACCACGTTTCCAAAGGATGAGATACGCCGCGAACGCTTTCTTGATTCCCAAACATGCACATAACGGCCCAAAAATCATAAAAAGGTAAAAAGACGTGAAAGGCCAAAAAATGAATAGCCCATAGCCAAAAGGGATACACCACGTGGCAGCTGAGGTACTCCATATATAAAGGTGTTTAGGTTTTATTCTCCATCATGTTCTCATTCACGCACTCCACAAAAATAAGTTTTCTTCAACCTTAAACCTTGATTTACAGAGGGCTGGCAAGCTCTCTTTACCATTAAAAAACTTAAGTTTGCTAACTTAAGCGTCGGAGTGTGAACACCGGGGTACCCCGGCTTCACCTCTAACATCTATTTCACTGTTTTGCAGGCGTGAAGCTCGTTTCAAAGGTCATTCTTCTTAGTTCAAACCTTCCACCATTGTTGCCACTTCCCTTTCCCCTTCTCACCTCCTCCGAATTCGTAAACACCAAGACACAACAACCAGTAGACACTCGCTTTCCTCAAAAAATATAAATTCGTTGTTCTAGATAGGTTTATCTTTTCCTACCCCCAAAATCTGTCTAAAACAATATAGATCAATCAAAAGTATGAAAAATCAGAGGATGAAATTAATCACAAATGTAAAAAATAAAAAATAAATATAAAAAGACAAGATCCTTAAAAATGGGCAGACTCAACTAAGGCCTATGAAGAGTTTTAGCCCATTAAGCTATTTTGTTTTTTTTAGATATACTCTAATTCTCTTATATAAAAGACAATAAAGAGAATTTGAAAACATTCCTATTGAATGTGATGCATATAGTTTATTGGTAAGAATTTTATTTATAATTTTAGTTGAGCAGCGGGAGAAAAATATTAGTAAAAATGGATTACTTTTTTTATATTTAAAGCAGTAGAGGAAAGATGAAAAATAAGAGATAATTGAATATGAAAGGTGACATGTTTTGCAAATAAAATGTTTGGTCAATTAAATTATAACACGTGGCATTGATTGATACATTATGTGTCAGCTCAATTCAATATCTTTGAAATTCTATATTTAGCACAAAGCAAAAATATTGAAACATCTGTTTTTCTATGGAAACTAATTGTAGAAAATAATGAATGGGGATCTTGTGTCTTGTTAAAATTTATTGCTCTTTTTCCTTTAACTTTTTCAATAAATTGTTGATGATGCATAAGAAAGTTGTAAGGTTTAGCTTTGGGTAAATGATAATTCTACTACGATTCATTTTTTTTTCCGACATGTACTTAATGATAATTTTATTCTCGATTTTCTTTTTACTCATAGGTAGTGGTTATACACCAAAATTTTTTACCAATTGTTTCTACATTCGTAAGGATGTTCACAATATTAAATCACTTAATAGGGTTCAGATTGTTATAAATGATTGGTAAAGTCCATTAGAAATACGGTAGAATCATCCAACTATGTTAAAGGATGTTTTCCTTTCCTACAAGTAAGATGATTTCCATAACTAAATTTGAGCATTTTCAGACCATGGATGGTATAAATTATTTTACTTTTTTAACTAAAAGTTGTTTATACAGACTTTTTACCCGCATAATGTTGTTTACAATTGCATTCAGCATGATAAGACTATAACTCCTGTCACAGTTTAGAATGAATCAATGGTAAAGTGATTCTTAAGTGGTTGAGATCTCGTGAGGGGTTGATGCAATAAGGTGAACTTTTATTTCAGAGTGCTTAACATTATAATTAATATAATAAAGATGAGACAAATAGACATTGTCCTTATTTTTTAATATCATTTATTTGCTCAATTAAATGATTCGGATGTATACTACCACCACCGATGGAGCTTGATTAAAAGCTATTAGACACCCTAATTAAGAAATTATTTAAAACAAATACTTTCAATTGTATCTATTGACTTCAAGATTGATTACCTATTTGATGCGATATCTAAACAAACTAAAATACCAAAAGAATTGCATACAACACATGAGCAAGTAAATGGTTACATGAGACAAAATAAAAGATTATAATCTAAAGATGAAAACAATTAACACAAGAGTCTAAATTGAATTCATCTGTGAGTCGTGAAAGTTTATTCCCAATAATCGAGGTCAGGTTCCATTGCAGTGGAAATATGTTTTTGTGAAGATGGTTTCAATTGAGAAACTTGTCGAGAATCAAAAGTCATATGATCAGTTGTCCCAAAATCAATTATCTATGTACTATTAATAATAGGTGTAAGAGTTTTGAGGGCCTTTATGGACCGATCAGAGGTCAGCGATTTGTAATCAAGATTCTTTTCTAAGATCCGAGGGACGTGGATTCACCATTAGCTTTTTGATCCTCGCTGTGTTCTTCTTTCGAGTATCTCACTACAAATGATATCCAATGATTTCAAAACATCGTTTCTTTCCTATGAATTCTTTCTACAATGAGTGCAATGGAGCGATGACTTGTCAACAAGCTTACTTTGAGGTCATTGCCGTCAGCTATCATAGCGCACGCTTCGAGTCGACCTCTTGCTTAGTTTGGTTTGCCAGACATCTTCTCTTCTGATCGTAGAACAACATTCTTCTAAGTCTCGATAATATCTTTCGTAGAATTTCTCCACCTAACTTGGTCAAATTCTTCATCTAGCCCAAGCAAGAAAAAATGTGCACTCTCAATCTTCAATAAACCTTCTCAGAGTATTACAACATCTTCCGATCCTTCATGACCACTTTATCTCTAAGGATCAAGTTCTCAAATATTTCGATCAATTCTCCGTAGAATTTATAGAGTGGTTGTCCATTTTGCTTGGGTAGAGAACGCCTTCCGTTTAGAGTGAAAATCAGAATTCATCGCTCATCATGTAAGGCTTTCGATAATGCATCCCAGATTTCAGAGGCAGTAGAATTGTGAATATCGCTTCATGATCTTCGGAGACATGGATATGAGTAACCATCTTTTACTTTTCGTTCTCACTATACCATTTCTCATTCCTTTGAAAATTCCTCGATGGCTTTGTGTCATACTAATATACGAGTTTTTCTCTTTACGCGAGATTTATCTCCATTATTCGAGACCAAACATTGTAGTTTGTCTCAAATGAGGATAATTCCAAAGATTAAATACTACATCGATCGAATAGATTGAATGACAACAGGAGTATTCAGGGCTTGAGTTTTCCCTTTTTGTTTTTTTGTTTTTTTTTGGCATCTAGATTGAAATAAGAAAAAAATAACATTTTTAGATCAAAACGATAAGTCGTTTGCTTCGCTTTAAACGAGCATGTCGGTTCTAATGGAATAGACATGACATGTCGCTTTAGACTGCCGACTTTGAGATTAAACGCCACATCGCTTTTGTCTCTACTTTACAAACGCATATGTCGGTTTTAATAATAAAACTACACGCCGCTTTAAGACCGACTCGGAGATAAAACGACATGTCGGTTGAAGTCTTTTTAACCTCCGAGCGCTGAAAGATGACAGAGGCACGGGTTGATCCGCCGTGGTTTCGTGGCGGGAAGAGCGTGCATGTGTTTAAATGCAAAAATTTTACAATTTGCTTATTGGAAACCGAGAAATTTGACGTATTCTTAGTTTTTGAGGAACACACTCTGGAAAATTTACAGATTGTTGATAAATTTGTAAACTCAACTTTTTACGATGGTGGCTTGCTTTCTCGATCGGGCGGATTTCTCGTAATGGTAGGAATGGTTTTAAGGAAGAAAATGGTGGGAAAAATGGTTAAGAATTTGGTTTCTCTCTGCTACATAAAAGAAATGAAACTCAAGAATCTTGACCGTATTCATGGCTCGATAATCACGTAAGAAACTTGTTTTCATTTTTAAATAAACATTATACACCGAGAGTTATTTATGATGCATAGCCTACATTTTTCAAAGATTACATATGAATACGAAGGAAATGCGCCAATCCGTCGGCATGGATCGTCTTTGACAAGTATAGATTATCTTTTCGATAAGTGCGGATTATGTCTTTGAAAACTTCATTCAATGCCGCTTTATTTGACATTCTCAACAAAGATGACGGTGATCTCGCCTCTGCAATGAAATAATTTTTAACTTGAGTCTTGAAAAAGGAAAATCGCTTTATATCATTTTTAATATTTCAAGCATTTATTCATCCCCACCGGTTGTTTGAACACCGTTTTCACCAAACTTTATATACCTAACTTAAGTGATTCTCGGATATAAAGCCAGACCGAAATCCTTCACTTACATTGATTTTGATACCCTTCTTTGGATTTAAAAATTCCATTGAGATCCCGAGGAAGAAAGCGGCACTCCTATTCCGAGATCATCAACTAAAGTGTGATTGAGTCAAGGATTCATCGAATCCATTCATGCATGCTCGTGGAGCTTCATTTACGGTGGACAACGCTTACCAAAGCCCATTTGGGATCAAGGAAATGGGCCCCTCGTTTTGATTACATCCCCGACACAATGCCTCAAAGTGGACAATGATGAAGACATCAATGGGGATCTCATCAACAACTTCCTTTCGATCCAAATTATGGAGCCATCAAGTTCTGTGTCACTGAGACCAACTGCTGACATTTCAAAGGCCACCAGATGCGATTTTGTGCGCCTGTGGTAGTAATCGAGTCCCGTGAACTTAACTTTTTCGCTTAGCCCAAAAATAATTCCCTTGTGGATATCGGAGGGAGAGACTTTGCTTAATCGTGGTGAGTTGCCGCTATTTATTTAGTTTGCAGAAGTGTTGCACTATGTCCCGCTGAAGAAGACATGAGAATATGCTTTCGGGTTTTTAATTGGTGGAATAATAGTATGTTTCCAGGAATGGAATATCGCCTTGTTTTGAATTTATGTGTTAGTCCAACGAGCTATCTCGATAAATTTAAATGAGAATTAAGTTTGTGCATCACTGTTAACTATTTTAAAGGCAATGATAATAGCCTTTTTAAGCATGCTTCACACAATTTCTGTTAATTTGATATGTGTAGGCAATTTGTTGGTTAACAGATACTAACATAACCGAAAGTGTCCAGAGAGATTTAATATGTATAACAATGACTCTTACCCTACATGATAGTAATTTTGATATTATGTTAATTTAGCCATGTGTCTTCACTTGCTTTAACATCTCTTTCTCCTTATCCTGCTTTGTGATGATTCTTCACGCAAAATGCAAGGTAGCACGACTAGCTAATGAGCACTCACTTCAAAACCAACAACATAGACTAAGGTTTCGTATTCAGTTGCTTAGATTTTAAGGCACACCGTAGTAAAAAAAAAACCGTAGTTCTATAATAAAAATCACTTCTATAAAATAATAATTAATAGTATATAGTAAATATGATTTTAAATAATAATTTTTACAAAATTAGTAAAGGTATAATAAATTTTTCATCTTACAAGTGAAATCAAATTAATTACCATCTAAGTTATAAAGTAGGTTTATCAAACACCTCAATTTCAAACGCCTAAAGTTCTTTATAAAATCAGAAGTGTTCTATTAAAAATTCACATAATCTTTAATATGTTGTCAAAAACTATTATCAACTTTTATTTTATAACCAAACTTTAATTTTAAAGAGTTATACATACGATAATTGAGATCATGGCAAATCAATCGGATTTATTTTTTTCTTTTATACTAAAAAAAAGAAAAAGCCTCAAATAATGTATTTACAGGAAGTCATGAATCGAAGTTATCCATCTAGGCCGCATGGCTTTCTGCTTAGCATTGGCCATTAAATATTACAATCTTCTTTGAGGATGAAAATTTAGTTTACTCCAATATTGCATCTTACAGCTATAATCCGAATCTTCACGCATTTGATTCAAATTTCTTTTGCAAATATCATGACCAAGGTTCAAATGTTTATGCCATCTCTTCGATACTACTAGCTGCAACTTTTTGAGCAACCCTCCTCATAGACCGCTGCCTGTGGCAAAGAATTCGGTCTCATTCATTACATTATAACAATTTTCTTTTTTCCCTTGACTATTTTAAATATTGTAAAATATGACCACACAAAGGGATTGTTCCATAATATGGAAGTGATTTCTTGAGAATGTAATGCAATCCTAAACATACCCACTGTTTGAGGGAAGTACATCGAGGAGACCAGACGTGATGAGCAGGTGGGTTTGGGCGGTGGCTCCGCGAAAGCAGTGTATCCCGCTTTGCGAGCCAAGAAAGCGGGAAATGGTGAGCAGTATTCGCTGGTCCACGAATATGCCATTCGAGGCCGAATCCCCGCCGAGGCATAAGGTCACTCCCGCCAGGCATCGAGGCGAGAGACGCAGCCAACGACAAAGGTGACGGCATTCCTCATCCGAGTTAAGGCACGGTCATCTCCATTTGCCGACAATGGCGGGGGCATCCACACCGAGCGGGAGAATGACGCGGACGCTAAGATCCGATTCGAGTGAAGCCTATAAAAGGTAACCAACGAAGGTAAAAGGGTTAGAATTTTGGCTATTTGAACTAAGAAAAGAGAACTCTAAGAATCCGATGATAGAAAGCATAAGATCTGGCAAAGCTGCTCCCGTAACCTTCACATCTCGACTTCGAAGGTTGAGGGTTTACGCCGAAAACAACCGCGTTAATCACTTTTTTTGTGAACGCAGGATACTTGGAGAAGAAAGCATACGAGGAGAGATCTGTCGGCGCTGAGTTGATCAGCAGATATCCCGGCGAGGACGAAGATAATCCAGTAATCTCAGATCAACATTTTGGCGCTCCTCGCGGAAATGAGCAAAAAGCTTCGCTGATAGGCGAGAGGGGGTGAAAAGTAAGGAGACAAGAGGAAGTGAGTACAAGGCGATATGAGGTCAACGATTCCGTGACGTCGAGGGAGATAAATGCAATGGGCTGTGGAAAAGCCTATGTTCGACGGATTAACTGATGGAAAATGTATGAGACTTGGACAACCATCCTCGCATGAGTCATGGAGCGAACGGGGTAACCTGAGGAAACGCGTGAGAGCGCGAGTGGCACCTGTGTCCCGGTACAAGGAGAAGTCAAACCACCGGAGACTTCTAAGGTGAGAGAACATACCGCGAGAATTCATAGAGACGAAGAGCAATCCCTGCAAGAAGATTTTTTACGAGGACGCATGGGTATAATGCAAAGAACAGAAGGAGGCAACACTTGCATGACGTAGAGCAAGAGGGGATCAAGTCATAAAGACGTGACTTCGTCGCGGCAATGAGAAGTGCGCAGACAGCGCAGATAATCGAAGATATGTGCGAAGCGATACTCCTGCTGGAGGATACGCTGACGAGAATCACCGCCGCACAGAGCATCACGTAGGCGCATTCCGAGAGATTTCGCCTCCCTGACTCAGATATTCGGAGGAACCGATCCGCCGGTGCACATGAACGCCCAATGACATAACGGGGTAAGTGATTATCTCAAATTTTCAAAGCGGTGTTCCCACTATCCCTGAGGGACGCACGCGAAATGCTGGAAACTTCCTGGCAAGATTAAAACCTTCGAGCAAGAGCAAAGTGAATTGCAGAGGCTGACAACGGCACCAAAAGATGATATACGATTTGAAAAGCATGAACAGGGAGCAAGAACCCTTCTAATTCATCAAGAGGTTTCATCGTCGTCTCGATTGGGAGCCTTCAACCACCCTCGTATTGGGATCGAAAGCATGGTAAGATAGTAAGGAATACAACTGAGTTTATCCAGACGATGCACAGACATGCGCAAAGAGAGATATCAGATCAAGAGGAGGCGCAAAGACGACTAAGACAGACCAAGCTGGGGGAGGAAAGAGGCAAAAGATTACCGGAATGGGCCGATCAGAGTGAGGACTACTGTGCCCTGATAATGGAGCATGAGGTTTGCATCACACCACCTCATCGAGGCCACCACAAGACGTCAAGAAGAGAAGAACCTCCTCGCCTCCCCGCCAGTGAGCCTGGAGGTAATTCATCATATTGGTGGCATCAACACTCCCACGGCGTAAGGAGGCAGAGGTACGCCACCGCACTCCAACCCGTAATCTGGAGCAAACAGAGAAAGAGCAGCAGAACCTCGATCGACCAATCGGATCTACGCTGTACACTTATCAAGATGTCCCTACAATGGTGTACGAGGCCATAAAGGATCGGGTCTATACCCTCCCGCCCAATAACCAAGCCTACCCACAGGAGGGATAGGGGACGCCATTTCAAGCTCCATGGCACTCATGGCCACACACAAACAGTTGCGCAGATCTAAGACCCAAAGTCAAGATTCGGTGAGAAATCAGATTCAGACTAGTTTTCAGATTGACCATCCCAACGGTAAATTTCAATGTCAAGTGAGCAGAGCGATGAACTCGGTGATGAAGCGCACCTCCGCAGCCGAGGGTTATACAGGGTCCGACATCCGGAGACCCAATAGTCAGGAAGAATTATGCTAGATACGCCATGACTCAAAGAAAGAGGTATTCTTCAACACCCCAAAGCCAAACGCAAAAGAGCGCAAAAGGCAATCATGTGGGATGTACGAGACGGGATCTTATACCCCCCAATGAGCTTTTCGTCATCGGCCACCGCTCAGCAAAGAAGTTTGACATGACACCGCGAGCTCAAATACGTGTTGTTTAAGTCAACCCCTGAGGAGATTTTAATAAAGAGACCAAGTCGATTACACCAATACCTCTTGGGCTTTCGAGGAGGAAGGCCGGTCCCTTCCTGGAGTGTCGCCATCACGATTGGGGAGCTCTCACGAAAAGGACAATGATAATCGGACTTCGGTAGCAGGATGAGGAAGGTCCTCACGACGATCCTAGGTCGGCCATTTCTCGACGAGCAAAGCGCGGGCCCAACCATTATCCGCTCAAGCACGTGAACGTAATCTGGAAAGAGGAGACCGCAGGATCGCAAGTTTTACTCCTACGGCAAGTGGAAGCAATGCAGATAACATCCCCGATACCCGAGCGGAAAACAAGAACGGCAGACAAAGTTAACTCAGAGATCTCGAACAAGAAGCTCGGGACCGTAGAATCCGGAAAGACGATCGTACCCGTCAGACTTGCGAGGAGCAAAAGTGGAGTCAGAAATGCTTATGCATCATGCAGATGTGTTTGCTGACATTTAAGATGCTGCGGATCGACCCCGGCGGCAATGTCATGTTCGGGCAAAGAAAGAAGCGTGCTTCGGGCAAGAAGGTAAGAGGAGTGCTTCAACCAGTGAGAGCGATGAGGCTATAAATGGCGAGCGTGGACAAGCTCGAGAGTGGTTCATTCGGGAAGCAATTACCACCAATGGATATCGAATGCGTGTTGGTGTTTAAGAAATGGCAAATGGAGTGACGTGGGATTTCACTGACCTTAAGCGCGTAAAAGAGAGTTTCCTTTACCAAAGATCGATCACTAAGAGATTCAATCGGCGGACATGGCTTACTTCATGGACGCTGTTTCTGGATAAACCTGTATTCCAGCATTTGTTGTACGACGAGAGCACGCTTTCATCACTAACCGTGGCTCGCTTCACAGGTGGTAATGTCATTCGTCTAAAAACGTGCCGGGCCACCTATCGAGGTCAGGTGAACAAAGTTTTAAGCCGCCGATTGGGAAAACAACTATGAGGTACGTGGATGACATGATCACCAAGTCCAAAATCCCGGGCGAACACGCCAGACACCGAGGAGATATTCGGCTGGAGAAGTATACATTCAACCCGAGGTGCTTTTGGGTCGAAGTCGGAAATTTTCGATCCACGGTGAGCCATAGTGGATCTGGGCAAAATCCCGAGAAAATCCCGGTGTAATCAGGTAGAGGTCTCCCCAGAATCCGGGCTGAGACGCAGAGTCTCACGCAGTTGGCGCAGCAGGATTCATACGCAGGTCGCAGATAAGGTCACCATTCTTCAAGTGATAAAGGAAAGAAATGACACCGTAACGCGGTGAAGCCTTTAACTCAGAATACTGCGCGAAGTTTCCACACCGAGGGACGGGGACAAATTATATCCGATTTTAAGCAGATCGATCGGGCCACCAGCCTCGTTTCAGCGAGGATAGCATGAGTTCAAAGATCCGATATATTACACCAAAGAAGGCCCCGCCGACGCCGGCATCATACCCAACTGCTGAGAAAATGGGCACTTGCCCTCAAGGGTTGCCGCATTCTAAAGTCGCCGAGGCCATATATTTCAAGCATTCTCAGCCTTTGTGAATAACAAACCACCTATACAAACCTCACGTTTTACGCCGGCTCATTGCTGGCTATAGAGCCGGAATCGAGTTCGACATGTAAATCACAAACCCGAAATGATAGCGCTCGTAATGGCCGATTCAGAAAGCGTAATTTACGTAGCCCGGCGTCAAGTATGCTAACGATAGTTTCGCATACGGCAAAATAAGCATGGCAAATGTCCAGGGATGGGTCATCGCGAGCAGGATCGTGAGCTGGATCAGACGGGTCTTGGAGGAGGAGATCTCCTACGCCAGAAAGTTGTGAGTTCGCGAGCGAATCTAATAACCAGCAGCAGAGTAATGGCCTTCATAAAGAGGTTGAACTCCAAGGTTTGAGAGCGTATAGAGTGAAAATCGTAATCGATTCTTCTACAAATTGATCACAATCATGCCGTTGAAAGATTCCAACCGGAGAGGAAAGATGGAAAAGACTCAAGATAAAAAGCAGATGGTACGGGAAATTCAAGCGCGTGTACAAATCCTTGGAGCGTAATAGTCCGAGCAGATATTTTGGCCAGGATGGCAGAGGTAGCAGACCCAAAGATGCCAAAGTCGGTCCCTTCCAGTAAGTACATCCCAAGCATCGAGCGACTCGAGCGTGCGAATAGTAACAAAATGCTCGTGACTTCGAGCTATAGTTTCATACCTGTAGATGGGTACTACCACCGAGAGCAACACCATAAATTTCGAACAAGACAGAGCCTGTGCCTCAGATACACGGCGATTGGATGGGATAATCAGACGCGAGGATATAAGCACCGCCTTCCATGCTCGGACGTTTTACCAGGGCGACGACGCGGATTACGCACTGCAGTAAGACAAATTTTATGGCGAACCATTCTGCCAGGAGAGATCCCCGCCCATAAGTGTTTTAAGGCGCGTGATATTTCAAATGCACCAGGGTGAGAAGACCAGAGTCGCCGTAAGTCGCCGAGTTTTGCAAATTTCCTTCACCAACCACCGCAGGCTCACTTCTACGGTCTCCTCGCCATTTCCGCTTCAACGGGAATCGATCCGATTGCTCACCGCCAAAGGGGATTTGCGGAGCAAAGAACGCATGCCATAGTTACATGGTAGATTACTTCACTGCCGGATAGAGGTCAAGCCCTTAGCAGATCAATAGCAGAAGAAAACGGACTTTCGCAGTAAAACCGGGTCCGCCGACACGGATCCCATACGCCTGGCAACGGATAATGGCGGCAGTTCTCGATAATCATGCCTGGATTTCGCCAAAACCCTGGATAGTAGTGTATTGCTCGTCCCGCCACCCGCAATCGAACGGACAAGGTATAGCCAACAAGACTATCAACAAGAGGCTTAAAACCTGCGCCGGAAAGCAAAAAGGTGGCCGACGAGTCACAAAAGGCATGCATGCATACAATAAACCTACAAAACAAAGAATCGGGAGACACCGTTACCAAGCTCATTTTGGCTTTTTGATACGAAGCTGGTCGTGCACCGAGATAGAACGAATTAGACATCGGATGTACTCATTTTAATTTTATGATAACGACGAGCAGATTCTCAAACGGAAATAAGTCATGATTACAACACAAGAAAGTAATCAAAAACATCTTTATTAATTGTTAGTAATTAAGAAGAGATAATCGTCACAAAAATTGTTCATTACAAAGATAAGAAATATATTAAGACGTGGATCAAGAAATGGAAGCAAAAGACGGCTGGGTCGACCTCTCAAAGTGTGGGGTATCACCAGAAGATCCGCGGGTGCTCAGCCGCCAACCAAATAGGATCGCATTTGCGAGGAGGAGAGTTTTCCTCCTCAATCGCGATCCGCTACCCTTCAAAGATCTTCCTCGCCGCTTCATCCATATGTCGCTGAGAACACCACGCAAGCGTCATCCATCTTCGTGATCAGGGGTGGCTTCGAGTGACGCCATGAGGCAACGAGCAAGCAAGAATGTCCGAAGTCCCTCGTCAGACTGATTGTCGGCCTCCTTCTCCAAGTTCTCGAATTGAGCTCGCGAGTCGCGGTAGATTCGAGCTGGCCTCATACATAGCCTTCGCTTTTCCCAGATCCCTCCTCGACCGTAGTTCTCCTCGAGGGTAACGGTTTGCCCGAGCAAGTGATTCTGCTCATCGCCTTCAGATTCTCGATTCAACTCCCCGCTTTTCTCCACGCCACTAGCTCCGTCGGGTCATCGCCATCAACATCTTCCTTCATCTTCCTGGCCGTAATGCTTAACCCAGCCTCAGAATAGTAAATAAATGTAGAAAAGCTGATACCGCATGGCCCCACCACTCTGCACAAAATTGGCCAAAGTCCTCTGTGTCCTTTTTGCTCACGAAGTTTAGATAACTTATCGGCGAGGGACCAAGTGTTCCGGCTTTACCGTCAGTAAACGATCGAGTTCCGACAGAGGAGAAGAGCAAGTGATCCGTGGGTCGCTCCACTAGTCTCCCAATTCTCAAGTGAGCAGTGCGAGGTAAAGTCTTCAAGGGAGAGACTTCACACGATGTTGGCTCCCCGCTTGTGGGCGGGAAGCGCCCTTGTTCGTCCTTCGCGTTCGAGGTCGAGAACGCTTCCTGCTCGTAGCCCCCAATCACAACGCCCTCCATCTTACGGCTGTGTATAAAGCGAGACTCAGCAAGTCGGAAAGAAGCTTGTAAGTGTGAATCGATTGATAGCACAAACTTTCAACCTGCTTGAGTTTACTAATGACCTCGAAGTGGAGCGGAAATGAACACCCTGTGAAACTACAACACAAACGAAAGCGATCGAAATGGACACTCGTTGTAGACAAGCCAATAAAGCAAAGAAACCAATGATGGATACAAGACATCTAGTCGAAAGCCGACAACCCGGGATCAGAAACGTCCAAGGGACCATAATCCTTCATTCATTTGTGCAACTTCCGACCCCAAGGACCCCCAAAGAAAAGTTAACTTTCTTCCAATTCCCACCACCACCACCAAGAGGGAGCTTTATATAGGCTTCCTGTCTTCACTAGATTGAAATAGACCACTTTCTACGATCTTTGGGGTCGCTTTAATTGCAAAGCTTCACTCATCAATCAGGGGCTCGCTGGGCAACATCTCTGTCACCACAATACAAACAGCATACTGTAGAGTACTTCCATCCGCTTTGGGTTCAACTGCCAGAGATAGATTCACTCATATATTCGGCAAAGTAAGTGTCTGCAAGTGGACACCTCACAAATTTCATACTTCTAAAGCTATCCAGATATTGTGGTAACGATCCCCTAGAGGCCGGCCAGAGCATCCTTCTTCCCGTGATTCAAGAGTATTTCACTGCAGAATACTATACGGGGCTAAGCCGAGGTCATCGAGCTCATCAAACGTGGTCGGGCACATATAATCAATAAAGTAATCCCGCCGACAGCTCTACCTCCTATTGTACTTCCTTCTTCCGTCATGACGCCTCCCGACGGGGACACCTCACCGTAATCATCTCCTCGACCCTCACCAAGGTGCGTTCTCCGATCCGTAAGATCCTCTTCAACGCTTATTTCACGGGCCGAGAGGTTGCTTGGGGAGACATCCTCCCATAGTACTCAACATCGATCTAATGGGCCTCAAGGGATCCCGGTCAAAAGGTGGCTCTGGTGAGCGTAAACTAGGCAGAAGTCCAACTCATCGTCACAACCTCAATGACCTTCCTTTTACCTTTTCGACATTCTCTAAACAGCTTAACCACAACACCACCACCAACTACTACCCTAATAAAAAGAATAAGAGAAATTATCTACAACTATCCGGAAACCAAGAGATGTAAGTACCTCAAGTAATGTTTCAGCCGGTAAAAGACGGCGTAGATGCAGAGGCCTTTATGCCTAACTTCTTCGCTTATGGTAGACAGACCAGACGGAGGCATTTTGATGAGCTCGAAGCTCATTTAAAGGATTTCGTTTCATAAGGGGACGGACTCTAATTTCTGTTGCCAAAGATTTAACGCCACCAAATCCTAAAGGCTCAGAATGCTGGTTTAAAATTCAAATAAAGTGGCAGAGATTCGCCACATCACCGTCTCATAATTAAATGTGACACGACTTCGCAGCCTTTTTCCAAATTTCTAATGCTGAACGAATCGCTGAGTTTCTACCGCCGGTCCATTACATTACCCAACACCGTAAACCTGGGGACTCGTGCTTTGAGGGAAGTACATCGAGAGACCGCACATGAGCAGGTGTGGTCAGTGTGGTTCGCGAAAGTCACAGGTGTATCCCGCCGAGCTAAGTAGCAGTGAACAGACAATGTGAGAGTATTCTCGCTTGTCCATGCACATGCCGCCATTCGGGGAGGCCGAACTCCCCGTCAGAGGCATAAGTGTCACCTTCATGATCGAAAGGCTAGGTGAGACGCAATAACTTATTACGCATGGTTGGAGACGCATTCTATCCCAGAGAGCAACAGCACGGCGGGTCATCTCCATTTTGCCGGCTAATGGCGGCAGAATGTAAGCATCCACACCCGGTAGGAGCGGAGAATGACTATGGATCAAGAAGATCTGGATTCGCAGGGAAGTTTCATAAAAGAATCAACGACGTAGTGCTTGCTAGAATTTTGGCTATTTGAACCAAGTTAAAAGAGAACTCCCAAGAACTCGGATGACAGGAAAGTCTATAAGATCTCGTGGCAGCGCTCCCTGTAACCTTCTCACATCCGACTTCCGAAGGTTGCAGGTTTACGCCCTGAAACAACCGGCAAGGCCTTAATTGCCACTGCTTTTGTGAACGAGGGATACTCGGAGAAGAAAGCATACGGCGAGAGATCCTCGGTCGAGCGCGAGGTTGATCGGCGAGCATATCCCGGTCGTAGGATTTGTAATAACCGTGATCCAAGATCAACATTCCACCAAACAACCAAAGCATCCGCTCTTTCTCTCAACATCATGTCTCTAAAAGCCCAATAAGACAAGTTAACATCGCGAACAAAACCAGACTACTTCTAAGTTTCTACCAATAATTTCAAATCGAGTCTATCTAAAGGGTGCAGCCGAATTAATTGAATATATGGCAATCGCAGATCATGAAACAATGTTGTTGTCAATGAGGTCGACCATACTCGTGACGCCAAATAATGTACCAATGCGATATTATCCCGCTTACCATCCACGCATAATGCATTGAAGGAGTATTTGACGCCAACGGTATACGGCATTTCTATGGTGGCCTGACTTTTCGGGTGGGGAGTGGAGCTGTCGCCCTCGCTTTTCCCGTGGGCTTCAGATTTGTTGTTTCCATTTTCAATTACATACGCTTACTTTGTCACATTGACGTTTACTTGTCACTTCGAAAGAGTGCTTTTAGAAGCTACTGTTTGGTCGCTCACGCCTTACCAAGTGTAGGATTCGTGGTCTCCCATACGGAATCGCATAGTATCCGTAATACATTTGTTTCCTCAGTAACTTTATTACAAAGTAATCATCAATCATAAGCCGCTTCGCTTCCACAAGCACCCCTTTGCACTTTCAAACGCAAGTATATCATGCCGCCCCTAATTTCACAAAACATTTTTATTTTTTCTTACAATGTCATTAATATATTGGTTATTTTGACTATACAAACTTATTACTTTGTTTAACAATGCTAAGTATGGCTAGCGTCGCGTAAACCGCCCGTGGCCACGCTTTACGTTAAATACGCAAGAACGAATCCGCCATCTCATTAAAGAGCAATGATAGTGCATTCTTGAGCAAATTGTGAATTACTGTACGTTTCAGATCGGTACTGTGTCCAGTGTCCTCATAAACGGGGTCAACTGGGTCAATCTGGAAGATAGCAGAGAAAGGCCAAATTTTCTCCCCGCGTTCGATCCCTCAACATATATGCGCAGAGTAACGCAATGCCGGGGTTTCTTCTGCTACGTAAATTGTAAATCCTTTCATGATACATGGTGCGGTGTTTCGCTTATTCTTTCGACTCGGATTGATGTTTACGTCCTTCAAGCTTGCCCTTCTCGGTCTCTTTGCGGCTTCTTCTCATCATCAACGGTTATCTATCAAAGCACTTATGTGTATTCGACTTACATCAAGCTTTATTGTTGCTTTTATCATGCTTTCGTTTGTACAAATTCTCCTCCTTTCGACGTTATCTCGTAAGTATGATACGATATATATATATATATATATATTAGGGGAATTACAAACCTGCATCTCTCTTATAGCATTTCAAAGAGATTTTACCAAAATAATCGACCGCATAATATCCGGCCCGCATTTTATAATAAGAAGGTTGCGAGTCATTGCGGACTTTATCATGATGATTATCGATCTTGCATATCTTTATATGGGCTCTGATATTAATTTATATATCGTTGATTTAGTCTCAGCAGATTTGGTACAACGCATCGGCACCTATATCGACTCATTCCTAATCTAACCGCTGATGCGAGATTCGGTTGTCCTCGTTTCAATTTACTGTGGTCTCGCCGATCAACTTCACCACGCATCGATCTCTCCTCGAAAGCCTTCTTCTCCCGAGGTTCCGCTGCATACGCATGTGTCGAAAGTACTACCGGTTGTTTTCCTGGCAAACCTCCGACGCCAAGTCAAAAATGGGCCTCGGGAATCTTCGCCACGAATCTTACGGCTTTTTTTTTAATCTCGCCTAGAGCTCTTTTCTCGCCTATTAGCAAAAAGTCTAACCCTTTACCTTCATATACCCTTTTATAGCTTTCCTCTCAATCCTGCCTTCCGTAGTCCACGCCTATTATTATGCCCACTTGACGCTGGGATCCCCATTGTCGCTATCATGCGAATTCGAGATGGACTGCCTCGATTCTTGATAGAACGACGCCCCGCCAACTGTTGCCGATCGGGTCTCTCACCACCCTAAAGGAATGACTTATGCCTCTCGACAGAGTTCATCCTCGCGAATGGTATATTCGTGACGAGCGTAATATTCCCGCCTCGTTCTGCCTCGCTACCGTTTTATAGACACACGTTTCGCAGAACTCTGCCACCAAATATCTGCTAATCACTTCTGGTCTCGTCAAGATTTCCTCAAACAACGGCCCCGCTTTGGGGTAAATGAACGGACCAAAGCCAGTAGAAACTCAACGGTTTTTGCTCATGGACTGAAAAAGGTCGCCAAGAGTCGGGTCGCATTTAATTACTTGGATGCGATGTGATGTAAATCTACCTCCATTTGAATTTCAAACCTACTTGCAAGAGATTTCAATACGCTATTAAATGCTGGCAGCCCAAGAGTTTGCTTCTCAATAAGAAAACCCAAAATCTTCAAACACGAACTCGTCATTTTCCATTCGCTCTCCGCGAACGAATCCCCCATTAAGTCGCCATCCTCGCTCTCTCCTAATCGAGTCCCCGCTCGTATTTCTTCTATTTTCCTATTGTCAGATAATTTCTTTTCTTTGCTTTGGGTAGGCCAAGTATGCTTGGTTATTATTTAGGAATGTCAAGGGTAAG
This sequence comes from Citrus cavaleriei, assembly GCA_030448925.1. Taxonomy (NCBI): domain Eukaryota; kingdom Viridiplantae; phylum Streptophyta; class Magnoliopsida; order Sapindales; family Rutaceae; genus Citrus; species Citrus cavaleriei. The sequence goes on from JAUJEN010000546.1 coordinate 101,763, forward strand.
GAGAAAGTCGAGATTGATGACGATTTAACCAGGTTTCTTGCCTAACTGCTCACCGATCCTGCCACTCGGATCCCTTTAACCCATTAGTGGGCTCAGACAAGGCAGGATGTCCCCAAAACAACCTCCACGAGCGTAAAGTAACGTGGAGAGATCTTCCCGCTCAAGGCACATCGAGCGAGAACTAGGAAGATTCTCGTGAGGTGTCTCCATCCTAACATCACGACTGTAACTGCACAGAGAGGCAGCCTGGTCAAAGGATTACGCCATTGATTACATGTCGCACGACCACGCTGACAAGCTCAACGACCTCCAACTTAGTATAAGTATTCTCGGTGAGACACTCTTAAGATCCTGCGAAAGAAGGATACACCTAGCCTCCCCCCAGTGATATAAGCTACCCTGCTTCCTGGAGAGCTTAAGAGGTCCCTTGCAACCTTACATTTTGCCCGGACATACTTAATCAGTTAAGCCTCGTCACCGAATTTCAACTCCAATGGTGGAGAGTGTTTCGTCTGTTCATATTTATGTTACAAGCAAGCGACAGCTCAATATCGATGAGGCGAAGACTGGTATTTAGCCAAGAATTTCTAAAAGATGCCGACCGGTACTATTCTAATCTAAAGTACCAAGAGTGTGAACCCATAACCGATCTTCCAACCGGCTGGGACTTGGAAGAGGAAATTCTTTTCATTGGGGGTCCTTGGGGTTGCTTGCACAATAGACTGGAAAGATTGTCGCTATTCCACTCCTGCTTCACTTGGCCCCAGTCGTCATTCGCTAGATGTCTTCAGATCCATAATTGTTCGTGCTTTTATCGGGTTTGTCTTAACCGCGTCTCGCTTACAGAAGTTTCCGGTGTTCATTTCAAGCTCCCATCACCAAACCGTCGAGGTCAGATTAGCTAACTCCTCGCCTTCAGAACTCGACAATTATTTACAACTTGCTCGAAGTCTCGCCGGTACTTGCACCTCGCCGCATTTATGACGCCATGATCGGCTCAATGTAAAACGCCTCGACCTTAAACCACGGCAGGACTGTAATGGACGCCTTACATCGCAAAGCGGCCAACATCGGGCAAAGAAGTCTCTCTCAAGACTTTACCTCCGCTTCACAAAGTCGGGAAACTAGTGAGCAAATGCCCACAGATCCTCGCTTCTTCTCCTCCGTCGGCCTCGATCTCGCCACCGACAAATGAAAGGTAACACTTGGGTCCCCTATCTCAATGAAGTTATCTAAACTCAGCATGACCGAGGACTTTGATGGTCGCACTGGCGCTTATGAGCTACGCAAGATAGCTTTTTCCATCTCAAATGCATTTACCACCTACGCGCCAAGGTCGGTCATTATGACAGTAAGACGAAGCGAGGATATTCAATACATGACCAAACCTCGACGACGCCGAAGAAAGTTATAGAGAGCTTAATATCGAGAACTCGTCGAGCAGAGCAAGAATCTCTTGCTCAAAAGCTTTCATTACCCCGGCGAGTCGAACACTGTATCAATGAGGATCTTCAGCGTATATGTATACGAGGCTCAAATAATCTTCCGCGATTCCCACCGAAGTTCGTGTCGAGAATTTCGAGAAGCGAGGTCGACAACCGTGATGCACTTCAAGGACTTCGGCATTCTATCAAGCAGATCACGGTTGCCTCGAAGCAAAGATCCTCGATTCAAGACGGACGACTTTGCAACAAGCGTTGCTTTCAACATACGAGCGGGGAAGATGCCGGTAGAGCCGATCAGATTGAGAAGGAAAACTGTCCTCCACGTGCAATCCCTACTTACGTTGTCGAGGCGAGCACCCCCCGGACGCAATCGTAATACTCGCACTCGGAGGTCCACCAACCGACGCCGCTGGCTTTACTAATCCGCCATCTTCTTGAGCATATTTCTTGAGTTGTAATGAACAACTTCGTTGGTTATTGATAAATTAATAAAAATTGTTTTTGATTACTTTTCGGTTCAGATGGCGTTATTATTTCCAATCACGGTCTGTCGCCGTCGAGCAAAGCTCGCTTAAAATACGGTCTTTCCGCATGACTAGGATTCGCCGCTTTGCTCGATCGAAAGAACTCGCACGCCGGGCTTTCCTGGCCTCGCCATATACAAGCCAGACTTGCGTAGCCTTGCATGTCTTAGATACTTCGCACGACGGGATTCTCGCCGCCTTCTCGTCAAGTTGTAGAGATCCCCGCACGCTTGGCTTCGCCTCGCCATAAAACAAAGCTTTGAGACTTGACGAGCCTTGCATGCCTTAGATACTTCGCAGAATGATTGATTTCGCCACCTTCTCGTGGTCGAGTAGATCTCGGCATGCTTGCCTCGCCATAAAATGCTGCTTCACGAGCCTTTGACGCCTTAGATAATTTCTGCAACGATCGGGATTCTCGCCGCTTTCTCGTGGTCGAGCGTATCCCGGCATGTTTGGCTTCGCTCGCCATAAAACAAAGCTTTCAGACTCACGAGCCTTTTGCATGCCTTAGAAAATAATCGGCGATCGGGGATTCGCTGCATGCGCTGTCGAAGTAGATCCGCACGCTTGGCTTCGCCTCGCCATAAAACAAAGTGCTTGCAGACTCGAGCCTTTCGATGCCTTAAAAATATTTCGATGACAAGATACCGACTGAAATTTCATTAATCCCTTTATTGTCGAATTCGCCATACGAGATCGCTGACATAAAGTAAATAACAACAAACACGTAATGTAACTCGAAAATACGAACGACTTCACCGAAATATTTCAGACGCCGCGTGTGGGCGCTTCACCTCGGCCATCCATGCGAACCAACTTGTGCTCCTCGTCCAACTAGTGCCGACCAGATGACCTCCCAATTCGTCCGAGCACCTCGAAGTTTTCGTATTCGATTCACTCTCCTTAACACCCAATTCCGACTCAATCGCCGCGACATTCACCTTCGTTATAATATCGGGCAACCCTTCCGTAAATGATCGACGCTTCTACCGCTTGTTCTATTTTTCCGTTAGCAAGTCCAAATTCAAACACATCTGCTTGTCGTTGTCCCGCTTTCGCTTGAAATGGTCTCGTCGTGCGCGGTCGCTCCTATATCACCGGTATGACCGCTTTATGTCCGAAGCCGCGCGAACTGTGTTCACCCTGTCATTGCCTTTTGGCTGCTGTCTCAGATGCCCATAGTACGCCTGATAGCTCATCAACCCAAGCACCCTTCTTTGCTCCAAGCCTGGTTTTCAAAAGCCTCTTGATCGTCTTGTTGGCTGCTTCTATTTGTCCGTTAGATTGAGGGTGAGCAGGCGAGCAATACTTCAACTCTATCCCGAGGTTCTGGCAGAAATCCCTGAAGCTGTGATTATCGAACTGCCTACCATTATCCGTTATCAAGGCATAAGGGATCCCGCACCGACATACCAGGTTTCTCCACACAAAATCTGTTGTTTTCTTCTCTGTGATCCTGCTAAGGGCTTCTACTTCTATCCACTTCGTGAAGTAGTCTATAGCAACTATTGCATGCGTCATCGCTCGCCCTTCGCAACGCCCGACGATCAATTCTCATCGAGCAAACGGGCCAAGGGGAGGCCATGGAGATGAGCTTCTCTGGTGGTTGATTGGAGAAACTTGCAAAACTCTAGCAGCTTACACAGCTCCCGTCTTCTTCACACAGATCCCGGTGCATCATAAGAATATCCCTCTTAACTCGGCTGTGGACCTCCCACCGTAACGATTTCCAAATCCTTCACGATTTCTCTCAAGACGTAATCCGCTGCCCTCATCCAAACATCGGCGAAAGTGTATATCCTCGCCGATACAAGCATTCTCCATCAATCATCGTGGTGTCTCGAGGTCTGGCTCTAACCTTCCGGAAGTCAAGTACCTTATCTAGCCGGTAATAATTCGCTCCTCATGTAAAATTATCGTCTATCCACCAGCATTTTGTTCTATCCGTGAGCACTTCAAATTTTGCTCGATTCGGCCGACTTCACCTCCGTAGGATCGACTTGGCATTTTTGGTTCCGCCACCGCCGCCATCCTCGCCAAAATATTCTGCCGACTTATTCTCGCCCCTAGGATTTGTACCACCCACCGCTCGAATTTCCCCATCATCCGCCTCGACCATCTTCGTGCACGCTTCTATCTTCTCTCTCTTGTCAAATCTTTCACGACATGATTTGAACCACCGAATCGCCTGATCTTCACTGCCCCGCTCACTACTTTAGCTAATTCCAAACCTCGCTATCAAGGTTTACATCGCTTCGTTATTTCAGGGTCGCAAATTCTAACTTTACAAAGATAAGAGATCCGCCCCTCCCGGCCCTTCCAAGACAATCCTCGCCCCGATCCTCGCTTCCCACGATGACCCATCTACGACATTTGCTATACCAGCATCTCAGAAGCTACCTCTCGCTTGGTCCAAACATACTGGCTCATGGAATTTCGATGAATCACCATTGCTCGAGCCTTTTATCACGCTTAGGTTCTATGTCGAACTCACTCACTTACAAATTTCACTGACGAAGCCCGCATGCCCGCTTGTGCGTAGTTCGACGAATGGCGGTTTTATATACCGACCGGAATGTTTCGAAGTATGGCTCATTCCGAAAGAAGAACCATGCGGCAAGTGCCCATTTTTCCAATCTGGTATCCGTCTCAAAAAGAGTGGCTCACGCAAGTATATCTGATATCGAACCCTTCTTCCTCTCTCACCGTAATGTAACTTGTGGTCCCGATCCGACATCGCCAAATACAGAATAACTTGTCCCCATCCCCAGCGCTGGACAAATAGAGAAGCCACAAGTATCGCTCAAGTTCTAAGGCTTCCTCACATTCCGAGTCCATTCTGCTTTTCTTTCCTCCTTATCACTGGAAGAACGGCCGACACTTATCTATAGCCTAGATATGAATCGCTTAACGCCGCCTAACCTCCCTCGCTGAGGCTCGTGATCTCCTTCGTGCCATTTACGAGAGAGCTCTTCGACGATCGTCTGATCTTCTGGATTTGCTTCAATTCCCTATGGCTCACCACGAATCCAAGGAATTTCCGACTCAATTCCCCAAAGCACACTTCTCTCGGGTCGAGCTTTCATTTTATACTTCCTCAAAAGCCCTAATGTCTCCTCGAGGTGTCCGACATGCCTTTCTGGATTTTGACTCGTGATCATGTCATCCACGTGACACCTCCATGGTTTTCCCGATCAACGGCTTAAAGACCTTATTCACCACCGATAAAAGTGCCCTAGTATTTTGAGACCAAATGGCATTACCCAGAATGTAATCAAACCCCGTTAGTTGATAAAAGCGGTTTCCTCATCCCGCTCAGATACGGGATTCGTTATATCCCGAGAACGCGTCCACGGTTGTTGACTGCGCTCCAAATGGCAATCTACTACCGGTCGATTTTTGGCAAAGGAAAGTTTTTCTCGCATGCTTTATCGAGATCCAGAAATCCACACACATCCTCCACTTGCCATTCGCCTTCTTTACTCAACACCACATTCGACATCCACTGGATAATTGACTTCCGAATGGATCCTCGCCTCAAGAGCTTTTCTACCTCGCCATTTATAAATTTCATACCTCTCCCTCAAGCACCTCCTTCTCGCCTCTACCGTCTGAGCACCTTTCTTTATTGCCGCCTTTACGACATGCTACCCGCAGATCAATCCTGCATGTCTTCACGTGTCCAAGCAAACACATCTGCATTTGTAAGCATTTCACCAACTCCCTGCTTTGCTTCCTTAAGCTTTCGACCCGATTTTGATCGCCCTTTTCCTGGATTCTCTAGTCCTGTGCTTATCGCTCTGATCCTCTACAGTTCTGTCTTCGCCATTCTTGTTTCCACTGCATCGCGTTATCTCAGATTGCTTCTCACGAGGAGTAGAACTTCTTGCGATCCTCTCGGTCTCCTCGCACTACCTAACTACCTCATTCACCCTTGGAGCCGATAATAGTTGGACAACGCCATTTCATCCTCGAAATGGCTTGCCTAGGATCATCCGGTAAGCGACCTTCCTCATCCACTCACCACAAAGTCCAAGATTATTTTCCTTTCGTCGGGAGCTCCTAATCGTGATAGCACCACGCCTGGGACCAACTTTCTCCTCCAAACCCTTCAAGGAGGTATCGTGTAATCCAACTTCAGTCTCACATTCCCATCTCCTCCGGGTTGACTTAAACAACACATCAACTCGAGTTTCACGTGTCAACCAAGATCCCGTCAAACTTCATCGCAACAAGGCCTTGTTGACCAAAGCATCCTCGGGTATAGTAATCCCTTCTTCATCCTCATCTGTCCACATGATTGGAACTTGCCTGACTCGCATCGCTTACACGGGTGTCAAGAATACATATTTCACGGCGATTAGCATAATTCTTCATCGACCGTTAATCTCCTACCAATGTCCCCCAACTATCACCTTTATCGCAGGTCGCTACCAAGCTTCCCCACTTTGCTCCCATTCATTGTCGAGGCTACCATCAGCGTCCCATCTATAAACTCGCCCATATACCGATTTCTCACCAAATCTTCAATACGGGCTCGAGATCCCTCGGGTGTGGCCAAAAGTGCCATGGAACTTACAATATCCCATATCCTCCTCCGGCTGGTAGCTTTGTTATCGGGTGGAGATATAGCAACTCCGATCCTTTACGGCTCAGACACCCGCCCGTGGACATCTTCATGGAAGTATACCATAGTCCCGTTCGTCAATCGTGCACCGCCTTTCTATTCGCTCCGCTCGAAGTCGGAGGCGGACTTCTCGGTTCCGCCTCTACTACCGTGGAGCGACGGCACCATACGCCGAGTCATGCCTTTCTCCAAGGCTCCTACCGGGAACGAAGGCAGGGTCATGCGGCCGATATCGCGGTGGCCTCATGAGCCGAGCAAGAAGTTACCCGACCTCCGCTTCCACTACTCGAGGCCCGATGGTCCTCCTCCCGACGCCCATTCTGCGGTAATGCTTTCTTCTTTCTTCCCAACCCTTCTAACCGGTCTGCCTCTGATCCAGTACGCTTTTCCTCTTCAATCTCAATGTCCTTTCTACTCGCTTCAGATGCGACACGCCCCAATAACTGGGCTTCTCAAATTGTACCACAGTCTTCCTATCTTCACCCATTCTTTCAGTCCCCTTAATGCCTGAGGATGGTTCAAGGCTCCTAAATCGCGACAAGACGAAACCTTCGATGAATTCAAGGCGTTTTCGTTCTCCCGCCCATGTTTTTCAACTTCATCATGTCATCTTCGTGCCATTGCCCCACCTAAACTGCTTCAGAATTCTCGCACATCTCGTCAAGGTTTTAATGCTTCCCCGCGAAGTTTCATACCACTCGCACGCCCTCGCGGATAAAACACCGCACCTTCGATCGAGATAATCCCCACCCCGCTTATGTCGCCATGCACCACCGGATCAGTTCGTCCCGAATATCTAAGGTCCGAGGCGGAAATCTTCGAATAACTACTCATGATCTCTGGGCCGCGAGTGATTCTCCAAAGATATCCTCCAACCGTGAGTTCTCGCTTCCTTCCTCAGATGTCGCCAATTATCCGTAGCACTTCCTCCTCCAGCTTACATCGCACGCACTGTGGTCACGCGCAACGTGATCCCGCTTTGCTCTACATCATGCAAGTGTTGCTCAACTCGCTTCTCTCGCATTCGCTACCGCCGCCCTCGCCAAAATCTGTCTTGCCGGGGATGGCTCTTCCTCTCTATGAAATTCTCCCCGCAGAGGTATGTTACCTCTCTCACCACCAAATCTCCCGGTGGTTTGACTTCTCCTCGTACTATCGGGACCTGGTGCCACTCCACCACCTCTCACCCTTTCCTCCTGGGTTACTCTTCGTTCACTCCGCAGCTCATGCAGGATGGTTGTCAGGGTCTCCATCTGCTTTTCCATCCGTTCCATCCGGTCGAACATGGCTTTTTCCCGCGCTTCACTGGCTATCTCCCTCAGCGTCACGGAATCATTAAGCCTCATATCACCCCCTTGTGCACTACTTCCTCCTATCTCCATTGCTTTTCACTTGCTTCACTCCTCTTCTTGCTATCAACAGAAGCTTTTTGCTCAGCTCCCCACAGACGGCGCCAAAATGTTGATGCGAGATTCTGGTTGTCCTCGTTCTACGACCAGGGTCTCTGCTCGATCAACTTCACCACGATCAGGATCTCTCCTCGTAAAGCTTCTTCTCCCGAGGTTCCTCGCAGACACGTATTGCGAGTACGCCGATTGTTTCCCGCCAAAACCCTCCGACGCTCAAGTCGTAAACGGGAATCTTTGCCACGAATCTTATGGCTTCTTTTTAATCTCGCCTAGAGCTTCTTTCTCGCCTATAGCAAAAGTCTAACCCTTTACCTTCGCTACCTTTTTATAGGCTTCCTCCAATCCTTGCCTTCCGTAGTCCACGCCCATTATTCTCCGCCCACCCTGATCCCCATTGTCGCCAGCGTGAATGGAGATGGACTTCATGCTCGATTTCTGATAGAACGCACGCCCCGCCAATTGTCGCGATCGGGTCTCCTCACCTCGACCCCTAGCAGGAATGACCTTATGCCTCTGACAGGAGTTCGTCCTCGTGAATGGCATATTCGTGACGAGCAATATTCTCGCCTCGCCTCTCGCTACTGTGCTCTTACAGGACACACTTGTTCGCAGAACTCTACCACCAAATATCTGCTCATCACTTCTGGTCTCGTCGAAGTATTTCCCGCAAACACCAACAATCTCACTGGACTCCGTCAGCGTTCGGTATTTTCATCCATCCCTTATTCTTCAACATTTGCATTTTATAGATAGCAAACTTTTGATACTGACATGGTGGTGGTTCATTAATTTCATTATGAATTACCTCAACTCGACATAAATGTTATTTATCTCAGCAGCAGCCTGTTAGTTATAATGTCGCAAATTTTGATATTCTAGTAGTTTGGTTTCTCTCTAAAGTGTAATGTTAATATTCTTCAAACTGATTACGATTCGAGTGAGTAATGAACTCGGAGCAGCTCACCCAAAAGTCGAAAATTTTCAGTTTTAGTAGAACGAAATAGCATCTTCATCGGGTCTTCGCAGCTTGTTTTGATCTTCCGAGCTGATTTAAGTAAACCTTCGCGAGTGATTCGAGGTTGTCCAAGTCAAGCTTCAATTTGATACCTTCGCTATCTCTGCTTTTCTCAATGGCATTCAACCTATACTTTCGTAATGTGATACGTGATGATGGAAAGTTATGCTTCATCTTGACGTAGGTTTAAGCTTTTCCATTCCTTTTGTATTTTTCAGGTGTGGCCATTGGGAGTGGATGGCAAGCTATAGTTGCCTATGTTAACTTAGCCTGTTACTATATAATGGGCCTCCCTATGGGATGTCTGCTTGGTTTCAAAACAAGCTTACGATTCGTAGTTGGATTCAAATTATTATTACTGATTATGAAACTAGATGCTTGTTGATCGTATTTTTCAAGGAATTTGGTGGGGAATGAGTGCTATCTCTCTTGAAAATAAAAACTCTAGTCATTCTCACTGCCAGAACAAATTGGAATGTTGAGGTATCATCTTGGTTTTTGAATTCTGTAACTTAATCATGGGGGCTTCGTTGCTCTGCAGCAATTTATCACAATTGGTATTGCTTTAGGTTGAAAAAGCAATTTGTCAATACCATACAGTTTATGGACTTGATAGTTGTGACAATACACTATGGTTTGAGGTTCCTTTTAGAGTTCTAAAGTGTTTAATAAATACTTGCGACCACAGTTTAAAAGTAAATATATGATTTTATTTTACAGTTTAGTAAAAAATTTATATGATTGATTCTTCAAAATTATTAGTTATATATATTATTATGATAAACTTTTATTTTATAATTAAAATTTTTTTTACCGCCATAACTTTTAGGCCACAACACCAAATCGAGCTGGCATATACATTCTCGTACGTGCCGATTTATCCATCTGGGCCGCATGGTGGGCATTCTGTTTAGCATTGTCTGTTAGATAGATTACAATCGTCTGTTGAGAATGAAAAGTCTTGAATAAATAAATAAATTTATTACAATCTTAAATAAAATGGCTAAATTCCAATTCACTTAATATTTTCTATCCGCCTACTGGGTCCTAAATTGATATACGAAGCTACTTCTGAAATGAGTCCCACTATTTAATCATTTGATTATTCAGGAATTCAAAATGGAGACAAAATAAATTAATAAATAAACTCACAAGTTGCTAAATTGCGAGATGTTGGCAAGCATCTGTAGTCAGTCATTAAAGGCAATAATGGTCGAGCCATGGCTCCGGCTATGGCCTTCCAATACGATCACAATGATTTGAACCACATGCATGACATGTGCGAGCTTCATCCCATTGCAATGTAGAGTCTCTTTCTCAACGAAAATCCATGGCATCTTCTTTCAATTTTGTGCCTATTTTTGGGCTTTTGCGAACATGCTAATGCTGGCCATGCTCCAATACTTATGATAATTCCAAGCTGCAGCTTCTTTATTTCGAATTATATATATATATACAAAAGTAACCCAAAAAAAAAAAAAACACTCTGGAAGTTCAAGTTCATATTGGTTGTCTTGTTACTGTTTTGTATGATTGCATCGAGCACAACAAAGAAAAGTTCTTTTGTTTTTTCTCTTTTTTTTTCCTTCATCTTCAGTGGCATGTGCTACCAAAACAATCCACAAATATGAAATTCCGTCGTAGAATGAATAGGTGCTTAATATGGAAACAATTGAAGAGTGAAAATATGTAGCTAAAAAAAAGAATGTAGCTAAAAAAAGAATGTAGCTTCAAATTCATATTTACTTTAAAACGTGCCAACTAAAACAACCCATTTATCAATGGGGGTGATTCTTATGATTTATTTAAAAATAATAATTAAGCATTTTTTATTCTCAATTTCATAATTAACCCTTGTATATGATCTTCAGTTCTCACCTACTCAGCAAATATAATTTCTAACATGGACTACATATTGAGAAAATATAACATATAGAAATATTGATGTGTGGGCGTTTTTATGCAGACAAGCTATCAAAGCATATAGTTTTATAGTTAATTTAACATTTAGGTAGTAATTTTTTTTTATCTAAAATCTAAATAGGTCTAAATGTATATACTAGAATAAGATGTTTGTTTTTTTTATAATTTAACATAATATTTATGCATAAAAAAGTTGTTATCTAATTATAAAATAATATTTATACTAACTAAAATTTCAAATCAAGAAAAATTCTAATATGACATCTAATAGCTAAGTATGAAATAAATATATTAAATAAGGGTATTTGTGAGAAAGGAAATTGCTTTTCCATTAAGACATTTTATCATTCAGATAAAAGTTTAGAAAGTTTATTTTTTTCATTCAAATAAAATGTCTTACAACAAGACTTGAGATACAAAAATAAACAAGCCGAAATATCAAAACAAACAACCCATTACTCTATTAAACCACACATGAAATTGATTCTATTAAATTATATGATTTAATAATATGTCCAAACCATTAAAAAAAATGAGGGAGTCTACATAAAAGAAGAACTCAATATAATATAAGTTAAAAATATTTGATGAACTGGGTATAATACAGGGCTATTTATCTAAAATTACTCAGTACAAGGATTCCATAATCAAACTTTTTCACCTTAAGCAATCCTGAGTATTCCTTATTCGTAAAAATATCAAATATGGAGAATCATAAAAGATCACTTTTATCTTAATAAAAATTGTCACATAGGACCCTCACAATCTTTCAAGATCGTAAATGGGAAACATTATGTCCCATATAGCACAACTAACGAATCTTCTAACTGCATTATAATAATAATAATAATAATAATAATCTAACGGTTCAATTTTCTTAAGAAATGCTTTGTGGATCCACTAAGTATGAAATTTTATGTATTTGTATGCCATGATAGTGCTGGCTTTCATCATCTAATAAATATTAAACCGAAAAATAAAAATACATTGATAAAATTTTATTTAACAATAACATAATGATTAATAATAAGAATAAAACATTAATCTATTCCGAAAATTGGAAAAATAAGAAAAACAAACTTGTCTAGTTTCACATCTAGTGTAGATCCAATGCTAAAAATAGAAGTTAATTAATTTTCCCATCGAAGGTTCACAATTGTCAAAGTTACTCATTTTGTCTTCTTGGGCACCTTTTGCAGAAGTTTACTAGATCAATACATATTATATTCACATAAAGGAAAAGACACCGTCATTTTCTGCTAATTAATTACTTTCCATTTTTGGAAAATGAATTGATAATATATAATTTGAGTTCTTTTATTTGTCAATACGCTGGAGTAAAGTGCAGCTGGCTTTGCTGCAAGTTGATGACACAATCACTTTAATTATGGTTGCACCGAGCGCCTACAATTAATTAAGATGCTTAAATTAGTCTTTCGAGAAAAACAAATGCTTAAATTAATTTTTAGGGCTTTAATGATCCCAAAGCCATGCACTTAAAGGGTGGTAATTTTTTTTTTTTTTTTTTGTGGTGGTGGGGGCAATTATAATTTATGTGCCATTTTTCATATATGTATTAAAATGCGTTATTTAGATCTAATTTGATTCGTTTAATCGAGATCTAAATGAATCGTCCCCACTTGTTTATATATTCAATTTGCCGCAATTAGATTAAGTTTAAAAAGTGAAGATGATACTATTAGAGTTATAGCCTTGTTAGATTAAAAAAATAGATATAAATTTAAGGTCTGCTTCAATTGTATAAAATCTTTCTCATGTGTGTGATACGAATTCAACCTAAGATCTCCTTATACAATTTAATGAGGATCCCGTGAATCAACTAGCATGCATAATTTAAGTTCGATATTGTTAAAAATAATCTTTAATACTCAAGTTAGATACTTTCTAATCAACTTAAACTTTTAGATGTATAATTAATTAAGTTGCCACTGTCGAGGAAACCCTAAGTTGTCACCGCCGCCGTTTTCCCTCGAGAGCCCACATTACACCAGCAGATGCCGCACCACCGCAAGCCACCGCGCCGGTGCAATAGTTTGTTAAAAGAATTATTATCTTAAAAAAGGAAAATATTCTTGATGACCAAGTAAGCTTGTGAAAGATAAAGGAAGAGTAAAGAATTATTATCTTAAAAAACTACTCCATGAGTTTCTGAACTTTTTGACTTTTCAACCGAGAAAGCAATCGCAATCATTCTGCTGGGTGAAAAAATTCGTAAGGAGTATTCCTCATAACACTTAAAGATTATCAAAATATTCAACAATTAATAAAAAGACGAACGAGAAAGGGCTATAAATGGAGGGCGATAAAATGTGATTTTCGCACATCCTCATAAATGAAGTCCAAGAAGAGAGTGGATCCTTGTTTTTTTTTCTTTTTGTAATGTTAATGAGTTATGTTCACAATTTGATATGTCGATCCAATCTAAAAAGAGTATAAATAAATAGATACTTAAAAAAATTATTATAAGTACAAAACTACAAGATGCTATGTTTCTTACAGCGTTATTCTATTAGATGATAATTCTTAATTAAACAAAAAACATAAACTTCAATATTTCGCATGTTAATGGGAAATAATTTGAGTTATCTTAGCATTGAAACATGTTTCGAGTAGCTCTGACTAAAATATTTGAGCAACATCATAATAGAATTACTTACGAGATTTCAGATAATTTTTTTTTTCAAATATTATTTAATTAATGTAATATTTAAAAAAAAATTAGAATATTGGATTTTGATTTAAAAGGGGGAAAATTGGGATTTATCGTTTAAATCAAAATAATTTGAACAACAAAATATTTTTCATAATTTCTTGCACTATATAAATATTTTAAAACTAGTGTATTTCAAGGGTAATTGCCTATGAGTGGTAGTCAGTGGCCACGATACATATTTTAGCGCTAATTAAAAAAAATCATTTGGATAGATAGAGAAAACAAAGTGATGACATGTGAATTAATTAAGGTTAAGGGGATTTATTAAACACTCAGGGGTCACGGTTGTTAAAAACTTAACTAAAAATTAATTATAGCCGAGCCGAGCCGGAAAAATGAGAGCGGGAGCCCGAGTGTGGCTAATGGACATAGTGACGACTAATGATGGTAAAATTAAAAGGGTTAATTTTGTCCTGCCCCCAACTGTTTCAACATTTTTCACCACGCACCCATATGTTTTGAAAATACTCACTCCACACCCAATTCCGTTAATTTGACCGTTATGTTTAACGGAGCTATTTGAAATTTAAGTAAATGTCCGAAATACCCCTTATCTTGAATTAGAGAAAAATAAAATGAGATAAAATGTTAATTTAATAATTAATGTTTACATTAAAAAATTTTATTTAAAGGTAATTAATAATAATTTCATCAATTAAATTATCAAATAAATTTAATTTATCATCATCAAATAATATTTAGGATATGAATTTCCAAATTTGCCCTTTGACTGTTAGAATAAACGGTCAAATTAACGGAATTTTCAAACATATGAAAAATGTTGAAACAGTTGGGTGCAGGACAAAATTAACCCAAATTAAAATCATCCAAATTCCAAAGCCAGAGGCGGTATGGGAGGCCGAGGCATGGCTGTTCCCCCGAAGTCAACATCATATCCGGCTCGGCTTCAAAAAAGCCAAAAAAACGAAATATTCATGAAAAATGATGAAAATATTCCGTCAAAAAAATGGCAAACGGCGTCAAATGTGATGATGTCATGTGCTCAGCTGGAGGCCGCTGGTGCTTAGGCCCAGCTGGCACGGCACCTTGCACATGGCCAGCTGCCTCCCTGTCTCCACATCACTTCTGTCTTTCTTTCTTTCCCATTTTATCGCCCCTTTTCATTTTCCAATTGACATCTTCACCCTCTCTGCCCTTTTATTTATTTTTTCTTTTAAAGATCCACTTCATGTAAAATTTTCAATTTTGTTATACGGCTGAATTTTCTTTCCTAAGTAATGTTATTAACGAAAATATAACGTCAATTAGTCGATATCAAAATTATTTGCAGAATTGATAAACAATGTATAATGAAAGTGCATATATATATATATATACAAAGCAGAGGCACGTGGTTTCAATGAATAAATTGATTGAAAATAATTGTGTCTGCATGTGTTTCTCGGGAGCCAACTTGGAGTTTGTAGGGTATTATGCAATCTAATAAGATGAGTACGTCTCATTATGTAAAGCAAATGTTTTAGAAAGACAAAGATGGGCTTGTGGTTGTGATGCATGCTAATTCTACAATTGAGGAATTTGTTAAATATATCACGGGTTCCTTTGGTGGCTTCCCTTCAAGTCAATTATAAAAGCTATTGGCGATATTATTTATAATTTTTTTTCTTCCACAATTTTACAAGAAAAATGCTAAATAATTATTATAATAATTACTAGTAAACAATTGTGGGGACATTAGGAAAAAGTCTTAAGTGGTAATATATATCAACATCGTCGCGCTGACGTTTACTTGCATTTCTTCACACATAAAATTATTGATAAATTCAAAATTATCACAATGAGTAGTAAATAACACGACACCACCACCACCACATCGTTACATTACCATCCAAGTGTATTTTGTCATGTATACACAATACATTTATGATAATTTTGAATTTGATGAAAGGTGTGTATTTACACAAGAAGGAACGCTAATGAACTTTAATTTAATGATGCGGTAACATTGGTACCACCAAAGACTTTATTATTGGATTTGCATATTGCTGTCCTAATTGAGGACAAAAATTTGCTCTTTATTTCAATGAATAGATGTAGAGGAGTGGAATCATAATTGCACTGTATATATCTACTTGAGGACCACTTTATACAAGCTAGTTTTTCATTGAAGGACAAAAATTGAGAAGTTTCCAAAACGTAATCATTCTATTAAAAGAAAACGAGTATTTATGAGTAAAACTAAATATAAAAAATTTAAATTATTCAGTTAAAGTCCTGCCTCATAATTGTGAGGGCAGTGATTCGATTTAATTCATTTCTTAAATTTAAATAATATCATTTGTAATCTCATATAATATAGAATCCAAAGAGTATGTAGACAAAAAAAAAAATTTGTTTTTTTATTTTTAATTTCAATACTCAAAGAAATATAAAAGATAAAAAATTTATTCGACTTTTTAACTCTTGAATTTTAATAGTAATAAAAAAGATCTTAAAAATTTTCAAAAACCAAACTTAAAAAAATAAGCAAGAAGATATCTTTTTTACTTCCATTAAAATTATTACAAAAATAAACAAACAAATAAATAAAAACAATATTTTTTTCAAATAGAATATTTTTCTATTTAGAATAGCAGAAAATTGAGATGATGAATTGATTATCAAATAATAGATATGCACTTTGTATTTTAAGAAACTATTTTTTTCTTTTTAAAATGAATCAAGGAATGTAATAATTCTCTTTGTAAAAAAAAAAAAAAAAAGAGCAAGAAATCTATTTATCTATTGATTTTTTATACTACAAGGAATTAAAAGGAATATTAAAAGTCAAAAATTTTAATTTTTTTAGGAAAGTTAAAAGGTAAAAAATGTAAATTATTTTTTTAGAAAAACTAATAATGAATGAATTAATGACTAAACAATTTTATTAATTATATCTTTTGAACATTAAGGTTACCAAATAATGATTTTCTATAAAGAAATAAAAAAAATTCTTAGTTATGGTATAACTGTTAATTATAAAGATGTCTAATAGGGTTTTCTACAATACATAATTTTTTTTTAAAAGATATTTATTAATTAAAGAACTATTAAGAAATACTAAAAAAAAATGGCGCTTCAAAAATATAGCAATCGTCATTACTTAAAAACCAATCTGAAAGAATAGCCTGAATTAATATATATATATGTGTGTATAAAAAAAAAAATTCAAACAAAGAAGAGTGAAGTGTAAACTAAACCCCAATAGTGTTAAAAAAAATAATAATAATGATAGTTCATGAGTAATTTGGTAAATTTGGTAGAGGACTATTAAATTAAGCCGAGCGAACGAGGGGAAACGGCATTAGGCTTACTAGGCCTCCGGCAGTACGGAACATATGGAATGGAGGGAAAAAAAAGACGTTAATTGTGGTAAGTACACGTAAGCCTCATAATTAAGCTATTAATTTTATAAATGGTAGCTTCTGACATAAGCCCCGAAAGCCAGCTCAAATTTTGAGACAAAATTTAATTTACTGGCTTTTTATTCTAGATTTTGATGACATAATTAACCATATATTCATTAATATCCATTTTCATTATTAATTTCCCATTAAAACTCATTATCAACAACATTTATCACAATATATCTCTACAAGTTAGAATGTAAATTTCTGTTATCATAACATCATTAGTTATTGTAAATTTTTGTTGTTCTAATATCATTATTAAATTTTTACAAAATTTAAGACGCATGGCACCTTGTTGTGTGAGAGTAAGATTTCTTCCTTAAAAAATAAATAAATGCGGTGTCTCATGCAAATGTAATTTGCTGGCTAACATTAAAAAAATAAAAATAAAAAAATTGCTGAGATTGTACCAAAAATACATAAACTTTTAGAACAAATATCATTCAATCTCTCTAATAATTCACTCTAATTTCAGAATCCGTTTTATCTTGTGTTTAACATTTCATGCAAGAACAATTTTCAAGTGAGATTTTTTTTTTTTTTTTTTTTTCAGTTTCGATGTAGCTTTTCACCGTTGCAGTGATTAAAATTGATTTCAATACATTTTAATTTATAATATAATAATAAAACAATAAAAACAATAATTTTAAAGTATGCAAAAGAGATTAAGGTGCGATGAATTTTAGTGTATCATCTTCTGATCCGAACTCTCGAAAATTTTTAAAGTTATATGCATGTATTTATAATGGTGTAAGCCTTTATTATAATCTAATAATCACCGATCAAAGTTGGTACTTATTATTTGCACGTTGCACCATTGTTACTTGTCTACTACAATTACAAGAAGTGAGTGAATTTTAGAAGTTAAAAAGAAATAACAAGCTGGTCAAAATTTTATCCATAAATGAATAAAATATATAAAGAAGAGAAACAAATGTGGGATAGCCGTGGAGAAGATCAGAGGGAGACCATTTGAGACTTGGGAGAGAACTACAAGAAGAAGAAGAAGAGTGAGAGAAGAGAAGAGAAGAGTTTGTAAAATTGTTTGTCTCGTGAAGATCAAACTTTTTTTTTTTTTTTTATTTCCCAAAGGAAAGAAAATTAAAAGCAGTTTCTTTCTTTCCTTAAAAGCACTTTGGTATCATCAGCATCACTTCATCAGTATCATATATTTCATACCACTATTCACTCACATTCATTAATTCATCCTTTGCTTCTTTTTTTTTTTTTTTTTTTTTGGGTTCTCTCTAAATAATCACGAGATCCCCATCACATCTCCTTCTCTTCATGTTCCATTGGCAAACTCTTTGTTCTTACGAATTTTCTTCTTCTTCTTCTTCTTGATATAACAAAAAGAACAAGTTTTTTTCAAGTGGATTTACGACAATGTCACATTCGAAGAAACTACTCACAGGCTTTGACTCTCTCACATTGAACGACAGTGACAAAAACAAGCCGGATTTCAAAGAACTCGATCTGGGTTCGCCTGTTTCACCGCTAGTGACGCGTGGCGGCTCATCCAGCAGTAGCGCAAATGGTGCAGCAGCCGCGGCCACATCAAGCAGCAGCAGCAGTTCAAGCTCCTCTGGTTCTGCTTCAGGAGGCAAAACAACCGCAGCTCAATTGCCTAACAGTGACAAAAACAGCAGCCACTCCGGCGAGCTCCCGGGATTTTCTGGATCCGGCCCTACGCTGCCACGCAGTTTGAAGCCGGGTCATCGGAGATCAGTCTCTGCTGGCCCTCCGTTGATCTACTCTGGCTCAAGTTTCAGCACTACCAGCAACGGTAGCAGCAGCTGTAACGGTAATGCAACACATTCAGTTTCTTCGCATCCAAACACGAGTAACGTGCTCCCAAGTGGCAACATTTGCCCCTCCGGGAAGATCCTCAAAACTGGGATGACGTGTCGCGTTTCAAACAGGACGGACACTTTGGGTACGGGCACCGGGAACTACGGACACGGCAGTATTGTGCGTAGCTGTAGCAGTAATATCAATAACAATAACAATAATGTAAAAACGAGTAACGTGGCAGTGGATGCAGAGGAAGTGAAGAGAGCTGGCAATGAGATGTATAGAAAAGGGAATTTCGTTGAGGCTCTGAAGTTGTATGATAAGGCTATATCCATGTCGCCGGAAAACGCTGCGTATCGGAGTAACCGGGCGGCGACTCTGACGGCTTTGGGGAGGCTGACTGAGGCTGTGTCTGACTGCGAGGAGGCTGTGAGGTTGGACCCTGGTTATAACAGGGCTCATCAGAGATTGGCTTCTCTTTATTTTAGGTAATTAAGTTAAGTGAATACTTATTAGTCTCTGTCTTTATGTTGTGTTTCCTGTTCGTTTTGCTATAAATTGGATCTGTTTCATTGGGTTCTATTAGTCCCTTGTGTGGTTGGTTTTTGATTTGCTGAGGTTTTGGGTTTTGTTTAATATTCTCTTCAATTGTTGAATTTCTTTTTTTTAATCTTTTTGGTGATGTCGGATGTTAGATCTCTTGTTTCTTTCTCACTGGTCTGCTTTTATTAGCTTAGATTGGTTGACCATTCTATGTTGTTCCTGTCTTTGATTGAAGTTTTATTTGAGAGTTGATAATATTTTAGTATTCAATTTAAATTGTACTGATCATAACACACCTATGCAATTTAGGTTCATGGGTTTTTCAAGAACATCTTGCTTTTCGCTATTTATTAATGAATTTTCCATGATAGCTTATCCACAACTTCAACTGGATTTCACTTCAGATTAGGGCAGGTTGAAAATGCTCGGCATCACCTCTGTTTTCCTGGGCATCACCCAGATCCAAATGAATTGCTGAAGTTGCAATCATTTGAGAAGCATCTAAACCGATGTGCCGAGAGCAGGAAGATTGGGGATTGGAAGACTGTACTTAGGGAGACTGATGCAGCCATAGCAATTGGAGTAGACTCCTCTCCTCAGGTGCAAACATTTCTCCTGAATTTCTTCTATTAGCTTTCCTTGACATAAAAGTAAACTTCAGACTGCCTGAACTTTTCTGGATGGTATTTTACAGCTTGTTGCTTGTAAAGCAGAAGCTCATTTGAAACTCCATCAAAATGAGGATGCAGATTCTTGCCTATCAAACATGCCTAAATTTGAACACTACTCTCCTTCCTCACAAGTTAAGTTTTTTGGTATGGTTGCTGAAGCTTATGTTCAATATATCCGAGCTCAGGTTGAGATGGCACTAGGAAGGTGAGCTCTGGACTATGAAGTTCAAATTCGAAAATTTATATTTATTTGGGGTGAGTGAGAATGGATAGTAGATGTGTTGCAGATTTGAGAATGCAGTTTCATCAGCAGAGAAAGCTGGGCTTCTTGATTACAGTAATGTAGAGATTGCATCAGTGTTAACCAATGTGAAAATGGTGGTAAGGGCTCGTACTCGTGGTAATAATCTTTTCAGTTCTGGAAGATATTCCGAAGCCTGCTCAGCTTATGGTGAAGGCCTCAAATATGATAGTTACAGCTCCATTCTCTATTGCAATAGAGCAATTTGTTGGTCTAAGATGGGATTATGGGAAAATTCCATAGAGGACTGCAATGTAGCCCTCAGAATACAACCGAATTACACCAAGGCTCTTCTTCGCAGGGCTGTCTCAAATGAAAAGGTGAATAGTCGGCATAATGCTTTTGTGCACCTATATGTATTTCTGAGTTGATGGAACACATACTTTCTTTTTAATTTTGTAGTTGACTGTTGGATATTTTGTTGTGGGGTATTGTAGCTTGGGCGATGGTCAGAAGCTGTGAGAGATTACGAGGCCTTGAGGAGGGAACTTCCAGGAGACAACGAAGTTGCTGAATCTTTGCACAATGCACAAGTTGCATTAAAGAAATCTCGCGGAGAGTTTGTAAATAATATGAAAATGAGTGGTGAGGTAGAGGAGATTTCAAGCCTAGAGAAGTTCAAAGCTGCAATATCATCACCTGGTGGGGTTTCTCTTGACTATTGTTCTGTCTCATCTCTCTTTTGCTCTTCAACGTACATATCTTAACTTTGTCATGACTGATATCAGGTGTTTCATTAGTTCATTTTAAAGAGGCATCCAGTGAAAAGTGTGAAGAAATATCACCATTCGTAAACCTGCTCTGTGTTCGATACCCATATGTGCATTTCTTTAAGGTAGGCAATTTAATGGTCCTCAACCAACCTAAAGTTGATTATGAGATCAATCCACTTCACTCTATGGAATAGTCTTCATCCATAACATGCAAAGATGGATGTAATCTTTTAACAAATTGACATATAAAAATTTGTGGTCATTCAACCAACTGCAGGTGGATGTGGAGGAGAGCTTGGCAATAGCAAAATCTGAGGGTGTAAGAACTGTGCCGACTTTTAAGATATACAAGAATGGAGAAAAGTTGAAGGAGATGATCAACCCAAGCCACCAATTCTTGGAGGACTCGGTGAGAGGTTATAGTCTATAGAGTAAAATACATCTTGATTCTTGTTCTGTCATGGCTCGAGCCACCACATATTTGATGGTAATTGTCCATCATCATTTAGTCCTTAGGATTACCAATTTTACCTGTGAAATAATCATCTATATAATTTTCTCAGAATTTTTTATAAGGCAGGGAACCAATACAGAGGAAATAGCTTCTTCAGTTAACATTTGCAGAATTAATTATGCTTTCTGGTTTAGTCCTTCTCCTTTCAAAGGCAAACTTTTTGTCACATATAAGGCCGTTCTCATTTTTGTGTTCCAAGAAAAGCTGGAAAATGCTGTGCAATTAAATTATATTGTCTAGAGTTGTATTCATCACCATCTTCGTTCTTTTTTAAAGTTCCTCCTGTTCTTGAAGTTAAAGTCCCTCCTATTCTAAGTGTAAATACAACTTTTTATGGACCCAATAATTCCCAAAAAAGGAGTCCAAAACTCTCATTTTTGCACGTCGATATCTCTCACAATTTGTAACCCCTTCTTAGAACTAGTATTTTTTAACCCATGGACAGGCAAATCTTGCTCCTAGCCCTGTTTACAAACTTCCGCTGGTGACTCTAGCTTGCTCCCCGTTTGGTTGGTTTAGTACGGTACTTCCTGAATGAATGGGCTAGCTTTTTTTTTTGGATGTTTCCTTTTACCGAAGTGGCAGTAGATGCAGCTCCAATACTGCACCAGCTGGAAAGTTAGAAAAGTGTTAAAAATAAATCATATGCCCCTTGTCACCCAAGAAAACACACTGCAGCATACGCGCGCGCATAAAACCTAGAAAAGTGTTAAAAATAAATCATATGCCCCTTGTCACCCAAGAAAACACACTCGCAGCATACGCGCGCGCATAAAACGCTCATCAATTTTACCTACAGCAGTGTTCGGAGAATTTACAAATTCATTTCTCCCACTTGCAATAAATTTGAGTTGATGTGAAAAGAACAACAATGTAGCGACTGGACAGGACTGGAACTGTGTTACTGGGCAAAGCTTTCAGGCCGTGGTGACGGGTGAGAGTGAACACATTGAGAGATCCAAGGGTGATGTGTTTCGTAAAAATATGGTACGGTGTCGGTGTGTAAGTACAGGAAATAGGTGTACTGTGACTGTGCCTGTGCTAGTGTGCTTTTGCTGTTGGAAGGCACAGAGACAGAGAGTGCAGGGTTAGACTTGTAGATATGACCGTTCTGTTCTGTTTGATTCTCCTCGAAATTCTACCACTCGCAAGGTTTTGTCACAAACTTTTGGTTGGTGGGTAGTACATCATCATGTCATGCCGGCTGATCTAAATAGTAACCTTGTTTTATTAAAATCATATATAATCTCCTTCAACTAGTCGGTGACCCCCCAAGATTTTACGCAATTAGGAATGACAGACGTTTTTTAAGTGGCGGACCAGGAAAATTTTACTAGGGGGCCTGCCTAATACAAATAATTTTATAAATATAAAAATTTTCAAAAATAAAATAATGCGTCAACAAATTTCTTTCGATATTCCAATTGATGTAATTTCTGTTAAAATTAAAATGCTAAATTCATAATAATTATTAGAAGAAAAGAAGCGGCACCCTAGCTTTATGTTTACTTTTATTATTATCTTATATATATATATATATATGAAAACACTAGAGTTTTAGACTTTTAGTTTGGAAAGAGGGCAACTTGATAATAAGGATGTGATGGGTTAAAATAGGGATAGTTAAAAATGGGGCCGGTCTTGAGTGTGGCAAGTCTGAGATCCGGTGTGGGCATATTTTTGCAGTACCCGGCCTAGGCGTAAAAGGTCTAGTATAAATTTTGAATTTTATGTTTTATAATTTTTCATTTTGTTAAAATGAAAATATCTTTATTAGAGAATAATTATATATATACCATATTAAAGTTGTGGATAACGTAAAAGATAAAAAATACATATTTTAATATAGTACAAAATAAAATTCACTGTATTGAAATATGTGTTTTTTTATCTTTTAAAATTTCTCTGATTTTAATATGGTTAAGGATCCCTAATTGGAACATTATCTCCCCCCCCCCATTCAAATATTTTGAGCTTATTAAGTGAAGTTCAGGTCTACCTCGGTATAATTCTCGAATCAAGTATTACCTAGACCGCATTTCTTTGGTCCGGTTTGATATGACATCCCAAGTAAAATGGGTTGGTTAAGAAGAAGCTGGATTTGTAGGATGGCACTTTTGAAATTTTATAATTTAAGATTGACATTTTTGTCTATTAATAAAGAGTGGTGATATTTAACCCCCTTGAATTATCTTACCATCCCCCACTTTTCAATTAATATTAATCCCAAATTGCCCTTATTGAAAAGTAAAAACAATTAAAAAAATAATTTTTTTCTTCTCTCTCAAGTTTTCAATAGATTAATTTCTCATCTCTCTTATCTTTTTAATTGATTCATAATTTGAATAGAATACTAATTCTAATCCCATAATGAAATTAAACAAAATCTTACATTCTTACACAAAATCAAAAGATCCAAAACCAATATCATCAATAATAACAAAACAAACCACTTGTTCATAAATTTTAACAAAATCTAATATTGGAACTAGTCATGTACTGGTGGAGGTGATGAATTGATAGTGAAGAAAATAGTTGATGGCGGTGGTGACTTGTTGTTAATGAAGTGGTAGGGATGAAGGTTATACATTTATAATAAAGAGAGAGTGGGAGAAAATAGAGAGAATAAAATAAAATAATGACCTTTTGATTTAATTAGGGTAATTATGAAAAGTAATAAGATAAATTCAAAAGTATGGACTAGTGAGATAGAATATCATCACCCATTAATAAAATATGAAAAGTAGGCCTTTTGACATCCCTATAAAATTTATGATAAAATTCTTTTTGATGGAAATTACCTAAATAACCAAAAATAAATTAATTCATTCTTTGTTTTGATATAAAAATTCAATTAAATATTGTACTGATTTATTATTTTAATGATTTTTTTACACCTACCCCATTTCATATTTATATTTAAATTTAAATTTTTATTTTTGAGAAATTTTTAAAATTAGATACGGAAGCATATACTATGTAATAAGATAAAAAATAATTTAAGATTTTAGGATTGTATGCATTTGTAAATAAAAAGTTTAAAAAATTATACTTTTAGAGTGAAATTTAATGACAAGATAATTGATTTTAATTTGTGAGTTAGTATTTTATAAATTAATTTGTGGTTTTTGAGGAAATAAGATTCAAAAGGGGTGTTATAAGGATTGTTTAGGAGTGTTTAAAAGCTCCACTCAAACATGAATAGTGTTTCGATAAAACAAAAACTCATTAAACATGAATGTGGCTTCTAGAAAACAAAATTTCAAAAGTCTAGAGGGGGCTTATATGGATAGGGGTTGGTAAATAAACCGTGATCCCAAAAAAATCGAACCGAACAAGTGGTTCAGTTTGTAAAGCAAGAAAAACAAATGGGTCATCGATAATGCCGTAACTAAATTTACGGCATTGATGCCGTAATGGACGTGAACCGTTAGATTTGAATAAAAAATCTCTACCATTAATTCTAAATAAATAGGTAACCTGTTACCTAAGTAGCAGGTAATTACTCTTTTTTGTTGAAGTTCCAGGTTACATTTACCAATTTTATGTGTGATTTATAAGTTTTATGAAACTTTTACAAGTTAATGTTGATTTACAAGTTTTATGCAACATTTACAAGTTTTTATTTTATTTACAAGTTCTTCTTACAATTTACAACTCTAACATTAATTTACCTATTTTTCCATTAATTTACTAGTGTTATGTGTGGTTTACATATTTTATGTTTTATTTCACACTTAATGTGAATTTACTAATTCTATGTCATTTTTCTAAGTTTTTGTTTTGTTTACAAATTACAACTCCAGCATTAATTTACTCATTTTTTTATCAATTTACTAGTTTTATGTATGATTTACACATTTTTTGTTTTATTTCACAATTTACTAGTTCTATGTCAATTTACTAGTTCTATGTCATTTTTATAAGTTTTTGTTTTGTTTACAAGTTCTTCGTGCAAATTACAATTCCAACATTAATTTACCATTTTTTTTATTAATTTATCAGTTTTATGTGTAGTTTACATATTTTTTTGTTTTATTTCACACTTAATGTGAATTTACTAGTTCTATGTCATTTTTCTAAGTTTTTGTTTTGTTTACAAGTTCTTCGTA